>CM017188.1:13410359-13932859 GCA_004837865.1 Musa balbisiana | reverse complement strand
CAAGCATTTTATGTTTAAAAAAAAGGATGTCTAAGCAGTCTCCTGTTCAGCACAGAACAAGAAGGCAGGGTCCAGCTCACAGGTCAAATCGTGACATGGGTTCCTCATCTACTACCACATTATTAATTTATGTAAGACAGATGAAACTCCAGTCAAGTGTTACAAAGTGATCCACAAGTAAGAAAAATGAAATTGGGATGTGCAACAAGTGGACATTCTATCATAAATTTAATAAAATAGTGTAAAATGGATCTCCAAAGTGGTAAATCCATGTTCTTGGTCTTTAAAACCCTCCCTCCCCCTCTCTTCCACCTCCTCTTCCTCACCTCTTCTCTCCCTCTTTCTCTTCAGCAGGTGCCATATCAACCCGTACTGAGTGTTGGTACACAGATTTCATATTGAAATTGTACTGATGTGGTTATCGATCACCAAGATTTCCAACCTTATTTAAACAAGTAAAAAAATTTGTCATTTGAATTAATAGAAGAAACACTACTGTTTAACTAAGAAACAAGAGAGCTCTGCAACATATTTTGCTCACCTGGTCGAAAGATCCTTGGTACATCAAAGCAAAAGGTGGACTATATAAAGAAGCAAGGTTATCACGGGAACCATTGGCTGTTGATGCAGAACTTTCATTTGATTCCCAAACAGCAGATCGTTTTGACTCCTCATCAAAATTGCGGAACGCAACCATTGCACTTGATTGATGCCTGAGGTTCAACAATAAAAAAGGAGATTAACTTATGCAATCGTTAATAGTGGAATGATAATAAAATCATGCACCAAATGGTGGACAAAAGATTAGAAAATATGTATTCAAACACGTAGAAGAAAGCAATGCTTGATTTTGGAAATGATTCAATTCTAAAGAATATATGATATTTTGTGGTGCAATCCTTAAAGGGCCAAACGGATAGGGAAAAAAATTCAAGGAAAGCATTCATTGCAAGTAGGGTGAAGGGGCAAACCAAATGAAAGCTAAAGCAGGAATAATAAGATGAACTAAAATGCCATCTTCAGTAAGAGCAACAAACAAAGATATAAGTTTGTAAATTCATAATTGGAACTTGCAAGAATTAACATCGGTGAACCAAAGCAGGAAGTAAAAGATGAACCAAAATGCCACCTTCAGTAAGAGCAACAAACAAATATATATGTTTGTAAATTCAAGTTGGAACATGCAAGCATTCACACTGGTCAATGTCAAAGAAAACATAAAAGATATGTCTGTGCTCAACAACAAACCAAAATTAACTTCCAAAACTATAAATTTCATTAAAGGATAACTATTACCTAAAAACGGAAACCATGGCATGGAGAAAGTAAATTGGTAAAGACCACAATAAATATAAAAACCTTGGGCTTGTTTATGGCAGATTCTGAAATTTTAACAAGTCCAGAAGAATAATGCCCACAGAATGGTCCCCTGATGCAATTTGAAAGCTACCCAGAAAATGCAATGCCCTTAGGTTTCACTTATATATTTGAAAGCTACCCAGAACAAAGTGATACACCGGCCAATATGATATACTTAAATTAAAATTGAAAGAGGACATGTAGGATCTGTTAGTTCTCTAGTTAGAACAAGAGTATAATAGGATTTCTATTTTAATAATTTTTAACAAATTTTATCCTTAACCTTCCTAGATATTTTAGGGAGATTATAATCTCTTTTTTAGTCTTTCTGATACCGAAGAGCCTTGATATGGTTATAGTATAGGATAGGCAAGTTGTTTACTAATTAAATATTGTCTTAATTGGAAAAAAATTCATGAAAGAATTAACAGACTTGGTAGGAGGGTTTCTTTGAAACTAAAAACTTATCATGAAAGTAATGGCTGCATCTCCATCTCTCTCTTCCTCCTTTCAGTTCCCAGTGGTAACAGCATACTAGCAGTAGACTGAGTGGGAAACACTGGATAGATGGCATCTTCCTGACCCTCCCTTTCTTCTTAGTCGCTGACCAAGTTCACTAGCAAATTGTAGTTAACCAAGTTTCTGAGCAACAAACCATTGTAGCGAAAATGTGCTATGGAGGTATGCTGCATAAAAATTGCTCAATTTTTTGGGACCAAGGCTAAGACTCAAGTGTTACAAATTTATTAATTTCACTCAGGGAAGGCTCCACAATGGTTTCAGGCTGATTTTGGAAAATTCGCATGGACCATTCAGATTGAGATTCAATGATCTTCACAACCTCAGTTTAAGTTATACTAATAAAAAATATAAGAGAAAAAAGATAAGAGAAAAGACTAACAAATAAGGCAATATTCCACCAAAAGTATTGAATTCAAAACTTCTCAAATTTCAACAGTTCTTGACATTTCCCCTTAGCTTTCTATTTCTAGACCACTATATAAATATAAAATTGAACTGTAACCTAAAGGAACTCCAACTTATCAATAGTGGCTTCAAAATTTTATCCAGCATCATTTGGCTTCAAATGGATTCCCAATCACCTTCAAAATTCAATGATATTCAGAACTAATTAACTTTTCAAAATAGTCATACTTCAGGCCCTAATTTTAAACAACAGAGCCAAATCCACCTCAAAAGTATCTAAAAAGCATGCCCTCTCCAGATCATAACCATCACCAGGCTTTACCAATGGAGGAGGATTGTCATTCTCCCTGACCTCTGTGATCGGAAGCAGAGAAGAAAGCAGCAAGGAAATGTAAGCCAGCAACATCTGCATCTTCCCATCATCACACTCCAGCCAATCTTCCAGTTGGGATTCCAGATGATGCCAGTGGCAGTGGCCGCATCAGGCAAATGGTGATGCCATGGAAGTACAATTCCATGTGAAAATCATGGAAGGAGACGAGCTGTGAATGTGTATCTTCATCAACTACAGTTAGGAGGGTGGCCATGATAAGAGTTGACTGGAAACTGATTAGCAGATCTAGTAGCAGTTGATGCACCATGGGTTGCGGATGCATTGATGGGAGAGGTGCTTTTCAGGCTACTGAAATGACCCAAGCAATGGTGACATTGGGATGGTTGGCATGTAACAGTTCAAAGTACCAAAGAAGCTTTAGCAATACTGATCTTGAGGTATTTCCTGTGTCTTGCAGAAGCATTTGTGAAAGCTACAAATATGCACTGTGAGAGTCAACTATTTAGGGTCACCTCATGTACTGAATCATATAGAAGCCTGTCTCAGCCTGGCACATTACGAGCTCTATCTTTGTGCCATCCACCCACAGAGAAGCTCTTAATTCTTTCCATGCTTAAGCTGGTTACAAGAAACAATCTGACCATGTTCTTCAAAAGGTTAGCTTCATACATTCTTTTCAAACAAATTGGTTGTTCCCTCCACAACCAAACTTCCTAAAGTTACATCTATGTTTGATACGAGTCAGCTAACTACCAGGAAACTTCATAGCATGATCCTAAAGCAACTTTCTTACCTATTGTGTTGTTTTCAACTTTCTACTTGAAGGCTCAAGATAAATTATTTATGAACTTTATTTTTGATATTTTATCTAGGACATGTCTTCTACGAAAAATAGGTACGGTCATTATACTGAAGCTTTTGCAGCAAAAGCATACTCTTTTATCATATTTATGTTATCTGATGCTATCTTGGTTGCCAGGACTAATTTTGAAGTAACAACTGGAGTAAAAAAAAAATTCACAATCTAAGCAATTAAAATTTCATAGAAATACTAATAGTAAGTTTTTGCAAAACCAATATGAGCCGACAAAATCAAACCTAAATAAAGGTGTATCCCCGTAAAGTGTATCTCTTTTGACAGGTAACGGTGGACGCACTTCATCTTCGAGGGCACCTTGCACTAAACTTCCGCTTGCCATAACATTCTCCTGTTCGCTGCAAAAACTAGAGAAATTGCAAAACAATTCCTCACCACAAGAAGTGAACTATCATCGATGTCTCGTCTTAAACTCACCTAGGACTTCCACCGGTCGGCAGCGGAAAGGAAGACGCCGCCAGCCCACCACCCTCATTGCCGACGTAAAAGAGTTGGAGAGCCTCCTCAAGCTTCCAACCCGTTGCCTGCCGAATTTATCCAGAACATTAAGAACATACTACCGTACAGAAAACCCTAAAACTCCCACCACTCTTTAAACCCAACTTAATCTCCAACTAAAGAACGGATCGAACAACATCAACACCAGATCATCCATGATGGATTGGTCCAAGGCGCGCAGCCACATAGACTGATTTCCTCATTGCTAGCCTCCAGTGAATCAAGAGAAGGAGGGTGGGCGGGGAGGGAAGAAAAGAGGAGAAAGGAAAACCTCGAGTTTGGGAGGATTTTGGATGATGTGGCCTACGATTTGTACCAAGCCAACATCCATCGAGGAATCAAGAACCGTATAAAAGGGTAACTCATCCAAAAGAAGTGGGGAACCGAACCTGAAGGAACTGCGTCGCGGTCTCAGGGGTCTGGCCGAGGGCGATCTCGAGGAAGGACGACACGAGCTGCTGCTTATCCGCCGCCGTTGGGAGGGTCTCCATTCTCCACCCCGACCAACAAATCTCGATGGGGTCGGGAGTCCACACCCACTGGCAGACGCGATGGCGAGAGCCTCGAGGAGACGAGACGGTGGGTGGCAAGAGAACAGAAACCCTCACCACGATCAGATCCTTCACGGCTCTCTCTCTCCTTTCTCAGCACGCCGTCGTATACTTATACTTTTATTTTTAGAAAATATATATATGCTTAATATTTTTAATTAAGAAAAAAAGATTTAATATACCTATATATATATATTCTTAAATGTATATATATATACCTATACTTTTATTTAAAAAAAATAGAATATATATATATAATTAATCTTACACTTCAAAATCTTATCTGATATATTTTTTATAAAAAATATAGTTTAAATGAACCCTAAGTGTAGAATATAAATCCTTTAAAGCTAACGAACTTGCGTGCACACTTAGGGTAATCTTAAGTTCTTTATTTTTTGTTGATGATGATAATATAGTCATAATTTTTTAGGTAATTTATGATTTTATGTATTTCTTTAATTCAAGCGAGTTTATGCTAATTGTAGTTATGTAATCTTGGAAGGATGTCTAAGCTTATGAGGGCAAATTTGTCACTTAAAACTTTACGATGATGCGTTCATAAAATCTTATATAAAAATATATAGCACTTAAACTTTGAAAAAAAATCAAAATGCTTTTGATTTAGATTTTCAAATTTTAAATAATTTTCATGTCTTCTTAATTATAAGAATGATATTAAAAAAATTATATTTACGTCTTGCTTTGCTCCTTTCATTTTCTTTAATTTTATTATAAAAATTATTGTTATTGTGTTACATATATGTCTTATATTTTAAATCTAATATTTTTTTATTTATATCTTTTATTAAAGTCATGTTCTGTCTATTTGATCCATCGATTTAGCTTCGATTCTGATAATTATATATACATAGGTAAAATTTATATCTATCTATTATAAATAATAACTGTATCTTTCTATAATATTTTTATTTTTATATTATGTTTATAAAAAAAATTATTTTAAATATGTTAATTAATTTAACTGTTAAAGATTTTGACAGTTTATTGTAAGTTTCTCGACTCGAATATCGTATCTATCACTTGCCCTTATTAAATAATAATAATAATAATAATAATAATAAGTGCATCTTTCTCAAATGCCTATATTTGATGCAACCAATAACAATAAGGCCATAGCTCTGTATCAATCCTAGCTGTCCATATTGGCAAAAATGCAAGGATGCACACTCATCAATCCATGAACATAAGCTTCCATGACATCCAAAGCAGGAAGGATGATTAGTTGGATTGTGTTGAACTGTTCTACATCCATGGAAGAAAGAGAGATCGAACTGACCTATTTGTTCTATGAATCAATACAAGGATGAGTACAATCTCTATTTCACATTTTGGGGACACAAAATGGTTTAGTTGAGTATTTTATTCTATCTACATCCTATAGGTATGTGTGTTTGTGTATATTTTTATAATTATGATGAGTTTTTAAGGATATTTAGTGTTTTTAGAGTATCAACTAATAATTAAATAATAAAATAGAAGAAATAAGCTTGTAAAAGTGAAGAGTAATTAACCATCTTCTCATTTTGGCTGTTTAATTTTCATGTACATGAAATATAGATGGATAACAAGCAACTCATATACTTCTGACTCTGTTTACAGCTATTAAAGCTGGAGAAATGCCAAGTGAACACTAAGCAAAAGAAATAAGAAACATGAAATGAGTACAACTCTTTATCCCTGCATGGCATGGAAGGCTTCTCATGACTTCCACTTCCCTGAGGATGTTCTTCTACCAAAGACTATTATTCCTAGGCTGTCCTTTCTAATGCATCAAACTGCAGATGCAATATGAGGTGACTTTGTATCTACTTCCATAATAATAATAATAATAATAATAATAATAATAATAATAATAATAATAATAATAATAATAATAATAATAATAATAATAATAATAATAATAATAATAATAATAATAATAATAATAATAATAATAATAATAATAATAATAATAATAATAATAATAATAATAATAATAATAATAATAATAATAATAATAATAATAATAATAATAATAATAATAATAATAATAATAATAATAATAATAATAATAATAATAATAATAATAATAATAATAATAATAATAATAATAATAATAATAATAATAATAATAATAATAATAATAATAATAATAATAATAATAATAATAATAATAATAATAATAATAATAATAATAATAATAATAATAATAATAATAATAATAATAATAATAATAATAATAATAATAATAATAATAATAATAATAATAATAATAATAATAATAATAATAATAATAATAATAATAATAATAATAATAATAATAATAATAATAATAATAATAATAATAATAATAATAATAATAATAATAATAATAATAATAATAATAATAATAATAATAATAATAATAATAATAATAATAATAATAATAATAATAATAATAATAATAATAATAATAATAATAATAATAATAATAATAATAATAATAATAATAATAATAATAATAATAATAATAATAATAATAATAATAATAATAATAATAATAATAATAATAATAATAATAATAATAATAATAATAATAATAATAATAATAATAATAATAATAATAATAATAATAATAATAATAATAATAATAATAATAATAATAATAATAATAATAATAATAATAATAATAATAATAATAATAATAATAATAATAATAATAATAATAATAATAATAATAATAATAATAATAATAATAATAATAATAATAATAATAATAATAATAATAATAATAATAATAATAATAATAATAATAATAATAATAATAATAATAATAATAATAATAATAATAATAAGGATTGTGTTGAACGGTTCTACATCCATGGAAGAAAGAGAGATCGAAACTGACCTATTTGTTCTATGAATCAATACAAGGATGAGTACAATCTCTATTCACATTTTGGGGACACCAAAATGGTTTAGTTGAGTATTTTATTCTATCTACATCCTATAGGTATGTGTGTTTGTGTATTTTTTATAATTATGATGAGTTTTTAAGGATATTTAGTGTTTTTTAGAGTATCAACTAATAATTAAATAATTAAAAAGAAGAAATAATTGCTTGTAAAGTGAAGAGTAATTAAACCATCTTCTCATTTTGGCTGTTTAATTTCATGTACATGAATATAGATGGATAACAAGCAACTCATATACTTCTGACTCTCTGTTACAGCTATTAAAGCTGGAGAAATGCCAAGTGAACACTAAGCAAAAGAAATAAGAAACATGAAATGAGTACAACTCTTATCCCTGCATGGCATGGAAGGCTTCTCATGACTTCCACTTCCCTGAGGATGTTCTTCTACCAAAGACTATTATTCCTATGCTGTCCTTTCTAATGCATCAACTGCAGATGCAATATGAGGTTGACTTGTATCTACTTCCATATCTTTTCTTTCTCGACCAGCTTCATTTTTTCAACAAGGTGATGGGAATGCAGCTGAAATGGAAGAAGAAAAGAGTTGGGGCACATTTTAATGGATTGCAGAACTCAAACTCTTCTTTATACTAGTCCTGAGATGTATGGTTCGGTCCAAGGCTTGTTCTTCGTCAGAATACAATTTTTCGAAGCAAAGTCAGAAGCTTGCGTTGTCTGAATCAGATCGTGCCAAGCTGAAATTAAAATGAAAGTAATCAGTTTCGACAAAACACCAAACACTGTGCCAAATTTTCTTCACATTTCAGTTCAAATTTTTATGATTCGTAGTAAATGAATGCCATCAAAATCTTTAACACCATCCTTATCCACATTCAAATTATGGCAAGAGAAGAGTTTATTTTGACAGAACCTGTATGTGATTAGAGATCAGGGAGTTTCTGGCTCATCTCTCCTGGAAAATTTCAGACTATTTCGCATGTTCCCCATGGTTATTCTTCCATGTCCCATGTTGCCTTTTCGCATCATAGTAACAAACTCACCATAGTCAATACGACCATCCTGAGACATGAAATCAGCATCAGGTGAACCTTCAAAATCTCGGTCAACTTTTTACAGCCTAGAAAACCGATATACAAGCACTGAAAATGTTGAAGTTAAAAGTGTCCAATCCAAAGTTGCCATATTAAACTTCGAAGAGACATCATAAGATGTGCACAACACGAGAACTCATACTAACTTTTGGAGTTGGGGAGATATTACAACAGTGTAAAAATATTCATTTTCATTTAGTTCATAGTCATACGATCATTATGCATCAAAATTAAGATAGATATACAACATCGTAATGAAAAATGTTTTAAAAAATCTCAATATTAACAGTTTTTAAATGGTAAAAGAATAATATTACTTGTAAGAAGATCCAAAAAAAAGTTCTTCTTTATAGATCATTCCACAGTGAGAATTATAGGAAGCAACGAGCAACGAATCATACCACATCATGTCTAGAATTACTTACAAAAGTCATGATTCTTTCTTCTTTTTCTTTTCCAGCATGCTTGAAGTTTCACATGTCAAATACTTCATAAAATCAAAATATTCATGAGATATGATATGTGAATGGAACAACACATTCAGCCAAGTGCAAAAGCTATGGCTGTTGATCATGAATAAAGTTGCAGAACTAAAAATAATACTAAAACCAGGAAGAATTACTTTTTATCAGATAGAATGGAGACTGAATTGTCACTTACATTATCTTGATCAACTTCTTGGATAATATCCTCGATCAAAACATCGGTCATATTGTGCTCTTTACAAGCTTGCTGAAGTTCATCAACTGTGATATAACCACTTCCATCCTTATCAAAGTAAGAAAATGCTGCTGCCAAATGCTCTTCACGCTCCAGTTTGTTAAGATGTATCGTTGCAGCTACAAATTCCCCATAGTCAATGGTGCCACTGTTGTCCACATCAGCCTAATTTACATATGAATTGTTCATTTAGATCACAGAAGGAAAATCGTAATGTTTAATTAACAATCATTGATGTCATTGAATGCAAGGTATTTCTCAATCATTAAATCAAAGTGCTAGGGGAATTCAGAAACAATTAAAGCATATTTAGTTGAAAAACAAGTCCAACAGCACAGTGCAGTTTCCAAGAAAACACTCAATATTTAAGATCTAAGCTCCTAATAAACTTCAGCAATTCTTGTGGTTTTTGGATAAGGCTTAAGATCTAGATACTCCTATTCTCAAGATGCAGGCATAGACTGCTCCTGGTCAATTTTCAAACCTAGTTGCTCTTTTCTTGCAAGAGGGTGATACATAATGGAAGTTTAAGGGCCGACTTAGCATATAGCCAGGATGGATATCATAAAAAAAAAAAGTCTGACTTGAGTCAGTTGCTTTGTAATTTTTTCCCTTAAAAGGAAAAAATTGTAGAACCTGATCTGAGAAATGTTCTATTGCAACCTTCCAAAAACAATGTCCTTAATTTCATACTTTAATACCATGGAAACCTGATCTCCTTACTGGCTCGACTAACTCACCAACTTACTATGGAAATCTCACTGAAATCTGAAAAATGTTTGAACTTTGAAGCAACAATAAAATAAAAGATGATAACCATCTCAGTTCATGAAAACTATACTCTTCTTAGCCAAAATGTATTCTCAGAAAAAGAAGACGCAGAAGAAACTCATCATTTCAACTACACAATGACAATCAATATTCACCCCTCAAAGTGAGATAAATGAAAAAATTAGTTGTACATGCATATTTAAACAGCCAGATGTCTTGTCTACCCTAATGACATAAACCATTTCAACCCAAGTTTTTTCAAGTGTTTAACCTCCAGTTATTCTAAATCCTACAGTTATGTCCTACCTCTTCATCATAGACAGTAGACCAACCTTTAGAAAGTAAGGGTTTCTAATGTAGTAAAATTGCTTGAAAATTTCTTGTGGCATCATTGCATATGTTTTGCATGTTTTCTTGTGTTTCATGCACTCACTTATGTCCTTATTGTGGTCTTGTGTACTCACTATATCAGGTTGTCACAAGCCTTAGAAAAAGCTACTTGCAGGTTGCTAAAATTTCATCTCCCTGTTCATGCCATAGCGTATTTAAATGTGTTTTTCGGGTGGTAAAGTGAATTTTGCCTCAGCTGCATGACATCATCCAGCAAGAAAGGGACAAAGTGCACTGGTTTAGACACTTTTTAGGTTTATGTTAAGAATAACTATTACAAATCAAAATGTGTTTTCAGTGTCTCTTTCTTTCCTTTGTTAACCCTATTTCCAATAACATGGATGAAATTAAGCAGTTCAGATGATTTGCTTACAGCATCCATGAGATCACGGATCTCTGACTCCTTCAAGTTTGAGCCATATCTTTTTAAACCCTCTTTTAGCTCATCGAATGTGATCGCACCACTGTTGTCGGTGTCCATTGCCTGGAACATTTCTCTCAGTCCTGCAATCTCCTCTTCAGAAAGGCTTTCAGCAATTACCTGGTACAGTTAGAACCAATATGAGATAAACTTGAAAAGTAATTGATCTTAATTGCAATGTGAGTGATGTCAACTTGTCCTGAACTAGAAAATGTTTGTGATTGGATAGTGCAATCCACTTAAATGCAATACAAGCATAAAAAGCTTGAGAACAAAACTAGAAGAAGGTGCAGGTTTCCTTGTCAGTCGTGGTTAAGGAACACAATCTATATATCTAGTATCTCTCAACCTATAACTAATACAATCCAGCCAAAAATATCGTCAAAGATGAAAGAATATGGACAGTACCAAATAACTTGATCCCTTCATACAAAAAGATGCATCAAACTTCAAAGTCAAACTTGAGATCAAGAACCACCATTCTAGTGTACTGATCCTGTACAGATGTCTGGTGCATTAGTATGTACTTATCAGAAGTATATGGCATGGGCCTCATGGTAACTACGATTTACTCTGATTGGCAAGGGTCTATACATACACCCTTGGTTTGTTGTAGATTATGCAACAGTACTCACACAAATAACTATGGCACAGTTAATAATATTGTTATCACTTTGTACAGCGATTCATGCTCAAGATGCCTAATTAGGTGATATTAGTACTATCTCTACTACCGCAAATAGCAGCATATATCTAGAGATTGACGAAAATTATATGCCCAATCAATGCCCTTGGTAACCCCAAAAAAGAACCAGAAAACAGTCAAAACGTTGCAGTATCATAACTGGAAGCAGGGTTCTATCAACTAGCTAAGGCTTGTTCAATAATTCATGAAAAGTTCTGCTAATTCATAGGAGACACTTCCATGAAACTCCCAGAAAATGTGGATGCAGAAAAACTGATGCTTCCTGCAGAGCTGGGCATGACAGTTGAAGCTTTCTACTAACCATTGAATAGTGTTAAAATTTATGTTTCCTACAATAGGGATGTTAATCACTTGCTGAATTGATATAGGAAACCAACAGAAAATCACATAATACAAGTTTAATCTGTCAGAACTGCTTCCAACTGTTTTTAAGCTCAATTGCATTAACTGACATTAACAGTTTTCATTTCCATCAACAAAATTATTATAAAAGGAATGGATAAGAAATTTATGTAAACCAAAAACAGATACATCTAATTCTCAAGTGATAGGAGTTATTTTCAGTCGACGAATATTTTTGTGCGCCATGTCTTCCACCTCAACTTGCCAATCCAATTAATAATGTTTCCAAGGAGATGAATAATTACGTGAAAACAAAATAAAGGATAAAGAAAAGACTGTCTTGTTCTGCAAAAGAGAATTTCTCCATCTTGTATGGAAGAAACAAGTGCTGCTTTTAGATATCAGAAGGTGATTAATGTATATTTTGTGAAGACAAAACATAGAAAGATTAATCAGCTTGTTCAATGGCACATGAGTTGATCGAAGAATATCTCTCAGAAGAAAAGATAAACTTACTCTTAAAGCCATCTTCTTTAACTTATTCATTGCTGAGAATTGTTTAAGGCGAGAGAGTACAGCTGGATCCAGTGCCTGATCTGGAGCAACTCCATTTTCGCATATCCAGGGATGACCTAAGAATGAGAGTATTTGAAAAGCTGTCACCAAACAATTATTTTCAGCTAGAATTAAAAATTTTCCTATATTCATGCTTGTGTAATATACTTTACTCCTAGTTAGAAGTTAGAACACACAAATTCAACACTAAAGATAGATAATGCCTATAAGCTCAAAGAGAGCTTGGCAGACGCTTGAAGTTTGTATAATTGTTTTCTTTGACAAGTGTGTTAAGTCAGTCGATGTCTTCAACTTTTTTTGAGACAACAAGATTGCATACAGAGGTGGACACCCTATTTGAACAGATCCTCCTTCTATGTACCAGTGACATTTTCAAATAAAGAATTGTAATTTTATTGTGCTCATCCTCAATCTAATGTAACATATTGTGCTTTTGATGCAACTGCCTGTTTTCAGTTTAGCCTGTAATTATACCATACTTTACATACTCCTACAGCTGAAGTACTTTATTAGGATCACAGACAAATCAAAACTTATCAGGCAATCTCTAATTAGTGGACTATACCTAGTTATGATTCTCCCCCAGAAGTTATAATAATGTCTGGAACTGAAAGATGTGCACAAAAATAAAAATAAAAATTAAGAATGGTACTCAAAATTTTGTAAAGAACTACTACAAACTATATGCTCATTATCATCATGAAATGTATGACATACAAAGTACTTCATGAGCAGTAAGGCGATCTGAAGGACGAGAACAAAGCATTTTTCTTATCAGGTCCTTCGCACTGTCAGAGATCATTGGCCATGGCTCCGTATCAAAATCAATGAATCCCTTCAAAACTGCATCAAATATTCCTTGCTGTGTTTCTGGAGAGTAGACATGGCTTAGTTCTAGGAATTGTTGTGATCACTAAGTTGCTAAAAGACTTAGATGAGAATTATACCAGCCCAAAAAGGAGGCACTCCACTCAATAATATGTATAGTATCACCCCAGCTGTCCAGACATCAGCTTCTGGCCCGTAGTGCTTGCGCAGCACCTCAGGAGCTACATAATAAGGGCTGCCTACAACATCTGTGAAGATCTGGCCTGAAAATTGCGAATCGGTAGCATTTTTTTAATACAAACAAATATAAGATGTAGTAGAAAAAACTTCTTCTCTGGTAAAGAGTAATGGAACTCATTGATAGCAGATAAGATTTCCTCGTGCAGTTGGGGAAATCTTATCTGCTATCACTCATCACCAAGAAAACAGATCATCTGCATATGAGATAAACTTGGAGGGAGAAAGGATATGAACAAAGCAAGAAAGCATCTGGGACTGTTTTTAAAGTCATCATCAAATAGTTCATGCTACAACATATGTGAAGATCTGGCCTGAAGATTATGAAGCAATAGCATTTACTAAAACAAACAGATATAAGATGCAGTAGAAATTCATGGAGCTCATGAGGAAGAAAAAAAATCATCTGCATATGAGATGGACTTGGAGGAAAACAATCAAGAAGATTACTATTAGGCTTAATCTTAACTTTCTCTGGAGACAGCAGAATCAAGAAGCCTGGTGTTCTATGATGCATTAAGCTGTATAGTGGGACAATGCAAATAATAGAATTAAGGGGCACTACATAATCTCCTACTGATCAATGCACCAATTCGTTCTACCGAATGCACCATTCGGTAGAAGCGCTTCTCTACCATAACAGTCTTGCTTACCGGGCTTGAAGAAGACGGAGAGGCCGAAATCTATGGCCTTGAGCGAGGAGTCGTCGTCCTTATTAGCCAGCAAGAAGTTCTCCGGCTTGAGGTCCCTGTGCATTACGCCGAGCGAGTGGCACGCCTCGACGACGCCGACGACGATCCTAATGAGCTCGGCGGCCTTGCGCTCGCTGTAGTGGCCACGCTGTATGATGCGGTCGAACAGCTCCCCGCCCTCGCACAGCTCCATCACGATGTGCACGTAGAGCGGGTCCTCGTACGCGCCCTTGATGGTGACCACGTTCCGGTGGCCCGACAGGTGGTGCATGATCTGGATCTCCCGCCGCACGTCCTCCACGTCCTCCTTCGCCGTCAGCTTCCGCTTGGAGATGGACTTGCAGGCGAACTCCTTCCCCGTGCCGCCCTCGGTGCACAGGTACGTGGTGCCGAACTGCCCCTGCCCGAGCTTCCGCCCCAGCGTGTAGAGGTCGCGGAGGCTAGCGGTCTTGTGGCCCAGGACCCAGGTGTCGCCGCCGCCGCCGCTGCGCCGCATGGTGACGGCGTCGCTCTCAGGCTTCGTCGGGTCGGCGATGGTGGAGGACGTTAGGTGGTTGTGGTGGCGGTGGCGGCGGCGGCGTGGGGTGCCGTCGGAGGAAGAGGTGGAGGAGGAGGAGCGTTCGACGGGCCCGCTGTAGTTGGGGAGGTACTTGTTTCCTGCTAAGGATCCACGGCACGTGTTGCCCATCAACGACGGCGAGATCACTCACCGAGGCGACGTTGACGTCGAGAGGATCATCGTGCTTCTGTCGAAGAACGAGACGAAGGTTGGAGACGTGAAGGGGTGGAGAAAGACATGGCTGGTTCTTCGTCTTTGTATGGGTTGGGTTTCGAGAGTGCAGAGGGCGGGGAGCAAAGGAAGGGGAGGCGTTGACCGGTCTTTAGGCTAAATTTAGCGTGCGTTCTATGGGTCTTAATCGATCTATTTTTGTGAATTTTGACTTCTTGGTCAACATAACATGATCCGTGAATCATTATCCTCAAAATTGTTTTTATTTTTTTACCCATATTCTAATTTTTTGAATATATTAATTAGCTTTTCTTAATATAGATCATTTTATGTTTTACTAATATTTTATTTTTTTATTTAAGATTATTCGAGCTATATATATCTGATACTCAATAAAACCAAATCATACTAACTATTTAGGTATGTGAAATTAAATTAGACATAGATGATTAAATTTATATCCAAGTTTGCATCAAACATGGATGAAAGGTACATCAACTTAATTAAAATAAACCAAGTAAATGGAATGCTAAAAAAGAAAAAAAAAATGCTACTGTCTTAAGTAAGTATCAAAGACTTGACATTTGCCATGTTTGATATGTACAAATGTAAACTTCATGGTAGATTTTATGTTTTGCTTTTTGAATTATGTATCATACTAAGCCAAATGCCATGTTAATATATAAGATTAATACTAATTATATATTATCTCTTATAATTAGTTATCCTTAATATTTTGATCTTTATATTTTTCAAATATTACGATATTCCTATATTTATGCAAGTGAAACATTTACCTCATTGCTTTAATAAAACTCATCTATATTAATTTTTAATTTTATAAAAATATATTTTAAATTGTATGTAGGGAATTTAATATTTTACTTTCGTAATTATAGAGATCATAATATAATTTTAAAAATATAAAGATCAAGATAATAAAGATAATTGTAAGAGATCATATCTTATGAATTATAATATCATTATTAATTCAATTACTACTATTGTGTACTTTTCCTTTACAAAGATGGCGCCTTTATTTTCTTTTCCATCAACTTTTCTTTAGAGGATTGAAGTAAAAGGATATAAAACAAATTAAATGTACTTTAATGATAATAGAGATGAAATAAAGGTAATAATACTGTGCTTCCCATCAACTTTATCTCTTGAATTTTTTATTTAAAGAAAAATCAAAACAAATTTTACTTGATGAAGAGTAATATTCTACTTTTCAATTATTTTTTCAAAGCATCTATCTAACAGGTATTAAAAAAAGTATATTATAATACTTTGATGACAAAGATATAAAGATATTAGAGTCATTTACCTAAAAAGAGTTATTTACTTTCCCCTTTTTCCCTTAGAAAGCCTATTTATTCAGCCTTTTCAGTTTTCTGCCTCAAAGTAAACTGCTATGTTTTCAACCTCTGTCACTTATTTTACTTTTACTTTTTTTATTTGTTTCCACAAATTCATCACTGATTCAAAAACATTCAGAACTGTCTTAGTTTATGAAAAAATATTTTTACAAATAATTTTAAAACAATAAGATATGTAAAAAATAGCTTGAAAGATATCATAATCTAAATGTCAAACTTTTGAAGTTTAAATAAGAATTCATCTCAAGGACATTATACTTAAAATTCCTTATTATAATATATAGAATATGATGTGTAGTTTTAATATCAATTATAGGAAATTTTTAATTTATAGTTTGTAAGTATATATGTATAGTGATTAACTCAAATGATAATTCAAGTACTACTGTTTTTTAAAAAAATTATAAATATATATGATACATTCTCAAATTTTGTTTTGCAAAGCTCTCCCTTTTTTTTTAAATAATTAATTTATCTTGATCAATTATTATCCATCGTGATGCCTCTACCCCACTAGTTGCCATCCTCTATCTTACCCTTAGTGATCTTATGCTTAGTAGCCATATCGAACGTCTTCCTCTACTTAGCACCTGATCACTTGTGCTTTTGCGAACGGACTATTTAGTAACACAATAATCTACCCCCGAATGATCAATAGGTTAAGCATTTGGATACAAGTGGAGGTGTGACTAGGGTTAGGATTGTTATAATTTTTTTTAATTGTTAAGGGTAAAATGATATTTTCATATAACAACGAATAAATATTTAAAAGTGTAAAAAAACCCAAAATTATAAGGGTTTTTTTTTAATTTACTCATATAATTAAGATATTCAATATATATATATATACATAAATGTAAAGACAACTACAAAATCACTGGATTGAATATCTCAATTATTTGAGTATAATTATTTCCTATTATTAAACATAATTTTAAATTAAGTTTAAATATCATTTATACTCTTATTATAAGTGATTTTATTTGAAACATATTTAGTGAAAAACATATTATTATTTTTTGCATTAAAACTTTATATAATTGTACAGTGATAAATTTTTTTGGTGAATTCTCAACAAAAGTCCATAAGTTTGGGTTTTTTTTCTCCCAAAGCATCCCAAAATCGAAAGATTTTTACGGACCATCTTTATCTGCATGAAAAAATATTTCAACTTTATAATTTTAAGAATTTTCATTGTAACCTCAATCCTAACCAGGTTTCTACCCAACCTGCCCACTAGTCCTAACTCGGTTTCACTCATCCTATCCATATATATATATATATATATATATATATATATATATATATATATATATATATATATATATATATATATATATATATATATATATATATATATATATATATATATATATATATATATATATATATATATATATATATATATATATATATATATATATATATATATATATATATATATATATATATATATATATATATATATATATATATATATATATATATATATATATATATATATATATATATATATATATATATATATATATATATATATATATATATATATATATATATATATATATATATATATATATATATATATATATATATATATATATATATATATATATATATATATATATATATATATATATATATATATATATATATATATATATATATATATATATATATATATATATATATATATATATATATATATATATATATATATATATATATATATATATATATATATATATATATATATATATATATATATACTACAAAATCACTGGATTGAATATCTCAATATTTGAGTATAATTATTTCCTATTATTAAACATAATTTTTAAATTAAGTTTAAATATCATTTATACTCTTATTATAAGTGATTTTATTTGAAACATATTTAGTGAAAAACATATTATTATTTTTTGCATTAAAACTTTATATAATTGTACAGTGATAAATTTTTTTGGTGAATTCTCAACAAAAGTCCATAAGTTTGGGTTTTTTTTTTCTCCCAAAGCATCCCAAAATCGAAAGATTTTTACGGACCATCTTTATCTGCATGAAAAATATTTCAACTTTATAATTTTAAGAATTTTCATTGTAACCTCAATCCTAACCAGGTTTCTACCCCCAACCTGCCCACTAGTCCTAACTCGGTTTTCACTCATCCTATCCACCAATCTTAATCAGGTTTTCACCCAATCTATCTGTCTAATCAGGAAGGGGATGATTAGTGAAGTAAAAGCATGATCAAGTATGAGCAAAAGTATGATCGAGTATGGACGCAGGCAGGATGGAGGATAGTGCCAAACAGACATGAGTAAAGTAATTATTTTTTAGAAATATTTTATAAAAAAATAAATTAGGATAATCTATATAAAAAAACGCTTTGAAGTTAAGATATATATATTTTTGGAAGTTCGACCAAAATTTTCTTTTTGGGTGGTGGGTGGCAGACTCCAATAATTTAGGTGTCTATGTCACCATTTAATTGGAAGAAGGACCACGCATCCATCCATTAATTGGTACTTTATGCCATGGCCTTCGCCTTCGACGTGTCGTAGAAGCCGCCCGCTTTCCGATTGTGAGCTGCGGCGCGAAACGACAGCAGGAGTCAGGGCGGTGAAGGCGACAGGGGGACCCACCTGGGACCACCGCATCTCCTAAAGCGGATTGTTTCTTCCTTGATGGCATCTTATCTAACCTAACTCACATATCAAATTAGAGTCGTGGGGTTTGAATGAAAGCGGAGTTAAAAAATATATAGATTAATTTTAGAGAAACAATACATACAGTAATATATAGATTGACATTCTCTGTTAATGTCAGATTGAACATCCTAAGTCTGATCGGTTAGCTTAGCTATCCAGCGAATGCCTCTTTGATCGAATAATGGTCAGTGATTTTACGTAATCAACCTCCAAATTAACTTCTCGTTTGACTTTAATACCTGTTCGAGTTCTATATAAAAATGTTCCTCACATAATTTTTAATTTCTCTCGAACAATTTAAGTACAATAATATTTTTTGACGTTTCAAATTTACCGATCTCGTGTGCCTCTTCTAGACATATCTCGTTGGTTGCTTATATTATGGGTGATCGTTTGTGCCTCCACATATCGTAAGTGATCGAGCCTTGCGTCAAAAGACGAGACATATATATTTTTCGTAATTGATAATAATAAAATAATATTTGATATAAAAAATTATTTTTTAAAATATTTAAAAATATTGGCATTATGCATGAATTTATCACGGCTCGATGATTTATTTTTTTCGAGAATTTACTGGTTTTGTTTTTATTTTGTTTCATAATCTGTATTTGAAAGTTGAAACCAAAGGGATTGTCGTATAAAAAAGAGAGGCGCAAAGCAAAAGAATGAGACATATATTTTTGGTATGTGATAGGGATAAATAATTTTTGACGTAAAAAAAGTATTTTTCGAAAATATTTTAAAAATATTGGCGTTATGCACGAATTTTTATGAGGATTTATTTTTTTTGAGAATTTACCGGTTTTGTTTTTATTTTGTTTCATAATCCGTATTTGAAACTCGAAACCGATGGGGTTGCCGCATAAAAAAGAGAGGCGCATACTGATGAGAGGGTACTGTCCAGCAGGGGTGGGTCCCACATCAAAGCTGCGCACCTTTTGATGTGGTGGACTCCAATCGTAAAGACTCATACGCCCCTTCCATCGGTCCCGTGTGCCTGCGTCACCGGCACGCCAAACTGATGCGCCACCCTCCGCCACCTCATACGGGTTGGATGGACGCAAGAAACGGAAATGGGGGTGCGTTTTGGTTAAAGGAGTGATTCGAGCATCTGCCGGGGGCAAATGCGCGAGACAACTGACCGCATTAAAAGGAAACCCATTTCGGTGGTCGTGTTATATATAACGCATTTGACCGTTGCGGAAAACTCCTTTGGAATAGATAGTTTGAAACAGTCGGTTCGAAAACTTTGGGGGCCATTAAATGACCAAATCACCCTTGTTTTCGATTCTATCCCAACTTTTAAATGGTTCATAACAGGCCAACTGGTGATTAAATAATCACAATATTTCCAAAAATTGGAATCGCTATTTGCCAACTTATATACACGTTTGGGGTGAATTATAATAATAATAATAATTGAATTAAAAGCAGACGATTAAATATAGTGGTTTACCATGGCAAAGTCGTAATACGTGGAAAAACGGTGCCTATTTTTCTAGGCCCCCCGGACCCGTCTGCATCATTCTTGTCCTCACTCCCACCACACCGACGGTGGGTCTCTAAACGTTGCGTCAAGTAGCAGCGCAAGCCTCCGCCTCCGCCTCCGCCTCAACCTCAGCCCATCCACTTCACTCCTCTCGCCTAGGGTTTCCTTTCCACTTCTCTCGAGCTGGCTTAGATCTCCAGGCTCTTCCTCCAGCGCCTGGTAAGCTGTGTGCTGCTACTGATTCCGAGCTCGGATCCCTCCGATTGCTTTTTTGGTTTTCATTTGGGGGTTATTGTTGAGGTTGTCTTGCTGTCTGAGACGTAGGTGTTGCCGAAGCGGCACGAGGGAGATGTCTTCTTCGAGAAGGGGGCCGGATCAGCCGGCTCCCAGGCGGATACTGCGGACGCAGACGGCGGGGAACCTTGGGGAGTCGATCTTTGACAGTGAGGTTGTGCGTCGTCGCCTCCGCCTCCGCCTCCGCCTCCGCCTCCGCCTCCGCCTCCGCCTCCGCCTCCGCCTCCGCCTCCGCCTCCGCCTCCGCCTCCGCCTCCGCCTCCGCCTCCGCCTCCGCCTCCGCCTCCGCCTCCGCCTCCGCCTCCGCCTCCGCCTCCGCCTCCGCCTCCGCCTCCGCCTCCGCCTCCGCCTCCGCCTCCGCCTCCGCCTCCGCCTCCGCCTCCGCCTCCGCCTCCGCCTCCGCCTCCGCCTCCGCCTCCGCCTCCGCCTCCGCCTCCGCCTCCGCCTCCGCCTCCGCCTCCGCCTCCGCCTCCGCCTCCGCCTCCGCCTCCGCCTCCGCCTCCGCCTCCGCCTCCGCCTCCGCCTCCGCCTCCGCCTCCGCCTCCGCCTCCGCCTCCGCCTCCGCCTCCGCCTCCGCCTCCGCCTCCGCCTCCGCCTCCGCCTCCGCCTCCGCCTCCGCCTCCGCCTCCGCCTCCGCCTCCGCCTCCGCCTCCGCCTCCGCCTCCGCTCCGCCTCAACCTCAGCCCATCCACTTCACTCCTCCTCGCCTAGGGTTTCCTTTCCACTTCTCTCGAGCTGGCTTAGATCTCCAGGCTCTTCCTCCAGCGCCTGGTAAGCTGTGTGCTGCTACTGATTCCGAGCTCGGATCCCTCCGATTGCTTTTTTGGTTTTCATTTGGGGGTTATTGTTGAGGTTGTCTTGCTGTCTGAGACGTAGGTGTTGCCGAAGCGGCACGAGGGAGATGTCTTCTTCGAGAAGGGGGCCGGATCAGCCGGCTCCCAGGCGGATACTGCGGACGCAGACGGCGGGGAACCTTGGAGTCGATCTTTGACAGTGAGGTTGTGCCGTCGTCACTCGTCGAGATCGCGCCCATCCTTCGAGTCGCCAACGAAGTCGAGTCCCAGAACCCCCGTGTTGCTTATCTTTGTGAGTTCTTTCCGCGCATCTCTTGTCTGCGATGTGTTTGAATTTTTTGGCTCTAGATGATTCTTGTTGATAATAGCATGTCCGGCCTTTTTTGCTTAGAACGTATTGTTAGTTTGATCAATGAGTGACATTTCACTTAGCTCATCGTGTGGTTTATCTGGCATTTTAATTTGGGATTTGATACGAGATTATATAACTTCATCTGTCTGAAGGGGTGATCGGGTATTTTCCAAAACGTGTTGTTGGCGCTATCTTATTTATATTTCTTTTGGTCACTTTGCTGTTACATGGTGGATACTTATGATAATATGATTGGGTTGTTAGGTTGCCTATTGAAGAGTCATCACCTATATCATTACAGGAAAATGAGGGAGAGAGGGCAGGAGAGATGAACTTGGTACAGTTTTCATATGTTAAGTTCATCAGTGACTGTCACCATTGAATTTGAGTAAACTAGTCCACATAAGGTTTCAAACTCATGTGTGAACTAGCTACTTCCTTTGGTTTAAGTATTATCAGGCTCTACCCATGGCTGCTTGGTGCAAGGGAAACCTTTTCATGCACTCTAGAAAAGAATCTATTGACTTGCTAAGGAGATTCACGTTGTCATCAGTCCAATTCTGCTCTTTGAGTAGGATAAATTGTTGTACTTGTTAGCTAGAGCTTGGTTGTTAATCTTAGAAACAAACTTTGTTTTGAATTTTCCAATATGTTAATGTTGAAGACACAAGAAAACAGTAAGGTCCTTCAAGAATTCAAGGTACAAGACTGGATTGATGATAGCATACCATGTTTTGGGTAACTTTTTTTTAGGGATTAAAAAAAATTGATAGGATCCAATGCTAATATTATCATTGATGGTAGCCTCTTTCATTTTTTTTCCTCACAAAAAACAAAGTAGAAGATGTTTGCTGTTTCATGCTCTGTATGGTACAAACTTTTTTATGATTCAGTACACTACTAGCTTAAATCAAAATGTGATGGCTGTTTGGGACACCTTTAACTGCCCTGTTCGAAACTTTTATACAATACATTAAGTTGCATAAGTATAACTAGGAAATTTTATACAGAAAAATACATTTTTCCTTATAAATCATTTTAGATGCTCTGTCCCACCTCATAGTTTTTCTCATTGGCAAGAAGTGTTATTCACACAACATTTTCTTGGGGCTTGTGTTTTATAGTGGTCAAAACTTGTACGACATAGTTATCCTGTTCACTTTTTGAAGGTCATATTTGCTGTAGTATTCTCACTTTTGTTCATTTTTGTTTGAGCATATTTGATAGTAGTATTTATTTTGTGCACTAAATTTTGGTATTCCTTATCACAATCATGTTGGATATGAGAGTGATGATTTCTCCTAATGGAATAGGTCGGTTCTATGCTTTTGAGAAAGCTCACCGTTTGGATCCTACTTCGAGTGGGCGTGGCGTTCGTCAATTTAAGACTGCACTTCTGCAGAGGTTAGAAAGGGTATGTGTGTCATGTTCCTGAAGCTTAATTTAAGCTAAATTGTGATATCTCGATAATTTTGATTTCTCCCATGCATTGGTAGGTTATTTCTTTTTCAATGCCTTATTTTCTTCCATCCCTTACATTATCAGAAAAGATAGCTATGTTAGGAGATGTACTTCATTTGGAATTTGATCCATAAAAAGGCTCATCCTAGATTTCTGTTAACTTAAATGATGAATTTAGTTTTATGATTGCTTTTATTGGATATAGTTGCATTTTGTGCAGAGAGTTTCATTTAGATGTTTAATCGTGGACTGAATCATAACGCAACAGTGTATCACTTACTACACAAACGAGCAATTTTTATTGTAATCAAGCATGTCTATTATGGTTTAGTTGGGATTGTATAAATGGCATCTTATCTGGGGACCTATCTAATGATCAAAACTTTGAAGTATATCTGCATAACCTGTAAGAAAAAAATTAGAGCAAAATACAGTAGAGCATAGATACTTGTGCCTTGGATTCTGCTGTCAATTTCATTGTGATATGTATTAGAATGACGCTGTCTTGTGACTGAATGCTGAACTTGACTGATATATATATGCACACACCTGTGATTGAGTATACTTGATGTATTATTATTTTATGTTATTAGGAAAATGATCCTACTTTGAAGGGAAGAGTCCAAAGAAGTGATACACGGGAGATGCAGAGCTTCTACAGAGATTATTATAAGAAGTATATCCAAGCACTCCAAAGTGCTGCTGATAAAGCTGATCGGTGAGCAAGATTTCAAACTTGAATAATTAGGATGTTTGGGTGGCTGAATCATAAACACCAGCATTTTTTGACATATTAACTTCTTCCAATCAGTGCTCAACTTACCAAAGCATATCAAACTGCTGCTGTCTTGTTTGAGGTCTTAAAAGCTGTTAACCAGACACAAGCTCTTGAAGTTGAACCTGAGGTAAGTTTGCTTCTTTTTTTTTTTAATCTCATATTATGTAGTTCCTCACTTCATCTCTCTTAGATGATTAGCATAGAAGCTTTACTAGATCTGATTTATGTTTCTTGAAATTGTTACAAGACTCTTTTGTTATCTTGTTGAACTTTGTCTTTGACTCATCTGTCTTAGTTGTTTCAAGTGGAAGCTTTGTTATATTTGATTTGTGATTTTTAAAATTTGTCATGCTCGAATTCACATTAATTGCGATTGGTACAGATATTAGAAACTCATAATGAGATTGAGGAGAATATCAAGACTCTTGGTCCATACAATATCCTTCCTCTCGATCCAGATAGTGCAAATCAAGCTATCATGCGCTATCCTGAGGTTTTATACTATTGCTTTTCATTCGTAGGAAATGAATCAATTATATTATCTTGTGAAGTGATATCTGACAAGCTGTCTTCTGTTTATGTAGATTCAAGCAGCTGTAAATGCCCTAAGAAACATAAGGGGACTTCCATGGCCTAAGGGCCACAATAAGAAACCTAATGAAGATCTTTTAGATTGGCTTCAGATTATGTTTGGATTTCAGGTAAAGCACAGGAAAAAAATTCGATTCTCCAGTGTACTTCTATGCTTTCTGTCAAACTTTTTCCACCATTAAATGGTCTTAGTTTGATTGTCCTTCCATCTCTGTTAGGTTACTGAAGGGTTTTATGTTTGTTAATTCATGCAGGAGGATAATGTCTCTAATCAAAGGGAACACCTAATTTTGTTACTTGCAAATGTCCACATACGTCAAATTCCAAAGCCTGATCAACAACCCAAGGTTCTCTTCAACACTGTGCTGTCTATTGCTCCAATGATGATGTAGCATTACGATGTTTTGCCTTCTGCTTTTGTTGGACTGCACTAATATTTGAAGGTTGCTTGTTTAGTTGGATGAACGTGCACTGACGGAAGTAATGAAGAAACTGTTTAAGAACTATAAGAAGTGGTGCAAGTACTTAAATCGGAAGAGTAGTCTATGGTATGGATGTTCAGATATGCACGTAACTCATATAAAATGTCTAAAGAATACCAACCATTTTTCATTTTTATGCATCCCCTTATAATCTCTTTGTTGAAGGACATAATTCATGATGTGTTTAGCTGGAATTATGGTTGCTATTCCTTGTAGTTTCTTATATATTTTTTTGATTTATAAAATCATCAGGTTGCCAACCATCCAACAGGAAGTGCAACAGCGAAAGCTTCTATATATGGGCCTCTATCTTCTTATTTGGGGGGAAGCTGCAAACTTGAGATTTATGCCAGAATGCCTTTGCTACATCTATCATCATGTATGTCGTTTAATATTAGTTCTTTGCTGCCAATTCTTTTATACCATGAAGTGTCTTTTACTGGTCAGGTCCTTGCAATTTGTGGATTTATAATGTTTTTTTTGTGAAGTCAGTTGACCACATCATCACATTTTCTTTAATACCACATAATTCTTTGAAGCATTATTTTGATGTTGCTCTGAGTGCCATTTTCTTTAGTTGATAATTTGCAGTAAGGTCTATGGTTTCAAGTATGTGATCACAAACAGTCAGCTTTTCATGTGCACAAGGCAGTGTGCACAGAACTTCTGTAATTGGATTCTTATATTGCTGTTTCTTTCTGATGTTTAGGATATTGTTTAATTGTTTATTACAACCAATTATTTCAATTTATGGTAATCGTATTACTATATGCAATCTATGATGATGTAGTATTACTTATTATGCTCTTGCTGTTAACCCTGATGGAGAGGACAGCATCATTTGTCCATTCTATGCATTGTTAATGTACATAAGTTGCATAGAGCTTTATGTGACACTTGTTCTTGTGTTCACTGTCTTTAGATCTTCCAACTTAGCTTTTCTGGCTTCTTTCAGTTGTGTGGGAGCTGGGAAGAAAACTAGCTATGTTATTCTCAGAAATTCCTGAATTATTGGGGTCTAGGCAGCCAACTGTTTTACATGTTCTGTATTTGATTTATGGTCAAAACATTCAGTTTTCTGTTCTATATAAACTAATGTAATGCTCATGCAATTCTTTTAGAACCCTAATTGCCTCCAAGTGATCTATATTGTCATGATCAAACCTCTGCTTATGGCGTACATCTACATGGTTTTGGGTCTGGGTTGTGACAACATGATCCCTCATATATGATGTGATATATATGATTTACACTCTTGTCTCTTGGTACAAAACCCTGGTAACTTGAATCACTATTTGTATCATGTAATATATAATTCCTTTAGTTTGATGTTATAGCAGGTGAGAGAACTGTATAATCTAGTAGGTGCATGATAACAAGATTTTCATTTATTCCTTTCATGATGCACGTATTATATAATAAAAAATACAATTTATCATGACAAGTGGGGATGTAATTGGTAAGTCTTGTCAGGGCCTCCAGGATTGCCTCCATTATATTTGTTGGTAAGTGCATCTAGAGCAGGTTGATAACAAGCATCAAAACATGTATAAATGCTTCCTCTTAAGACTTAGCAAGATGCACTTAAGAAAGAGCTTCTGCATAATCAGAATAGAAGGCAGCAAAGAATTGCCGTCAGATGTGTATATCATAGATTTCACTGATCAGCACCAATTCTTTTCCGTAAGTGTCTATTTGCACGTGATTTCTTATCTGAAGTTGCATCTTAGTTTTTTCTGCATCAGATGAGAATTTTCAGAATAATAGTGGTTCTTTATTCTAAATACGCTGATGGGTGCTTGAAAGGTGGTCAAAAGATTTGTTCTAGCTGGACCAAAAGTCCAAATATTAGCTGTATGTCAATTAGAAGAATCCTGTTTACACTAGAATTTTCTTTGTTTTGTTATTTTTTATTGACTATTTTTGCAGTTGTGATTTGGCTATTTGGCTTTTAATCGTTCTCCACTTTCTGGGACTTTTACACGAATTCCTATTCAAATTAAGGAATATACATTTCTGATATCAAATAATTCCTTTGAAGAAAATAGGTGCCTGAAAGATATATGAGCACGTATATATAATTTCTATCGCACAGCATATACATAATCTAGGTTCTAAATTCAAAGGAGTTACTTCTTATATTCTGTTCATTGTTTTCAGATGGCATTTGAGCTATATGGAATGTTAGCTGGCAATGTCAGCCCAATGACAGGTGAAAATATAAAGCCAGCATATGGCGGTGACAATGAAGCGTTCCTAAGAAAAGTTGTAACTCCAATTTATCATACTATAGCAAAGGTATGATTTATGTGTCCTATGTGTTGAGTTTGTTTACCTTGTGCTTGATTGTGATATATTGTCTATTGCAGGAAGCTGAGCGGAGCAAGAGAGAAAAATCAAAACATTCACAATGGAGGAATTATGATGATTTAAATGAATATTTTTGGTAATTGTAAAACATAATTGTAGGATTCTTGACATTAATAAGTTACATGATATCAGTAGATTAATAGTTTAATTTTATTAACAATTTCAACATCTCAAATTTTCAGGTCTGTCGATTGCTTCCGATTAGGCTGGCCTATGAGAGCTGATGCTGATTTCTTTTGCCAGTCTCCAGATTCATTTCTTCATAAGAAAAATGAAGTAAATTCCATAATCATACTTTTGTTGTTGCTAATATTCCATGTGATGTAGTAGTTGTTGTTTTTATTAGTAAATTCTATAATCATACTTTTGTTGTTGCTGATATTTCATATGTAGTACTTATCATTTTTGCTTTCTCATCTGCATTGTATGAGATTTAATTTTTGCATATACAATAAGCTTTTACAGACTAAAGTCATTAGTCATTTAATAGAGTTGTTTTTTATCCAAGGTGATATTTTCTCAATTTACTGGAGATCGACAGTGTTGTTTTTTTCTTGCAATATCTTTGTTATAGAATGTTTACTATAAAGTTCTTTTTTTTTAACATCTGTCTATGCTCCTGATGCATCTGTTAATGTTTCTACAAAGAAAAAAGTCAAACCCAAGTTTGACATGCTGTTATTTTGTAATTTGAAAAGCTGCATTTGCTGTAATTTTAGTGAAAAACATGATAATTTAACATCATTCTCTTTGTCTTGATTCAGGACAACAATCGGTCAAGTTCAGATCGTTGGGTTGGAAAGGTTAATTTTGTTGAGATACGGTCATTTTGGCATGTTTTCCGAAGTTTTGATAGAATGTGGATCTTCTTTATTTTATGCCTACAGGTGATTGTTGTTTATTGTCAGACACTATATCAATTTTCTTGTTTCCTTTTCTTCTTTCCTTTCTGGTTCTGTTCTTTTAATATTCTCTTTCTTCATTCTAAGGCCATGACTGTAATTGCTTGGAATGATGGTTCACTAAGTGCTATTTTTGATGCTGAAGTATTTAAGAAGGTCTTGAGCATATTCATAACGGCTGCAATACTGAAGCTGGGTCAAGGTTTGTGCAAGCAAAATTTTATGCTTGATATATAAATTATTCTTGTAATCACGAGAATTGTTTTGATCTTATTGTCGTGCCCATTTTCTTTTTTCTTTTATGTATGTTATATTTACTGAAGCAATCTGTTGTTCAATGTTAATCTTCTGTTTGTCATGCCAATTTGAATTTTCTAATTTTCCTTTATATTTTCTTGTAGATAGTTTCTTTCTTGTCACTTCTAAAAGCCTGCTTCTACATTTCTTTCTGAACTTGTGTTGGGTCCTCGTATTTTTGTTTAATCTAACCCTGCAAGTAGTAATTCTTTTCTAGCTTTACATGAATGTTATAAAACAATGTTCAGTCTGGAAGGACAGTTCTAATTAATCCATTTTCCATAGAAACCATAACCTCGGGTGTGAGCATTTTTCCTGGTCACTGGGGAAGGTCGTTTTGAATTTTAAGGCATCTGACTTTTAGTTTTGTTTCTACCATAAGGGAAATTACTAAGTCTGAGGTGCTTTTTAACTAAATATTGACAGTCACAAAGAACCTTTAAAAAGATTAAGACTCTAGGCTCTGTTGAATCACCTTCAAAGGACATGTGGTACAACTATTTTGGATGAATGATGCTGAGTCCGAGGTTTTATATACCAGTCCTATACTAGTACGACAACATGTTGGACTGGTACTTTTTAACATGATGCCAAGCTGTATACCAAAATATAATGCTTTTTACCACTGAAATTAATAAAAAAGTTAGCTGCACACAAACCATTGTTGGTGCTTAGTCTGATCGTACATATCAGTCTGTTCGTGCCTGTCCGACCTGGTGTTTTAAATGTTGAGATATTTTGTGTTGTAAGTTAATGATAGGTCTTTACTCATTTTCGTATGCTAAACAAATTGCCACAGGAGCGATACTAATATGATGTAGAGATAATGTGTCTGGTAAATATATATCTGATATAAATTTCATATTGGTTATTAAGTTTGCTTCAAGTTTGAATGTGGAGAACCTCAACGTTGGGGATGATATCATTCTCCCAAAGAAATTATAGAAGTGTAGGCAATTTCTCAAGCCAAAGAAGAAACTATAGAAGTCTGGGTGATTTCTCAAACCAAAGAAAAAGGGGCATAGCAAGATAGAGAAAGGAGAATAAAATCTTAATCATGGATTCAGTTTTACAGACTTTTCTCATAGAGAATGATGCCTAAAATTTGGACTGTAGAAGGACAATAAGTACCTCGTTTTGTTTCATCCTCATGTGAATGGTTGAAGTGGAAAACAAACAGTTTTTTCCCTTTCCTCTGTCAACTGCAGAATAAAAAAAGTGATGACCTGCTGGACTATAATAACTAGTTACATTGGAATGCTTATCATGAAAAATAATCACGAAGTGTGGTTCTTTCTCGTGGGATTGTTAAAACGGGAGATTCTTGTAACCACTTCCAGGAACAGTGTCAGGTTTCAGATTCAGTAAGGATATAATCAGGATTGGTAGCATCAGCTGAATGGGGTTTGCGGAACTGGAATTAGAATCATCTAAGAAAATTACTAAGAATAGACAATAAAAATATTACAAAAATTAATAACGAAATATGAGATAATTTTATGCTAAAAGACATTTTTACCTTCATATTTCTTAAGATATATAAATTTTCAGAAGAAATGCAACATAATTATGAAGGATTAAAAACTATGTAAACTATAATATGTAAAATAGTGGAAAATTTTAGTGTACTGGTTTGTTTGGGAATAAAAGCATAGTTTGGTGCTTTAGTGCTAGTCAGTGTTTGAGTTTGATGCCCTCCTTGCTAGTCTTAGAACCACAGTAGTTTTGTAAGTTCTAGGTGATAACTAATCATGGTTCGCCTTACCCGTCCATACCGGTGTATCAATTGGCCATTGGTATGGTACGTATCGAGCCGTACCGATATAACGACACGTAGTATGGTGGGACATACCGATGTACTGGTATGTACTGCTGGTCCTCTGTTGGATTGGTATGTATCACCCGTACTGGGCGGTATGCTGCAGTGTGGCTGACATGTCGGTTAAGAGTTCTGCTATTTCTTAATGAAATGGTGAGGATGGAATTTCTATTGAGAATGTTCTGAATTATTTGAAGTTCATTTTGTTTTGTGGAGAACATTTACCATCAATTGGTCCTTCTGAATAGCCCAAAACTATTGGTTTAAGTTCTTTCAGGATATAAAATTTTATCATGACCTATAAATCTAATGTTAATTCGATCTTAGATCATTTGTTGTATGTGATCCTTCAAGATATCTTTGCTTATGAATTCAACTGAAACATGAAACTTGATGCTTATAGGTCCTGGTCATTTGGAACATTGGTTAAAGTTCAGAAAATTGATCTGAAATTGTACACTTTATGCAGCCTTTCCAGATATCTTTGCTAATCAATATGTAACTTGTATGCACTGTAATGTCACTTTGAGTTCCTAACTTTCATCCTTGGAAAACTCAAATATTTTCTAATATTAGATTCATGCAATTGTTAATAGAACAAAAGCATGACCTTTTTAGATGCTTTCGGAATTAGTTTCCATTATTTTGAGCCTTTGAGATAGTTCCTCATTGGTTTGATTGCATCTTCTGATGCCTCAAATGTTTGGATATTTGTTGTGGAAACCTTCAGAGATATTTTCTCCAAAGCCAGTATTTGTGATGCCTAATTACCTAGCTATGTGATCTACATTTTTCTTTAACATTTCTGCAGCTGTCCTTGATGTAATCTTTAGCTGGAAAGCAAGGAGGAGGATGTCTTTTCCTGTTAAGCTGAGATATATTTTGAAGGTCATTTCAGCAGCTGCTTGGGTGATAATCTTATCTGTAACTTATGCATATTCTTGGAAAAATCCCACCGGCTTAGCCAGAACAATCAAAAGTTGGCTTGGAGATGGGCAGAATCAGCCTTCACTCTACATTTTGGCTGTTGTCATTTATCTATCACCAAATATGCTTGCTGCGTTGTTATTTTTATTCCCATTTCTCAGGCGATTTCTTGAGAGGTCGAACTATAAGATAATTACACTCATGATGTGGTGGTCTCAGGTAATTGTTGCTCTTGATAAAAGCTACTTTTATTTAAATTGGATATGCAGTTGGTATCAGAGTTTCTTTCTTCAATGTTGACAGCCTCGTCTTTATGTTGGAAGGGGGATGCATGAGAGCTCATGGTCACTTTTCAAGTATGATTAGGATATTTTTATCATTGTTAGAAGCTATTTACTGTGTATGCCATCTTATTTAATACAATACCAATTTCCTGATTTTCAGGTATACAATGTTCTGGGTGCTTCTTATAGTTACAAAGTTGGCCTTTAGTTACTATATTGAGGTGAATTTGTTGCTGTTTGCATTTATTAAATTTGCTTTTTGAACACTGTGCTTACAGTTGTAACCTACGTGAGTCAGAATTTTTCTCTATAGTTGAACAAGTAGGCAAACATTGTTGTTGATCTGCAACACTAACTCCACCCTATATGGTTTCTTTTTGTCTTCGAAATAATATTATAACTTGTAGGTTGTTTTTAAAAATATTTGTATGTGGTTTCTTTTTGTCTTCGAAATAATATTATAACTTGTAGGTTGTTTTTAAAAATATTTGTATGACTTGTAGGCCCCCTCCTTTCTCGTCTCCTCTTTTTCTAACTATTTGAGTTTTATTTTTTAAAATTTTATTTAATGCAGATCAAGCCTCTTGTAAATCCAACAAAAGATATTATGCGTGAACGGATAACAACATTTAAATGGCATGAATTTTTCCCTAAAGGTATTTACTTTCTGATAATGTAGTATTTCAAATTTCAATAATATGATTTTTATATGTCTTGTTCTCTTTGCAGCCAATAACAACATCGGTGTAGTGATTGCGCTGTGGGCTCCAATTATTCTTGTAAGCCTCTTTGTCATGATTGTTTTGACTATTTAATCTCATTTATCCTTTTAATTTTTAGTTGTTTGTTCATCCTATTAGTGTTGTCCTTTCAGGTTTACTTCATGGATACTCAGATTTGGTATGCAATTTTTTCAACATTGATTGGTGGTATATATGGAGCTTGCCGACGTCTTGGAGAGGTGCGCAATTGCAAACTTTCTTAACTATTCTGATATTAGGTTGGGATCAAAAAGTGTCTTTTTAATTTTCTAACTGGTTGTTTCATTGTTGAGTTCCAACCTTTTGGTTATGTATTCGCTAAAGTTTGTAGTTCTTCAAAATCTAGAAGACACAAGTGGATTGGAGTTCTTTTTGTCATGGTCACTTTGTTTTGAATGGATTTGTTGTCCCCAAATGTATGCTTGATTTCAACTTGGTGCTTGAAAACTCTAAAATTTCATACTATTTGTACCTTGCATGTTTTGGGGTAACTTACAGTTGGTGATCTTCGTTGCCAATGGAGACCATTATCTTTGTTATCTGAAGCATTGTCTTTCAACAAGTGGTAAGAAGATAGGGTAGAGACTTTTTGGCTGGGATCCATTTTATTTAACTCTGAAAATATGTACCAATGAATAATCAACAAGATGTTAATTACAGTTCTCTAACTTTTATCAGCTTATCCATACGACATTATAGAGTAATTATGTTTTGCCCCTTTTATCAAGTTATTTCTGTCAGCTAGCTTTTTTAAGTAATGAGACTCTGAGCTCATGTAGCTTGGAGGCTTGAAGTGAACCACACCATCTAATAGCTTCAACCATCTACTTAAAGCTTTTTAAATGAGCAACATTGAATGGAACTTCTGCATGATGGAAGAAGCAAGTAGTATATTGAATTGTCTTAACTCTTGTCGCTAGAATATTTTATACTTGTTTCTTCTTTGTCCCTTTTTCACATTGCACGTTTTTTTAAATTGTTGAAACATATACAAGTCCAACAAACACTTTCTAGTAATGTTTTGATGTTGAATTTCTTGCTACTACCTAGTTTCTTTTCATATCAACACAATCTCTTGCCATTAAAATTTAATTGTTGTATATCATCTTCCTCATCAAACATCATGTCCAATTTTGATATCATCAAAATCAGGCAAATGTAAAAAAAAATTCAATCTTTTGTCATCTTTTTTTCACTTTAACCTAAGTCTCCTCTTGCTTGACTTCTAGAGGACACATTTGCATGTTGTTGCATTTTCAATCTTTCCATATTGATGCTATTGTCCAAAATATTTCACCATAAGTAGTTTGGTTGCAATACATCAAAGTGACAAAACTAGGGTCTTTGGATCTCTAAATAATTGTACTTCCAAGCAAGGATCGTAGTTTCGTACCGTACCGGAGTTTCGAGCATAGCTCGGTATAGTATGGTACGGTATAGAGTATCGAGTGTTATACCAAGGTGTACCGCTCGGTATATATATATATATATATATATATATATATATATATATATATATATATATATATATATATATATATATATAAAGGGTGACGTCGCCTCCTTTTTCTGCTTGTGTGGGGAGAAGAAATCGAGGTTTCCTTCTCCTCGTGCAAAAAAGGACACAAGGCAACGTCGCGTCATTTCTTTTGCTCGCATGGGGAGAAGAAGCATCGTCTCGACGACACTTCGTTTCTTCTCCCCACGCGGATGAGAAGTCACCGACGACGCTGAGGCCTCGTCGCCTCAGACAAGGAAGAGGCGACATCTCATCTGCGGCGTCCGGCGACGAATCGGTATTGTCGAGGGAGAGCGGCGTCGGATCTCTAGGTTCTCCCTTTTCTTCTCCCTCTTCTTTCTTCTCCCTCGGCTATTACCACCCGGTAGTAGGCGGTGACGAGCGAAATCGACCGTCACCGACCGTTTAGGGTGGTAATGGGGCGGAAACAGCCCCAATCGATGGTACCGCCCGGTAGTCGGCGGTATTGTTCGAAATTAAAATCCTTTCTTTTAAGTTTTCAACTAGGATTCCTTGTAGTATTTTTGATGATAATTCCTATTGTATGCTAGGTTGCTATTGTATCTGAAATGTGGGTTGAATTGCAATGCTATGTTGATGAATTAAGCTGCAGAGAGGAAGGATTGGGAAGAGTAGAAAAGGGAGGAGGGAGGGGATGGTGGTGATGAGGGTGGTTGCTAGTTGTGGAGAGAGGAGATGGTGGCAGTAACTGCTGGTTGTAGAGAGAGGGGAGATAAGTGGAAGGGAAGAGGAAGGAGGGAGGGATGGTGATGATGAGGGTGGTTGCTAGTTGTGGAGAGAGGAGAGGGTGGCCGTAACTGCTGGTTGTAGAGAGAGGGGAGACAAGTGGAAGGGAAGAGGAAGGAGGGAGGGCATGATGGTGATGATGGTGGTTGCTAGTTGAGGAGGGAGGGGATGGTGTGAGGGTGGTTGCTAGTTGTGGAGAGAGGAGAGGGTGGCGGTAACTGCTGGTTGTAGAGAGAGGGGGAGACACGTGTGGAAGGGAAGAGGAAGGAGGGAGGGGATGATGGTGGTTGCTAGTTGTGGAGAGAGGAGAGGGTGGTTGTTGTGGAGAGAGGAGAGGGTGGCGGTAACTGCTGGTTGTAGAGAGAGGGGAGACACGTGGAAGGGAAGAGGAAGGAGGGAGGGGATGATGGTGGTTGCTAGTTGTGGAGAGAGGAGAGGGTGGTGTTAGGACTCTAGCTAGGAGAGTCCTAATTGATAGGGGCAATCATGTAAAACCTACCTAAGCCGACCCTTATTAAAGAGGTGAAGAGGCCGGCTAGGGTTTGAAGGTTATTTCTTAAAGAAGAATTAGGAGTTGTAAAGGAATAGGAGTCTTGAGTAGGAGTCCTATTAGGAGTCTTGAGTAGAAGTCTTAATTGAGTAAGAGTCTTGAGTAGGAGTCCTATTAGGAGTTTGGGTTTAGACACCCTATAAATAGTCATGTATTCATCCTCTTTTGATAAGCAATAGATGAATCTTTTCTGCAGCCTTTGAGCAGCAACTTGGAGGAAGGAACCCCTATAGAGTTCCAGGAGGCCGATCCCCTAAAGAGATCAACCCCAAGCTTAGAATCTGCAAGGGTTCTATCACTTGGTATCAGAGCAGCGTTCTTGGCGTCTTGCTGCCCTTTCCACAGCCATCCATCATCCCTCCACAGCCGCCCAAAGCAATTCCCATAATTGCTTAAAAGATCGTCACCAAATTCCGTTGTCATCTACACCATCGCAGATCATCTTTTGATCTCCCCGTGAATTGCAACAGGTTCTGGTTTTCTACCTTACTGCTGCTGCAATTTAGTTATCCTTATTCAAAATCCAAAAAAAAAAATTGTTCCTATATTGCTGCATAAACTTTTCGTTGCAAAGTTTTCATCTCTACGACGAAAGATACATTGCAGAATTCTAACCGCATAACACAGTCTATTTGATCTTGCTACTGCATTTTTTCTATCCAAATCTCTACGAAATTTTTATGACAGCTTTGACACATCCTAATAGCAGATTTCCCCTTGGTTTTGTCAAAAAATTCTTAATATAAACCGTTGATCTTTTACGTCTAATCTGCTATACTTAAAAATCTGCACTATAAAATTTCAACCGCATAGCATAGTTTGTTTGATCTTACTACTACGTTTTTTCTGTCCAAATCTCTATGAAATTTTTATGATAGATTTGATACTTCCTAATAGAGGTTTTCCTTTTGGTTTTATCAAAAAATTCTCAATATAAACCATTAGTCTTTTACGTCCAATCTGCTATACTTGAAAATCTGTGCTGCAGAAAATTTCAGCCGCATATTGTTGCCTTAACCGATCTATTTGTAATCTTTTTTGAACGAAATTTCTTCTACACTTTATAGATCATCTTGGCTTCCATCTAAGATTGATCTATTGAGGAATTCATCTCTAAAAATAATTTTGTGTTGCTGCAAATTTTCATCGCAACCCGCTGAAATTTTTCGACGAGAATTCTGCTATCGCAACTTGCACCAATTTCTTTGCTCTTATACTGCCGAAATTTTCTTGATTAAATTGGACATACTTACTGTCACATACACTGAAATTTTGCTATCAATTCCCTCCTCAAATCTCTCAAGTTTTTTGTGGAAATTTTGTTGAGAAACCGTTGTTTCTTCGACGACAATTCTGCTCTTACAAGACAACACAATTCTGCAGCAAACTTCCACTGATTTCTATCAAACCATTGCTGCCATCTACCACAAATCTAAAACTTTCATCCACAGCCCTAAAACTCCACCAAACTACACCCTCAAACTACACCCAAAATTGCCACAAAACAAGCCTAAACCGCAGCCTACATCCACCAATCCACCAACCCTTTCGACCATCACTTCTCTCAACCTATACTTGCCTTTAACCCGACAACAAAAGAGAGATCTAAACATCACAGATTTGGAGGCATATTCTATGGCATCTAGGGAGGCAATCAGTGCTAAATTCGAAGCCTTGGAGGCGCGAATAGAGGATAAGATTCAGACTCTCTTTACCGAACTCAGTTTGGGCCGACCATTAAGCTCGAAGAAATCACATCAAGGAGAGAGCTCTAACCAATCGCACCAAGCCCGAAGAGATGACTTCCAAGAGAGGAGAGGTTCAATGACTGATCTCAACTATCCACGAATGAGGGTGGACTTCCCTAGATGGGAAGAAGGAGACCTGATTGGTTGGATCTCGCGCGCGGAGCGATATTTTCGGTATCATAAAACTGCGGATGCATCTATGGTAGAAATTGCAGCTATACATCTTGAAGGGGATGCCATACAATGGTTTTACTGGTTTAAATATACTCATGGAGTTCTTTTATGGCGACAGTTCAAAGAAGGACTATTGATCCGCTTCAGACAAACCGATTACAAGAACATTGACGAACAACTAGCAAAGATCCGACAAACCTCTACTATTCAGGAGTACCAAACAAGGTTTGAAAGGTTATCTAATCAAACTTGTGATTGGTCTCAAAAACAGCTATTGGGGACCTTTATTGAGGGCTTGAAGCCGGAGATCCGGGGAGAAGTTCAAGCACGACAACCGTACACGCTTATGGCAGCCATCTCTTTCGCACGACATCAAGAGGAGCGTTTGAACCATGAAGCTCAGAGGACTAGGATCGCTTCTCAACCTACAATGCAGAAGCCCTCAACCCCCCCTACTATCAACCGAGTCCCTGCACTAAAAATGATGACAAGAGAAGAGCTTCAGGAGCGATCTACGGAGGAGTTATGTTGGCACCGCGATGAGCCGTGGAGCCGCGAGCATCACTATAGAAAAGGGAGACTTCTTATGATTAAACTAGTAGAAGAAGAGGTCATTGAACATCAAGAAGAGAGCCTTGATAATAAAGAAGAAAATGCAGAAGAAGAGCCACAACCGACCGAAGTTATGGTGCATGCACTAGCTGGCTACTCAAACCCGCAAACGATGAAAGTTGAAGGCCTTCTCAAACAACAATCGATCACTTTTCTCATCGACATGGGCATCACTAATAACTTTCTAGATAGTAAAGTTGCTATCCGGATGGCCTTACCTATTGAGTATTACAGCAGGTTTGACGTCAAGTTCACCGACGGACGGATTTTGAAGTGTGATCGTAGGCGCCCGCAAGAGAAACTAGTACTGCAGGAACAAGAGATAATTGGAGATTTCTTCCTCCTCCCTCTTGATGATCATGAGGCTATGCTCAAAATTGAATGGTTGACAATATTAGGTAATGTTTTCTGGAATTTTATGAAACTAATTTTGAGATTTTACAGTAAAGGGAAACAGGTGATTCTACACGGGAAACATGGGGGCGACGTAATGACGATTTGCACACAAGAAATGGAGAAGGTTTTGCATAAAGTATGTAGCGGCTTTTTGGTACAACTTGAGCAGCAAACTAAGGGAGAGCCAATAGAATTTGAAGATCCAAACCTACTTCCTTTGCTTGCTGAATTTTCAGATATATTTGACGAACCGCGCAACCTACCTCTTGCCCGTCGGCATAATCATTGTATACCGACTCTTCTGGGCAAACCTCCTGCAAATACTTGGCTATATCAATATTCATATCTGCAGAAGGATGAAATAGAAAGGATTATAAAAGAGATGCCCGAAACAAGAGTTACTCGACCAAGTTGCAGCCCCTACTTTTCACTGGTGCTCTTTGTACAAAAGAAGGATGAAACATGGCGAATGTGGATTGATTACCGAGCCCTCAATGGCATAATCATCAAGGACAAATACCCTATTCTAATAGCAGATGAATTGTTAGATGAAAGAGAGCACAAGTCTTCACAAAGCTGGACCTTCGATCCGGGTATCATCAAATATGAGTGTGCAAAGAAGACATACCGAAAACCGCCTTTTGAAGACACAACGGCCACTACGAATTTTTGCTTTCGTCACCAGAAGGTGGAATATCTTGGGCATATCATATCAGAGGAAGGTGTGACAGTGGACCCCTCCAAAATTGGAGCAATGCAAAACTGGCTGACCTCGAGGAATATAAAATTGCTACGTGGCTTTCTCGGTTTAATAGGCTACAATCGCAAGTTCATGAAAAACTATGGAAAGATCAGTGCACCACTTATTTCCTTACTGAAAAAAGATTTATTCCAATGGTTGGACAAAGCCTCCGCTGCCTTCGACAAACTTAAGGCAGCCATGACGACGATGCCAGTGCTAGCACTACTAGATTTCAGCCGACCCTTCATTATTGAGGTTAATGCATCTGGAGTCAGAATTGGAACCATTCTCATTCAAGTTGGTCGACCACTCGCATACACTAGCAAGGCATTATCTCCCTCCTATCAAAATATGTCAACATATGATAAGGAGATGCTCGCCATTATGCGCGCAGCAACAAGGTGGAGACTCTACTTGATCGGTCGACGATTTCAAATTAAAACTGACCATAAAAGCCTCAAGTACTTTTTGGAGCAAAAGATATTATCCCCTGAGCAGCAAAAATGGGTAACAAAACTTCTTAGATTTGATTATGAAATAACTTACAAAAAGGGGAAAGAGAATGTTGTTGCAGATGCGCTTTCACAACTACCCGAGCAAGCTGAATTTTTGGTCGTTTTACTTCCAACCAGTGACTTCCTTGAGGATATTAAGATGGAATGGCAGGATGATCTAGAGACTAGTAAGATCATAAAAAAATTGGAAGAAGCATCAAGCTCCGTGGCTCATTACAATTGGGACTCAAAAGAATTACACTACAAAGGACGCATTGTGCTTATGACAAATTCTACTTGCATCTTCACGAGCAGATTTTGGACAAAGTTATTCCATATGCAGGGTACTAAATTGAAAAGGAGTATGCAATATCACCCACAAATTGACAGCCAGACGAAAGTTATAAATAGGTGCTTGGAGACAGCCCAAAGCCACCCACCAAATATGACTACTCAAGGAGAACTCCAGACCCAGCCAAGTGTCATTATTGATCAACGGATCGTGACTCAACGACGACGACCCACTACTGAAGTGCTAAAACAGTGGGTGAACCTACCAACAAAAGATGCCACTTGGGAGAACTATGACAACTTGAAGATCAAATTCCCAAAATTCATGAATCGTCAGCCTCGAGGACAAGGCTGATTTGAAGAGGGCGGGTCTGTTAGGACTCTAGCTAGGAGAGTCCTAATTGATAGGGGCAATTATGTAAAACCTACCTAAGTCGACCCTTATTAAAGAGGTGAAGAGGCCGGCTAGGGTTTGAAGGTTATTTCTTAAAGAAGAATTAGGAGTTGTAAAGGAATAGGAGTCTTGAGTAGGAGTCCTATTAGGAGTCTTGAGTAGAAGTCTTAATTGAGTAAGAGTCTTGAGTAGGAGTCCTATTAGGAGTTTGGGTTTAGACACCCTATAAATAGTCATGTATTCATCCTCTTTTGATAAGCAATAGATGAATCTTTTCTGCAGCCTTTGAGCAGCAACTTGGAGGAAGGAACCCCTATAGAGTTCCAGGAGGCCGATCCCCTAAAGAGATCAACCCCAAGCTTAGAATCTGCAAGGGTTCTATCAGGTGGCAGCAACTGCTGGTTGTAGAGAGGGGAGATAAGTGGAAGGGAAGAGGGAGGAGGGAGGGGATGGTGGTTGCTAGTTGTGGAGAGAGAAGATAGGAGGGGGAAGAGCAAAAGAGGGAGGGAACGGAGGTAAGAGGGAAGAGAAGGTGGTGGCAGGTATTGGCCACAGGGAGACGGGAGAATGAAGAGGGACAAGGAGGAAAAATAAGTGGCATACCTACTTAGCCAAGTGAGGAGGCTACCAATGGTGGCGAAAGCATGAAACAGAGAACAATTAATTCAGCAAAAAGACCGCTGGTGGTAGGGTGGCATTGGCTTTTACTGGGGCCAACTGACCACAACGCATCAACATTCCCGGTCCCCCAAATCCTGCACAGCATTTGTAGCTTTACCTTTCGGTGAAGGCAATGCCAAGAGGTTGCAAATGCTCGTCTTCTGTTCTCTACCAACACGACAATGCTCCATTGATCAACCCCACACCGATCGGATTGGGTTTAGGGAGGTACTGGATTAAGTTGGGTAAATTAGGAGTATGAATCATTTGGGATGACATTGTGCAATTCTTCCAGAGACTCGGATGGTTTTGACGTGTCTACTAGGGGCAATCTGACATATCGTATCTTGATATTAGATCTTGTAGAGACTAGGATTCATGCTATCATCTGATGGTAGAAGGTTTGGTTGAACTTCTATTATCATGAGTACGATGCTCGGTGACAATCCTTGGACCAGAGCTTCTTATGGTTCACCTACCAAGAGCTGTTCTTACAAAATTGTTTAGATCATACTGCATCAGTAATATAGTACCCTTGCTATTTCAAAATCAAGTTCATGTTCTATTAGTTGGAGGATGAATCATCTAATGTTGAAGAGAAATAAGATGAAGTCATTTTTGGCAATCACCTTGAAAGGGTGTTTACAGTTATCTTTAATCATCTGTGTACTTCACTAGTCACGAATTTTAGTTTCTTTTATCATATTTATCTTAGATGCATAAAATGATCTCAGAGTTGCTATAGATCCTGCTGACATTGTAGTGGATGCTAGAAACTACTTAAGTTGGTTGTTTGAAAGGGAAAGAATTGCTTGTGTGTCTTAATAATCCCATTACTCTCTGTTTCATAATGATCCAGATTCGCACATTAGGAATGTTAAGATCAAGGTTTCTATCCCTTCCTGGTGCCTTTAATGCCCGCTTGATTCCACCTGAAAAATCTGAGGCAAGCAAAAGGAAGGGTTTTCGGGCTGCTTTATCTAGCAAGTTTGAGGAGGTTCAAATACTTATCCTGCTATACTTTCAAACTTGTGCTAAATTTATTCTTGCCAGTAATTTTATGTCATGATTAGTTCATATTTCTGTGCAATTAATATTCAATTTATGGTTCTTTCAGTCACCGGCTAGTGGTAGCAAGGACTCAGCAAGATTTGCTCAAATGTGGAATAAAATAATCACCAGTTTTCGAGATGAAGATCTAATAAGCAATAAGTATCATGCTAACCTTCTTGGTATCATTAAATTATATTTTATCTTCAGGCTTGATAACAGTCTGATATTCAAAACAGGGAAATGGATTTGTTGCTTGTCCCATATACAGCTGACCGGGATCTGAATGATCTGAAAATTGTCCAGTGGCCTCCTTTCTTACTCGCTAGCAAGGTATTCCAGTGATAGATAGCATTTCTTTTGTGTTGGCCCTCCTTTCTCCTCTCTTTTGCTGTAAAGAGAGGAGAGAAGGTTCTTTGGGAGTTTTGAATTCACTAAAACTTTCTTGTCTAGTGCTAAGCTGAGTTAATGCTAATTTACTTGAGTATTATATTCTGCCGCTGTTAGATCCCAATAGCACTTGACATGGCAAAAGATAGCTATGGAAAAGATCGTGAACTGAAGAAGAGAATTACTGCAGATACTTATATGAATTGTGCTGTTAAAGAGTGCTATGCATCATTTAAGAGCATCATTAACGGTTTAGTTGATGATAATTCTCGTGAAAAACAGTGAGTTAGTTTCTGCCATATCTGCTGAAACTTTTTATTGCTTTTCTTTTTGTTGAGTCACCTTTTCTCAGAATGTTCAATTGTAATATTTTTTGAATTGATGACGCATCGTAGGGTTGTAAACAATATTTTCGCCAAGGTTGATGAACTTGTAGGGAAGGAAAGTCTGCAAGAGCTGAACATGAGTCATCTTCCCAGTCTGTGCGACAAATTTATTGATTTGATTAAGTTGCTGGTACAAGTGTTTTTTGTTTTTAAAAGGTTATGTAGTACTTTCCAGTTTCCTCTGATGCAGTGTTCAGTTAACTGTTTGTTCTGCCAGATGACTAATAATGAGGCCGACAGAGACCAGGTTATTATTCTTTTTCAAGACATGCTTGAGGTGGTGACAAGGGATATTATGGAAGATGACCTTCCCGGGTAAGATATTTTAGTGGGATTTCATTGTGAGCAAATGTTTATTATTGGTTGCACAAAAGTTGTACGAGGTGGTAAGTTGTGTGAAGTTTTTTCTTCTTAATCCACTGTCTTGATCCCTAGGTAACATTCCTATATAGAAATATATTTCATCAAGAAGTCTGAGCAATCTTCAATTGACATCAGTTCTGATGTACCACAATGTATAAATACTAAATAGAATATTTTATATTAAAAATAGGAAAATCTTGATAAGATTTATTGAATCCACCAGAAATTAATAGTTTTTTATAATTCATAAAATTATTTAAAATAATGATTTACTATATGACATGCAATTAGGCCATCTAAAACATTGTATTCTATTCATGAAAATATTTCATCATAGATTTATGATTTCAGGGAACATTAGTAAAAAAAAGTGAGAATAGGATACTTGATCATCTTAAGATTGTTGTTGACAAGAATTTCGCGACTAGTCAACGACCAATAAATGACATGCCGATGTCATGACAGAAAATGGCTGCTTTCATAAACTTAGTGGGTGTAATTGGTAACTCAGTATTTATGATGCCTTTTCTTTATGTTTGAACTTGCTGATTACCGGCTTTTGGTACCCTCTGTCACATGATACTTTATATTACTTTACACATTACTCTCACTGTAACTCACGAAAATGCGTCTTGACTGTAGGCATCTGCTAGCTAGTACTGGCTTTTCTGTAGTTTTGCTTCCACCACCGTATCGATTAGCTTTGAAATCAAGTTCTTAGTTCATAATAGTAATTCTTTGGTGCAGCTATCTGGACTCCAACCATGGTGGGCCGTATAGGAGGCATGAGGGAATTACACCCTTGGACCAACAAGTTCAGTTATTTGCAAAAGCTGGAACTATCAAATTTCCTTTACCAAAATCAGATGCTTGGACAGAAAAGGTATGCTATTCTGAGGATTGTATGACTCCATTCGTTTATTTTAGTCAATCTTTACATGCTTGTTTGGATTTTCTCATATTAATATTCAAATCATGATTTTTCCAGATCAAGAGGCTGCATCTATTGCTTACTGTAATGGAATCTGGATCGGATGTGCCAGCTAACATAGATGCAAAAAGGCGAATCTCCTTCTTCTGCAACTCTTTGTTTATGAATATGCCCAATGCACCCAAAGTCCGTAACATGTTGGCATTTTCGTAAGTTGACAATTCTCTATGGTCATTTTCGTTATTCCCCTTTATATTTTATTAATATTATCTGATGCATATATAAATTGGGAATATGGACTTATTATTTCGAGCTCACTATTAATTGCACATAATCACTACAAAAATGTAAGCTGTATCCTATAAATTCAGGTTTTCTGATCATTGTATTGCAACATTGATAGATTTATGCTATTTAATAGCTTGTTCTGAGGCTACATTGCTCTGGTTCCAACTTATCTAAGCTTACATTTGTTGTCCTACCTTGTGAGTACTGGTGGAGAAAAACAGCAGGATTTGTACTAATTTCTTTGTACAATACACCACTATCTTGCTATGATTGGTTCAGTCTTTAAGTCTCATTGACAATATCCTATGGAATGTTCGTCGAAGGTCTCCTAATCTTTTGAGATTTTATATTCATGTAGATAACATTGATTTTTACTAATATAACTGTCGCTATTATTATTTTATATATTTGCAAATTGTTTCTAAGATGATGCTTGATGAAAATCCACTATTTTCAGTTGAGTCTAGTAATATGAAAGGGTGCTTGCGTTAGGCTTGTAATAATTGTTACACATCTAGGCATTTTGCATTTGTGCTTAATCGTTATGATTTTATGTTCCCTATCCTCTTTTTTCACTGTTGCTCTTCATTTTTTTTTAAAGATTTAATGTTTATGTTGATGATAAATAATGTTGTAGCATTTGCTGATGTAGCGTCTTGACCCCCTATTATAAGGAGGATGTTCTTTTCTCCCTAAAGGGGATTGAGGAGCCGAATGAGGATGGTGTTTCCATTCTTTTTTACCTGCAGAAAATTTATCCAGGTTTTTCATGCTTTCTTTTCTTACTAATATGCAACTCTTTAGAGGTTTTTTCGCACTTTCTGTTCTTGTGACTATTCTGTACTAGCTGAGGTTTTTCTTGCTTTATCATTGTGCTGCAGATGAATGGACTAATTTTCTGGAGCGAGTTGGGTGCAAGACAGAAGAAGAACTTCGTGAGAGGTATGATGAATTTGAAGAGGAGCTACGACTTTGGGCATCATATCGGGGCCAGACTTTGACGAGGACTGGTAATACCTTGTTCCTTGTTGCTAGTATGAGATGTAGACATGATTGCATAACCAAGTAACTTATACAGATACATCTAATTCATTTTGCTTCATCACATTCACCTTTCAAATAGTTGGATTTTAGTTTAATATATGCTTCTATCGGATTTTAGTTAGAGGTATGATGTATTACCGGAAAGCTTTGGAACTTCAAGCTTTTCTGGACATGGCCAAAGATGAAGGTATGCTAGTAATTGGTTGTTTCTTTGTCCATCACTTCCAATAATACTTGTGTATTAGAAATTTTGACAACATGCTACCTTTCAGATCTTATGGATGGTTATAAAGCCATCGAATTAACATCTGAGGAGAACTCAAAAGTTGGAAGGTCTCTATGGGCACAATGCCAAGCTGTGGCTGATATGAAGTTTACTTATGTGGTCTCCTGCCAGCAATATGGAATTCAGAAGCGTTCAGGCGACTCTCGTGCTCAGGATATTCTAAGACTCATGACCACGTATGCTTTGATCTTATGCTTTGGGGTAAAAATAATGAAGATACTTTGTGACGAGAAAAGATCTTTGGTTGCTCACATGGGATCATCTGCAACTTTAAACAATCATGTTTCGTTTTATCTGATCTACTCTTTTATGCTGTTTCTTTAAAGTGCTGAATGAAATTTGCCGAATGATGGATAATATGGTATCTAGATCTTCTAATTTTCTTGACCAGAATGTTTATTCCTTCTTTTTTTGGTAATTATGTAAGCATAGGATTTGAAGCTTAAATCTGCATAATTGCTTATGTCTTGTTTTCTCTGACAGGTATCCATCTCTTCGTGTTGCTTATATTGATGAGGTTGAAGAACCTAGCACTGATAGAAATAAAAAGAATGAGAAAGTTTATTATTCTGCATTGGTTAAGGCTTCTTTAGCCAAGGCTGGTGATTCTACAGAGCCAGTGCAGAATCTTGACCAGGTATAGTTGTTTATTATATTTTAACATGAGTAGAAAATTCTTGAGATAGTTAATCTGAGTATCAATTTCTGTTGTTAAGTTGTTAACCAGAAGCAGAATTGGATATGTGATTTATGCAAATGTTTTCATAATATTACCAAATTCTATGTTAGTTATTGTCCTCGAAAGTCCCTACATTTGAGAAAGAAACCTAATTGATTTGTTTAACAAATTTTTTAATCACCAGGATTCTTTTTGTAATTTACTCTGACTTTTATTTCAGACTGATGGAAGTGAGACTTTGGACTCTCTTGATCTCAGCATAAACTTAACTATTCGAAGTAATGTCGTAATATGTAAGGTTCACTGAAATATAATCTATCTTATAGCCATTTGGCAGAATTCCTCAGGTTCTAGTCTGCTGCTAATTGCTTGCAACCTGCAATCCTTATATCTACTAACTAAATGCTGGATCTTTAAATTTTTTGTGATGAAAGATGATTTTTCATCACTCCTGTATTTCTTATGGTGAGCTAGGTTTTGCAGATTAGTTAATGTGTGAATCCATACAAATATCTAAAGGCCACACCACAACATATTGTCAAAATAATGAATTTGATTGGTGATCACTTTTACGACAACTTTATTCCATGCTAAAATCTGTAAATTGGCATTTGATTTCTTTGAGAAGTCTGCTTGGTGTGATAAGAATCATGCTTATATATGCATTTAAATATCCTTCTGAAATCCCTTTGAGGATTTGTAATTTTCTTTTTGTCAGCAAATGAAATCAAACAATTATGCTTTTGTCAGTCATCCATGAACCACAAATGATTGCTTGTTGCAATAGTCATGCTGTAAACATGGTGATAAAATATGACTCCTGATTGATACTAATATGCCATCTCACTACTGTAATTGATGTGAAAACTACCATCATCTTGTATGCATACACTATCTGTAGTCATGTATGCATAGCTTCTCTCTGAGGTCTTGAAAAAAGCCACAAACGTGAGAATGGCTAGAATTTGAAGGTGTCAGCCAGTCTTATTGAAAAGGCTTTCTGTGATAGTTCACACTTCACAAGTGATCACTTATTGCAATAGCAATGCTGTAAACATGGTAATGTTAGGCCATATGTAAAATTTGACATCTAATTGACACTAATATTACCTATCATCTTACCACTCTAACCAAAGGGGAACTATGTCAGCTTGTATACACCGACTCAAGTCACATAGGCATAGCTTCTCTCTGAGATCTTAAGAAAAAGCCACAAAAAAGTGTGGCTAGAAATTGAAGGTGTCACACAGTCTTATTGGAAGTGTTTGCTTATGCTGGTGGTGTAAGTACTAGTATAAAGTCTAAGGCTGCAAAGTTGTTATCAAATAATTAATAATGGAGACAATTATATGACCTGGAAAATAAAGAAACATTGGACTGATATAAAAAAAAGCAGCTGCAGCGGTCACAGGAATCACAGAACTGGAAGGAAGCTGTAAGCATTATTGGTTGAAAGCAAAGAAGTGGTAGCAAAAGTGAGATAGAGAGAATGGGTACAAATGGCAGCAAATCAGCAGCAATTAGTGAAGATGAGAAAATGAAGAGATGAGGAAGAAATGCTTGAAATCGATTGGACTTCACACCTCACTTTATGCTGCATATGGCCATTCTCTGTCCGCCTCTTCTGCCTAAACCTCACACTTTTGCTTCACTTTCTGATTAACACTTTAGTTGATGTTCTGCAAGTGTTAAAATTTGTCTATAAATGTGTTACTCTGTTCTTCTAGGTTAATGTAACAGTGCCTCCTTGACGCTTTATCCATTCTTTTTTTCTTAAGTTATATTAGGATGATTGTAAATTGTTTAATTTTTACTATTATGTATTAACATAAAAAATATTTAGAAATATGTAGAAGATAGACAATTGTTAATTGTGTTTTGTCTTAGTGTTTCTTAGTGTTCTATTATATGTACCCACAACATTCAGTACTCACTATTTATGTTATAAGCACTAACAGGGTTTCCCCTTTATCTTTCTACCTCCTGTTCTTGTGCCTTTTCTCGTTGTTCCATCTCGGCATATAGGCTAGGGCTACATTGAATACATATCTTTGACAAATTATTAGATCGATATCTGTCTTTTCACATTCCTCAATCTTTTCCAAGTCCCTTTGTATTGACAAAGGGATTTTGTTTTGTTAGGCCCTTTTTCTCCTTTTGAGTTGAATATTGTATTGACTGGGGCTAGGGCTACATTGAATATTGTATTGACTGGTGGCTAAATCTGCCAAAGGCGTGCCCCTTTTGAGTTGTTTTGTTAGGCCCCACAATCTTCCTGATGATGATGGAGTGAGCACTAGGAGAAGAGCAAATCTCAACAATTCTTTACCTTTTTTTAGTAGAAAAGAATTTGTGTTGGATATTGAAAACGTAAGTTTATTGTGTGGTTGGTGTGGAGGTGTTATGATATGCTGTCTGTAGAATAGCTGCTAACACAATGCTTCTATTCTTGCAGTGTTGACTGTTGATGAACTTAATTCCAATGCTTCTTATGTTTTTCGTGAACAGGTAATTTATCGCATAAAACTTCCTGGTCCTGCCATCTTAGGTGAAGGGAAGCCAGAAAATCAAAATCATGCCATTATGTTTACACGTGGTGAAGGTTTACAAACTATAGATATGAACCAGGTAGAGAGGAATTTTCTATATTTCTTATGTATATTTGTTGGTTGCTACAGCCATGCTCAGCATATTAATTGTAGGAACACTATCTGGAGGAGGCACTGAAAATGAGAAATTTAATGCAAGAATTTCTAAAGAAACATGATGGGGTAAGGTATCCATCAATACTTGGAGTCAGGGAGCATATATTTACTGGGAGGTATTTTCTCGCTTCACTTTATGCATAACTTGATATTCTGTGTGTTATGCATGATACTGACCACAAGTAATTTTGGCAGTGTTTCTTCTCTCGCTTGGTTTATGTCAAATCAGGAGACTAGCTTCGTGACTATTGGACAGCGTGTACTTGCCAATCCTTTGAGGTGAGATTTACTTCCTCAGCTTCAATGTCGCCTTATTCTATGGTAGGATGAGCATCATGTTAACTATGCTGTTAAGGGGAAAAATCCATGTTGGTAAGGGAAAGAAACCATGCTGGTGGTAGCCATATCATTATTAGCTACTGTCGTAAGATGTCTCACAATAGGCAATAGCATTGGTGGAATGCCAAGAACCCTGTGTGCTTGTATTTGCATCATATTCTTGTAAGTAGGTAACAAGTTTCCACCTTGCTGATGGTTGATTCCTGCATGTTAGATATTTTAACTTTTACCAAGAAGTAAAAATGTTTCCTCATTTTGATGGCATGGGTTTTTCAGTTGATATATAAGTAAAGGTTGGTTGCTTGTTTGGTTATATCTTATCGATGATAGTCATGTTTATTGGCTTTCATTTTCTATCATGCTTCTGCCACTTCATTGTTAGTTTCATGAGATTTAGGTGTGTAACACAAATGATAGATTTCTGTTGAGACAAGTTAGTGCATTTGTTGCACAAGTGATATAGGTCTCAGGTTCGAGTCCACTTGTGAGCATCATGTACATCATTTAATGTAATAATTATATATATATATTTTTAAAAAGATATAGGTGTGTAGCCATGGTTCTCTTCAAATGTGGAGTGCATCATGACCTTAGAACTAGTTGACTCTGTTAACTACCATCTAAGTGCTATTTTTTTTTATTTGCCTTATTAAGTGGTCTGCATTAAGCTTCAAATGCTATACAATTTATTTCTCATATTGTTGTTATCTGATTAATTTATATATTAAAAATTGTCATTATTCTTGAATTAATGTTAGAATGATAATATATAATGTCACATGTTAATTAGCTGAGATGCTAAGAAAATTTTTAGCATCAACAAATCTGAAACTTATGATACTTTTTTTTGGAGTTACACGGGGGATGTAGGCTTGATGAAGTACAAAATATCTTTTGAAAGATATGGTGATCTAAGGTGTAGTTGTTTCTACAAGTTTTTTACTTTGAATTCTGTAGATTACCTAGAAACCGATACCAGGAATTGTAGCATTGCAAAGAACTAAAAAGGAGATTTGAAATGAAGAATGCATTGAGATATGGGTACAGGTGTGGGATGCTCTTATCTGTATTGGGGTGTGTGAATGCATGGAAGAGTTGATATTTGGATGTATGATGCTCTAATGTCCAGATTGCAACCTTTTATTGTTCCATGCAGTACTGGTTGTGACTCCAGTTATTGGATCTTGCACTGGATTCACAGGTTACATCTTTCTTTGAAAGGTAATTTACTAGACTACCAGGTTCTTTTTTTGTTTTCTGTCAGGGAGAGTTTGAGGTGGGAGGAGATGTCTGCGTTTTATCTATTCATGGTGCTTAGGACTTCAGTATTTTTTTCCTTCACATGCATAGGTGCTCAAGTGATGTTTATGCTGACATAATAATCTTTATTGAGAGCCGTAGATCCATTTGATTTTGTGACCAATCAAAATGGCACAAAAAATGAAAGTAGCACTTTTGCTGTGCTTCTTCCTGCACAGTATTCAATAGCCTTTTTTCTTTTTAACTTTGTGTATTGTCCCAGCTCTTATGTTTTCTTGTCTTCGTGCGTAGGGTTCGATTTCATTATGGCCATCCGGATGTCTTCGATAGACTTTTCCATCTAACCAGGGGTGGTGTAAGCAAGGCTTCCAAGATTATCAATTTGAGTGAAGATATATTTGCAGGCATGTCACTAACTTTCAAGAATTTGATTTTTATATTCTTTGGGTGTCTATATTGTAACAGATATGGTGTTTTGTTGGCAGGTTTCAACTCCACACTTCGTGAAGGCAATGTTACACATCATGAATACATGCAAGTTGGTAAGGGGAGAGACGTGGGTCTTAACCAGATCTCACTATTCGAGGCAAAGATTGCAAATGGAAATGGAGAACAGACATTGAGTCGTGACATATACAGGCTTGGTCACCGTTTTGATTTCTTTAGAATGTTGTCATGTTACTTCACCACTGTTGGTTTCTACTTCAGTACACTGGTATGACTTATATCCTCCACTGTTTTCTGATTTTGTAACTGGTTCATGCTGAAGCTAAACATTAGTCTGTTTACTACTGGCAGGTAACTGTGTTAACCGTGTATGTATTTCTTTATGGCCGGTTATATCTTGTTCTCAGTGGGCTTGATGAAGCACTAGCCACCGGAAGAAAGTTCATGCACAACCAGCCTCTTCAAGTTGCTCTTGCTTCCCAGTCCTTTGTGCAACTTGGATTTCTAATGGCTCTGCCTATGGTGATGGAAAGTGGTCTGGAAAGAGGATTCCGCAATGCACTTAGTGAATTCATACTTATGCAGTTACAGTTGGCTTCCGTGTTCTTTACTTTTTTGCTGGGGACCAAGACACACTATTATGGGAGGACATTGCTCCATGGTGGTGCAGAATATAGAGCTACAGGGCGTGGCTTTGTTGTCTTCCATGCAAAGTTTGCTGATAATTATAGGTTATATTCACGTAGCCATTTTGTTAAGGGTCTAGAATTGCTGATTTTGCTTGTTGTATACGAGATCTTTGGGCAATCTTACAGAGGTCCAGTGGCATACATTTTTATCACTGTTTCTATGTGGTTTATGGTTGGCACCTGGCTATTCTCCCCTTTCCTATTTAATCCTTCAGGATTTGAGTGGCAAAAGATTGTTGATGATTGGACAGATTGGAATAAATGGATTAGTAACCGTGGGGGAATTGGTGTGCCACCAGGGAAGAGCTGGGAATCATGGTGGGAGAAGGAGCAAGAACATCTTAGGTACACTGGGAAGCGTGGTATCATTGCCGAAATAGTGCTCGCCTTACGTTTTCTAATCTACCAATATGGTCTCGTCTATCACTTGAATATAACAAAACACACCAGAAGTGTGCTGGTAATTACCAAACAACATGGAGTCTTGTTGATTCATTCTTCGTTATGTCTTAACTAGAATATCTGAAGAATATAAGTAACCTAACAAGTAAATTGTGAATAATTTTCAGGTTTATGGTATCTCATGGCTTGTGATCTTGGGGATATTGTTCATCATGAAGGTACATCAGCGTTTTCTGAGTTCATAGATAAGTTGTTTCTGATATTTTAGTAATTTTACTTGATGTATTGTGTTGGAAGAACTTTGAAACACTGGATGACCCACTTGAGATACTTCCTACAAAACAAGTTTCATTTAACTAGTATAATTTCATAGCTTTCTCTTCATCTCATGGCTGCAAAGTGTTATACAACTGAGGATTTGGTAATCTTGTCATACTATTTTTTCCAACAGTGCTTTTGTCATTTGAATCCAATAAGAGTTCTCTTCGCGGTGTACAATAAGAATTTTGATGCAAAATAACTAGTGGCAGCTGACATTTTTTTTCTTGAATTTTCCAACAGTTATCTTAAAGAGAAATTATAGGTTAGGTGGTTATTGCTAATGATCCATTTTTTTTCATCCTGTCTTTCCTTGGATCGTTAAAGTGGACTTTACTTGATTCAGAGTGATTTCATAATACACACCGTGTTAATAAGGTGACTATATAACATCTTTCTGGTGCCAAGGACTATGGGATTATTAGAATTCTGTATATTTGATGGTTGTGATTCTAGAGATGAATGAATTACATACATTTCTTCCATATTTTCAAACAGTTCCTTGAAAATGTTTAGCGAACCTACTAAGACTCGATGTAATTTGTTGACATTTGGCTTGTATTTATTTTCCGTAAACTGCGTAAATTCAAGTACTATGGTCTACAGATAGTGCCAATAGAAATTGAAATCTAAGTATGTGCTCTTTTTGCCGATTTAGGATGTGGTCTGTTTTGGTGTGTTCTTACTAAAGTAATTCTGTGTCATTTCCATTACTTTTGTATTCTGGATGTGCTGTGGTGACATTTTGGCTTGTCTTTATTTGCTATAAACTGCAGTCCTATAGTTGTATATAAAACGGTGAAGATAGTGCTCTTTTTGCTGATTCAAAATGTGGCTTGTTTTCATGTGTTCTTACTAGAGTATTGCTGCACTGTGTCCATTAGCCTTGTATCTTGCATAACTTTCTTTGTGAATTTAAGAATCTTTTCTACCTTTATGCTTTTCCAGGCCGTGTCGGTAGGAAGGCGAAGATTCAGTGCGGAGTTTCAGCTTGTGTTCCGGCTGATAAAGGGGCTTATCTTCGTAGCCTTGGTCTCCGTTCTGATCATATTGATAGCTATCGCGCACATGACGGTTCAAGATATACTTGTTTGCTTCCTTGCCTTCATGCCTACTGGATGGGGTTTGCTTCTGGTAAGTCAAAACCACACTGACTCTTCCCATCCATTCTACCTTAAAACACCAACTTGTGGAACTGATACATGCCGTACTTGTCAGATTGCACAAGCTTGTAAACCTATTGTCCCTTCCAACTTCTGGGGATCGATCAAGGCACTCGCACGAGGCTACGAAATCATCATGGGTCTGCTCCTGTTCACTCCGATCGCGTTCTTAGCTTGGTTCCCATTTGTCTCCGAGTTCCAGACAAGGATGCTGTTCAACCAGGCGTTCAGTAGAGGTCTGCAGATTTCCCGCATTCTAGGAGGGCCCAAGAAGGATCGGTCATCGAAGAGCAAGGAGTAGGCCTTCGCTTGGAAGACCGTTCTCTTTTGTGATCTTCGAAGTGTATTCGACTTTAGCTGGTGTCCAACTCATGACATATATCTATCAGTCGTTTGCAATTGTGTTTTAGCGATAGATTAGGATTCGGTTTTGTTGTGACGATGCCTGGAGTTACTGTGATGTGCATAGGGCTTATTCTCAGATACTTAATAGTTCTGTTGATAGAGGCCCCCATACGGCCCAATTTCTGCTGAATTTGCAGAGACCACTTTTGTCCATAAAAAAGAAAGCCAAACCTCCCGTCCATATAAAAACAAATATTGAGAATATAACGAAAAATGAAAAACCGAATGTGTTTGATAATATCTTTAGGTAGTAAAATGTTCAAAATTTTTGGAGGGTTCTGTCTTGGGTGTTTGGAACAGCCCATGGAAGAACGCGCTTTGGAAAGAAAAAAAAAATGCGTGAAAGAAATTTTTCTTAAAAAAACTCTTTACAGTATTGTTCATATAAAAACTCTTTAACAAAAGTTGTTAAAGGTATTTTATACGATGATAAACAAAAGATAAAAAACAGATGATAGAAAATCAAGCTTTTTGATAAGAGTTTTTGAATAAACTATACTGATTTGATGATAAAGTTCAAAAAAGGGTAAATCGTTTTAAAAAATCTGAAGTTTTTTTTTTTCTAGAGCATTATATTTTGTGTTATCCCTACTTTTGACCAGTCGATCGCATTCGAGCCGTTGTTGTCTAGACTCTCTCATTCATTGCGGATCATCAATCTCGGACAATCGTATCCTTGTCGCTTAGACTCTCTCCTTTGTTGCGATCCTCAATCTCGGACAATCGCAATAGTGGTAAGGGCCTAAGAAGTTTTTATTTATAATATTCATTCTATGCGTTATTTTTAATAATATACGTCCTTAAATTGATATATTACATTAACAGATCACATTTCTAATATCACATTCCATTGAAAATATATTTATTCTATTTTTTTATTATGAATCGTCTTTTTCTTTTCCTCCCACAAATTCTTCTGTCTGTGATCTATGTTTCTTGTTCTGTGGACACCGTGCTGGCGACTTAGTAACACGTCAGGGATCCGGACCAAAACTATTGTTAAATCGGAGCCGATGATCCGGAATCCAACGGTCCATATCCACAGTTCATGGATCATAAAAAGACCTCGGATTCTCCCGCCGAGATGCGTCACCCATTCGAATTCCAAATCCCCCTTCCCCCGATCTTGGCGTCTATATTAATCCCCTCTTACCTCCCTTTGGTCTCATCCAGCATCGAATCACCTCATCTTCTTCTCTTCAGGCCCTAATTTTTCCGAGTGGTCTTCGTCCGATTCGGCCATGTCTGGACGCGGGAAGGGAGGCAAGGGGTTGGGCAAGGGCGGGGCGAAGCGCCACCGCAAGGTCCTCCGCGACAACATCCAGGGCATCACGAAGCCGGCCATCCGCCGCCTCGCCCGCCGTGGTGGCGTCAAGCGCATCTCCGGCCTCATCTACGAGGAGACCCGCGGCGTCCTCAAGATTTTTCTGGAGAACGTCATCCGCGACGCCGTCACCTACACCGAACACGCCCGACGCAAGACCGTCACCGCCATGGACGTCGTCTACGCCCTCAAGCGCCAGGGCCGAACCCTCTATGGCTTCGGAGGCTGAGCGCCGTCCCTCCATCAAGAAGTGGTGGAATTTGGAGTCTGGTCTGGTCGGGTCGATTAGGGAAGAAAACGAAAGAAAAGAGAAGCCTTTGGAAATTGGAAGCTATGGTTGAAGATTTGTTGCTGTTCAAAACATCTGCTAGATTTGCAAATATGACTACATGTGATCATTGACTATTCTGCATGAAAAGTCCCTTCTTTCTTTTATGTGATTTCAAGTTATCCTCAATATGACTGACTACATGTGCAGTATGAGCTGTTCAATGATTGAAGCCGCTTGTTTGGTTCATAGTTGGCTGAGCAAACCTTCTCATTGTATTATTGCTGAAACCTTAGTCGACTTTTTTTTGGGTCAAAAGATTATGATTGCCAATGGAAAGTTGTAATCAGAAAGTGAGATTTTGTTATGATTTGGATGGTGTTTTACTGATCAGCCAAGCAAGAAGCAATCTTAGTGACTGTAATTGGCATTACTATTATGAGATTAAATTGATATGTCACAAATCATTCTTCCAACAGCATCTCCTCAGATCATGTTGGCCTCACTTCATCACTGTGCCAATCAATTTTACAGTAGCATTCTACCATTATGAGCTTATCCTCAAGATGCAAATTGCAGCCATGCTAGTGAGAGCTAAAATTGTTGCCTGCAAGATTAACTCACTGACATTTTAATCATCTCATGGGTAGTCTGATTCAGGAAGAAGTTTTTAGAACAAGGACCATTGTTCATGTGCAGGACAGGTTTCAACCTAAGAAACAGTACTATATAGATACTGACTTGTCATCTCTCATAACACTGCCTAGCATATAGAAGCATTAGAAGAAATGAAGGTTCAACACTTAAGAAGGAACTATAAATGGAGCTGCAAAATGAAAGAAGAAAACAATAAAAGTTCACTCATCTGCCAAATATCAGTTGCAGTATAAATATTTTTTTTCTCTATGGTAAAATCAATTCTCACAGGACATTCTAAAAGTTGCGTGACAAACAATATCTTAAGTTTTGGAAAAATCAGAGATGAGAATGCAAATAACTTAATAACACACGAAAAACCTAATGCATTGAACTTCACAGTCAGCATATAAATCTGCATCCTGGACATCTATCTATATGGTACTTAAATGTCATCTCTCATTAGTCCACAATATCTCATCTAATAATACGTTATGATTGTGACACACCACTAAGCCCTAAGCTTAAGATGTTCTAAAGTTGCTTCCGTGTAAATCACCGTATTACTGTAAACCAAGCTAAAAAACACAGATATATAATACGATACAGAATTATCTACTCCTATCATTTACAGCATGGAGTTAAAATAATACTCACTGTATCAAATTCCACATGCCAATTCAAAAGATCTGCCAACCAATCTCCAATGCCGCTCAGCTTTCTCGACCCAAATATTATGACTTCTTTCAACATTCAAGGAACTGCAGACACTTTACTGGCATAAGCAATACTTTCATTGATCACGAAAGGCGCAAAATCCCAAAACCAAAAGAATCCTGGTCTATGATCTGAACTATTACTATTTGACTTGATGGCATAATCTCTCTTTCGCACTTAATTCATGGATGCATTGTTTTAGCCAAAAACAGTGATATTTGTACCATTCACCAAACAAATATCACCAAGTGAGGCATTCCAAGCAAGATAGTATTCATCATAAATAGAATGAGAATCAGTAATAACATCCATCAATAGCTAATAATAGACTTATCACTGATTTAGGAATGATAATAACTCAAATGTATAAGAAGTATTAAATACATCAAGTGACAGATTAAGACAAACAAAATCAAGCCACTATTGACATAAAATATGAAGCAAGCACCTTGTGAAATGAAACCATAAAGCAAACAACTGCAAAGGATCTGTTTGACTTCCTGTCCAGATTGCATATGGAACATGTGACTGATTCCAAATGCCAAGAATGTCAATACGAGCTCCAGAAACATCATCTATGGGCACAAAACTATCATCCGGGTACTCAACAGTTGCGATCTTGGTTGCCGAAGAATTGTCAACATAAAGCACGCAAAATCTTGCTATCAGATGAGCACTGTGATGCTCTGATCTTTTTGCATTTCCATGCTGAAGTAATCTCCATTGACATTCCACCATCATTAGAAGGCCCTGCATCATCTGCAGACGTATTGTACTGTGCACAATCCAACTTTGATTCTCCAGTGAAAGAATAGTGATTTGCCAGGGGCCTCTTTAGCTCTGCTTTGCCTCTGACATCATATTGACTCAAAGGTAATTTCTTTTGCTTAATTCTCACTTTCCTACCACCAGCCAATGATCTAAACTTAGATCCATCCTGTTGTTTCTCTGTACAGTTACTGGACGCTTCTTCCTTCCTCCGAAAAACGTCTTTCCCTTCTGATTTATCTATAAAACATTCATCATTCATCCTAACACCCTCATTATGCAAAACATGTGAATTCTCAATGCAGATAGCATCACTGTTACAAAGAACCTCTTTCCCAAAACTGTTCTTTGCCTTATTATCTGAAATTCTAGGTGAACTATTCATCGCAAGATGCAATTTCCTGGCTAGTTCTTCATCTGTTTTTTGGCTCCCTGCAGAATAATTGTTCTTATACAAGAGCTTTATGGGGACCTGTTTCTTTCTCACTTTGGTTCTAGTATGGTAACCCTTTCTGGACTTTCTCGTGACAGAATCCAGATACAGTAATGCACTCTTAGCAGCAGCTTTGGCCTTTGTAGCTGCAGCTGCTTTCTCAACTGCATTGTTTCTTGCTGTCGCTGAAATTTCCACCGCAGCCAAAGCTACGGACTTGGAGACCTTGACGATTTCTTCCAGAGTCGAACTCGGGGAATTGATAATGTCACGAAGCCGAGCACCAAGATCGCCAGAAACACAGGGAACTGGTGGCAAGAAGTCAAATTCGGAGTTCTCCCTCCTCAATTCAGCAAGAAGACGCTTCCGAGGCGGCAAATGGGTGATGGCATCGAAGGACTCCATCTAAATAGCCCTTACAAAGCAATGATTATGTACCCAATCTGGCCTTTGTGGATCAAAAAATCGAGCTTGATCGATTAATGTCAGGAATTGGTTCCAATCGTATCATTATTCAGGCCAGAACCAGAGTACCCTTGCCGACAATTTAGGCCTACCCAATAAATCGCACAGGTCAAACACAATAATAGACCTACCGAACAAAACAAACAGAAAGAACAGCAACGATTCAATGATACGTCGATCGAAGCAAGCAGATCTTTTTTCATTTCAGGAAGAACAATAAATCAAGCAAGAAAACTTGAACTACAGCCAACTGAATTAGCACTCATCAGGAAATATGAATTCAAGGGGGAGAAGCAACGCCTCGAACCAGATCCGAAGATCGTCGTTTGAGGCGAGGATTATGCCAAACTAGGTAAATTACAAACTCGCTGGATCGAATTAAAGGTAACGAGATCATAAGATGGAAGGATCGAGATCCCTACCTCGTTCCTCGCGAGCGGCGATTAGGGTTTCCTCGACGGGAGATTCCGATGATTGCCTCTACGCAATTTTTCGCCCAAAACCCACGAGAGAGAGAGAGAGAGAGAGAGAGAGAGAGAGAGGATGACATATATACGTCGCCGACGACGAATTCCGTTTCCGAAATTACAAGACTGCCCCCTCCTTTCATATTTCCTACTGTTTTGTTAGATGTTGTGACACGTTATGCAGCGGCATTTGGAAAGGCCACACACAAACAACAAGGATGTGTCTGAGAATGATGAGAACAAAGAGAAATGAGTTAGTAAGATTTGAATCTAAAATCTTATGATAAAGCATTAAGATTTTTATCAGCTAAATTGGTTGATATTTTATCATTCATAAAATATATTAGTAGAGAATTATTTTCTGTTTGTTTGAGGAAATCAAGACAAATTTGACTCATAAACTTGGGTTGGTAAGCATTTTTGTGTTCTTTTGTGTATTTGAGTTATGAGGCCATATGCCTAATTCTTAACTGAGAATGCTAATGCAAACTCATTCATGTGGTTTTGGTAATGTGGAAGGTCACTTTGTTATGCAACCATTGTATCCAAGCCTTCTTTTATGGATCAAAATGATAACGAATATGATATCATATTAGTTTGGTGGTGGTGTATTATACTAAACTCATTAATTGAGAGTTGGAATCTTCATTTGACCAATTTAACTAATAAATATTTTATCAATTCATCAAAAGATCCTTGATTCAAAATCTTACCTTTGTAAGAAAAAATCTTGATATATCTAAAAAGGTAGACTTCTTTAATCTTTTAATTCTATCTCATTTGATGGCATTGATATTTTCCTTCTGGAAATAACTACACCATTATGAACTCACAAGGGAGCTATGCAACATTGTAGATGTACAAAGGAACAGTATTTCTATACCAGTATGAAGTTATCAGCTGCTTTGCACCGTACCGTAGATGAATACAGTTCAATATCAAAAAATAAACTGGCAAGGTTTATAAAATTTTACCAACATTTGGTACATCAGTACATATCCAAGTTGCGATTGCGATTGGATGAAAAAGAGAATATAAATCACTGGCAATCAAGAGATTTATTGTGATCAGATCATGTCACCAAGAAATGAGAGTCCGACTCCTGTCAAGCCTGAAGATACTTCAATTTTGTATTTACAGAGAGACATCTGCAAATCTCCAAGGCAAAATGCATAAACACCGAATTAACTTCATACAGGTTTACACAAATCATGAACAGCATATATGATCATGCCTTGCCCAAATTATGAAGTCGGAGCTAGTTGTGAGCTAATAGAAAAATGACAAAGCAAGCATGAAAACAGTCTCTCTATCGATCAAGATTCCGTAAAAGCCAATCCACAGCTGCATGGACATTGCCAGAGGTGGCACTTAAAGCGCGAATATTCTCTTGAGTGTTCAAGAAACCCATTTCTTGTAGCTGGGACAATTGTGTTGCGTATCGCTCCTCTGGTGGCACTGCAAGAGGAAATATACATAGAATGCTTAGTCCTCAGAATTTATGGGATTGCAGATTTCCACTGTAAAAAGGTATTCAAGTACTAAACGACAGGCTAGAATGCATATAACCATCAGGATTACTGGGAACGCCAGCGCCAGACCCAAGCCCACCAAACATGTTCATCAGAAGTTCCAGTCCGTTGTTATTCATTGTCCCTGCAGCAGAGCAAATGATAAATGCTCCTTTTAATTCAAATGTCCATTGTCCAATAGTATCATCAAGTCAGAACAATTTTTGAGATATTGAGGACAGCAAAATCATAGAAGTAATGAGAGAACATGTGATCACGAGGCTCCAAAGGCCAGATGCATCTGACCATATTTCTCATACCTGCTGTACCACCGCCAGTCTGATTCTGTTCCCTACAACAACGGATAAGAAATAAGTGAACTAATCAAAATTTGAAGCCAAACTAGAGCAAAATTTTCCTCTTGACAATGTCACGAAGAGCATTCCAGAAACTAATCCATCTTAAGGTGCAAAAACAGCAGACTGTCAAGCATTAGCTGAAACTTATATTTTGAACAAGTTCATACATCAAACTTAAAATGTCTTTTTGATTTATTTGTTATTTTTTGTTAATTAAAAACAATAGGTGACCATGGGTAGTAGAAGAAAAAGAAACAAGACCAACCAAATCTCAACATGTATCACATCAGAGCCTTCTTTTTATATGCCATAAATTGGAAAGGCTAATGAGAAAGCAAAATAATCAAAATAAAAGGAATCAGTCTTAAATAGGGTGTAACTTACTGGCTCGATTGCTGCCGAACAACCTGGGATACATGTGATTGCTGAAAAGACAGAAGTTGCTGCAAACAAGAAAACAGAGGTTTTTTAATAACAAGAAACCTCGTACAAGTAATGATTGCAAATCAATCTACCTGCAATGTCTCAGGAGAAGTAAGCTGTCGAATCAATTCAGGGTTCTGCAACATATCCCTAAGTTGGGAATTGGATCCCAACATGCCACCGAGTTGTGGATTCAAGACCTAACAACAAGCAGTAATCACAAAAAAATGGAATAGAAACAGTAACAGTTCCATCTCACATTCTCACTCATTATAGATAATAGATACCTGATTCATGAACTGAGGGTTGGAGAGGAGAGACTGCATCATCTGCATAATGGCTGGGTTCTGCAGAAGCTGATTCAAAAGGGATGGATCTGGCATGCCCCCAGCCATCCTTTCCAAGTCTGGTAAACCAAGCCCACCTAACCCAGCAACACCTGGAGATCTTCCATCATTTGCAGGCACAGGTCTCGAGTTTGTAGACTGTGCACCTCCTGCTGTGGCATTAACTTTTAATAAATAGAAACAAACAAACAATATGAAGATTACAAAGCAACTTACCAGTACTGCTCCATGGGTTTGGAAGTGGGTTACTATTTGGTGCAGCAGACTCGGTTGTGACATCAGAACCAGCACCAGACTGATTTGCTGTCTGATCTCTAGCCTGCGAAGCACTCTGATTCCCCAAAAGTGCTGCAAATGGGTTTTGAGCCAAATCATTCCCCATGTTCCCTGCCCCTGTTGTAGCATTCAGAAATGGTTCCTGAACAGTTTCGTACATGCGCCTAAGAGCATTAAATCCTTCTGGGGATGCCTCAATGTTGCTCATAGCCCTATCAGTGTTCCGCATCAATTCTCTCATGAGTTCAGGATTCCTCATAACTTCCAAAGATTGCCGGAGAGTACTGGGATCATTGAGGACATGCGCAAAATCAGGATTGCGGTCTATGATCTCACGCATTTGAGGATTGTTCATTATCATGTTTCGCAGTAGGTCAGGGTTATTCATCAGACTCTGAACGGCAGGCATATTCATTATTTCTCTCATCATGCTAGGATTTTGAGCAAGCTGCTGCTGCATCTGATTAATATCCGGTAAGCCAAATCCCAAAAAACCTGATTCATTACCATCTCTTCTGTTGACACCAAGGCCAGGAAAGAGTGAGCCTCCAATATCAGCTCCTCCAAATCGCCGACCTTCATTAGTACCACCATTCTCAACACCAGCACTGTTGGCAGGAATCCTTGAAGCTCCATTGCTAGCTGTTGTCACATCAGCAGATGCAGCTGGTGATGTTAAACCACGTACCAAATGAATTGTGTGATCTGACTCCAATCCTTGGCAAGACAAAAGTCAAAACATTGTCAAGATGGATCACAATAGAACTGACCACATCCATAGCCATCTAGCTTTCATGGTTATTAATCACGCACACAAAGCAACAAGGTGATATAGCAGCTGGCAAGAACTTGGGTGATACTAAGCAGCATTAACAAATTACATTTAGATGATTCAGGTAGTCACTATCACGTATGACCAAAATTACAAAAAGATTAAAATATTAAGACACCAGCAGTTTTCCTTCTATTACTACTCCAAGGTGAAAGTTGAACACTGTACAATTAAAAAAATATACACATTGTTCAAGCAAGTCCAATTGTAACAAGAATGTCAAGACATTAACCTAGTATGGCTAGAGTCTAGAAACTTTTAACCTTCAAGTATGAATAAACAACTTCTCATGTCTTATAAATGAGAAACAAAATAATTGCAAAATTTTCTGTAGTAGTTGAATAATTTGTATCTACTTGTAGATGTTTATTTTTTTTCTGATAATAAACCTGATGATCTTAGTTCCAACATTTCGATATTTCAAAAAATTATCACGGTTACATTAATCAAATCTTTCTAGATCTCATACCCTATAAGCTTAACCCCAAATGCATGATAAAAGAAATTCTTCTTCCATAATCTAATGATCATGACAAATGCATATTCCAATGTTCCTTGGAGACAGCTCATTGCACTCAAATGTTAGTTGCTTTAGCCTAACTAACAGAACTTATAAAACATTGTTTAACACTTAGTTAATCTTCTTGAGCACCTCGAACCCTGAGTAAGCAATTGAGTCCCACTTAAGCAAGCACCTCAATTGAGGCAGCCTGCATTTATTCTGTGTTCTCTGTCTCTGTCTCTTTTCTCACCTTTCTTCGCTGCTCTACTCTCCACAACCAACAATTATTGTCACCATTGCCCTCTCATCTCTATTCTTGTTAATAATGATTACCTTTCTCAATTTATTTTCATATTTTTTTAAAACAAAGCACCTCAGTTTATCGAGGCAAGTGCCTAGGAAAATAAGGGACCTCGGCGCCTTATAATACCTAGCATTAACAGCATTGCCCCCTTTGGAAGGACAATAGACATCAGCACATTCGCCTCTCTGTACACCTTTTCGAAAGAGGCTATAAATTCAGCTCCACAATGGAACAAACAAAAACTCCAGACTTTTCGCTGATCAACACATAAGAAAAACTACTCAACATTAATGCTTAGGACGCCTTCATTAAAAAATCAACTAAAGCGGGCATCTGTTCAGAAAAAAAGTTGTATATTTCTAAAGAAAAAGAGACAAGATATGATGGATAACAGAAAAGAATATATCGACCTTAAACGTGACAATACATATTTCTTGTTTAAATGAGAAACAAAAGACCTAATTAGACCTAATTATGCATACAAATACATATTTCTTGTTTAAATGAGAAAACAAAAGACCTAATTATGCATACAAATACATATTTCTTGTTTAAATGAGAAAACAAAAGACCTAATTATGCATACAAATACATATTTCTTGTTTAAATGAGAAAACAAAAGACCTAATTATGCATACAAATACATATTTCTTGTTTAAATGAGAAAACAAAAGACCTAATTATGCATACAAATACATATTTCTTGTTTAAATGAGAAAACAAAAGACCTAATTATGCATACAAATACATATTTCTTGTTTAAATGAGAAAACAAAAGACCTAATTATGCATACAAATACATATTTCTTGTTTAAATGAGAAAACAAAAGACCTAATTATGCATACAAATACATATTTCTTGTTTAAATGAGAAAACAAAAGACCTAATTATGCATACAAATACATATTTCTTGTTTAAATGAGAAAACAAAAGACCTAATTATGCATACAAATACATATTTCTAACCTATTCCATATTGATAAACACAAGCCAAATCCATTAGACTACCTCTCTTCACTAATTATGCGTACAAAGAAAAACAAACAGAATTTTTCCTACAGCTTTGGAATAAAACATATGAAGCAAATTCTCACGGAGCACAGAATATATTAGCTCACTGGTTACCAAGTAGCTAATATTAGTCAATAGTGAAAAATTGGCGAGACCTCTGCTTTCTATAGGGTCAACATCCTCCATACAAAGTCAGCACTCACCAAGTAGCTAATATTGGTCAATTTCAAAGTCTCATATATTTCCCCAATAGATCCAATTTTTCGTAGCTAGAGAAAGATTGATCATTACATTTTTTTGTACTTTCAATTTTGCTATGACGAAAATCTCTCTCCATCACTAGAAGAATACCTTCCTCCCTCGAAGAATGAAGGCTATTGATTGGATGGGAAAATCTAATCAAATTTAAGGGGCATCTGACAGTCAATACGGGAACGAAGGACCAAAAGTCAACTTTTCTCTTTAACAACACCTTTCTCGTTTTGACGTTTGATCGAAGAATCATCTTTTCCAATAACGTTCAAGAATCTAGATCACTTCACAAAAGAAGAATGAAAAAGTTATGAAAGTGACTTCTATTTTAAGCCGTAATCAGCGTGATACGATCAAAAGGGGATTGACAAGGCATCGGCAGCAACAGCAAAAGGAATCGAAATCAAGGGGGCAAATCCACGCACCATAGCTCTCCAGGGTATGCTCGTCCTTCAAGATCCGGCCCTTATAGATCAATCGCTGCTGCTCCGCCGGGACGTCGCACTTCTCGACGAGGGCAGCCTTGAAGGCCCCGACGGTGGAATCGAGGGCGATCTGCACCGAGAACTTGGACCCGTTCGAGCATCGGACGTGGACGGTGACGGCGGCGGATCCTCCGACGGCGTCCGAATCGCCAGCGCCGCAGGAATCGCCGTCGGTGCCCATGTGCCCTATGCCAAGGGCGATCGGACCCCAATACAAAGACCGGGTAGGGAGATCGAGAAAAGAAAGTAACCTCAAGACTCTCTCCGGCTCGCGACAGACCAAAAGAAACGCGTAGATAGAGGGTGAGAGGAAGCGATCAAGAACGAAAGAGATGGAAGGAAGAGAGAGAGAGAGAGAGAGCGGGCTCTCGTTCCTCATCTATTTCAAGGGCGGCCGATAAGGGTGGAGAGGAGACCCCGAACACCCCCGCCCCCCCTCGCCCCCCCAACACGTGACGTGCTCGTGGGTTGGTACGCGACACGTGATTCTCACGTGACAGACGAATGAGATTGCCAATTTTTTCTCCCGAAAAAAAGGAAGAAAAGGGAGGGGAAAAAAAAAAAAAAGGAGAAACAATTCCGATAAATATGAGAGACTTTAGTATGACTGACGGAAGGAGTCAAATAGAATAGAAAGGCAACCAAATAAGGATCATTGTTGAGCTCAAGATGAGTGAGACGCTTCTCCTTCGTATGCAACTGACCAATTGTAGAAGGAGCTATCATGCAAGTTGAAACCACCACCTGCTAGTAAACAAAGTGCCGTCAGATGACATTAAAAGAAATCCGATTCTCCCTTTTGGGATATTAGTATTAAAGGAGACATTAGTATTTAATTTATCGAGTTCATCAAGTTCTACTAGTTATTAACTAACCTAACTTAGATGTTGATTTTTTATTCCTCTCTCTTCACATATCACTTTTTTCTTTTGTATGGAGAAAAAGCGTCTAAATCACTGACCTTAGAATACTCGATTTATTAATATTTCTCGTAAAGTCTAATAATCAAATTCTAACGAGCTAGAGATGATTCGTTTGATTGATAACCAAATACTCTTTGAGACAAGAGATCTAAAATATCATAATTTTGCAGCAATTTTTACATCTGTTTTCTCGTGTCAGGAAAGTAAACTGTGTTTAACTTTTTCATGTTTTTTTTTCTTAAAAGGATCATTGAATATATATGGAATTTTCTTCGATTGGCACTCATTTTTAAGGAAAAATATATTTTCTAGTTTTGTTTTTCCTTTGGGTGGTTGCTCTTTAAACATTCTTCTATAACTTTTGTTTTAAGGATAGCTACTAATCTAATCCGTATTGATGTACGTAAAATATAATATTTTTTAATTGATGAAATAACGGCTGATGAAAACACAATTAATGCACAGACAACAAATTGTTGATCATAATGGACAGATAGTAAACACCAACAACTACTTAAATTGATAGAGATATATCAAGACAATTGGTGCTTTGGTGATATTGTGTATACTAATGGGAATTTTATTGTTTCTTCAATTATTCTTCAATTTATTGAGCATTTGTCTTAAGGTGAAGAGACTTTTATGAGCAATTATTCTTCAAACGAACCATTAGGAGCCGAACCGAATCGTACAATTTTTTGGGGATTCAATATGGTTAAAATAAGATAGTCCAAACCAATTTAAAAACGAGTCGAATGTAACTAACTAAACTAATTTAAAACCAATTAATCCGATTTGGTTAATCAATAAACAAAACTAATTATTAATTTGATTACAATTTTAATTAATTTATATATATCTATATATATATATATTTAAAGTAACTAATTTAATTTAACGAAAATCTTGAGTCCAATTGAGATAACACGATAAGATCTATAAAATTGAACCTACATCATTTACAAAATCAAATCTTTCAGCTGATTGATTAATTGAATCGATTAAAGGTTTTCACTAGTAAACCAATTCGAATCGCGGTTTTTATGATTCAATTCGAACACCCGTCTTTAGGAGATATCAAGCAGTATTAAATTTAAGGTAGCAAACGAAGCTCGCATATGGTGATTCAAATGTAGGGATGCTTTTTCCATTCAACGAAGAAATAGATGTTATTTTAGCCTCTGATTTTTAATGATATTTCTGCTGTCTTTATCAATTTCAAAATGATACAGTGCGTGAAAGCTATTGAGGGCAGCAAAGTAGTTTACCGTAAGATTTTTGTTTTCGGATGTTGTGATGTATTTACGAATCTTGAAGTTCAACAAGGAGGAGCTCTGCAATTTCACATAGTTTCCTTTGTCAATCAGTTCATTTGAAGAATCCTGATTGCGAAAAATCATGATCTGAGAGAGAAAAAGCTTCAGCATAATTTGCTTACCTTGCCTTTGATTATGGATGAAATCGTACACCATCAGGGAAGACATGACCCGAATTGGTAACACAGCTGATAACCTGAACCAGAGACTCAAATCATCACCACAAAAGAGGAATATATATGTACAAAAATCTTGTCTGCTTAAATTAGTGCCTCCTACCTGTTGTTTGGAGAAACTGGAGAAAAGATGAACACAATTCTCTCAGAACATGAGAAAGCATGACCGGGGGAAGCTGAGAATCAAGGATGCCAGTTGCACAAGTTCATTGGAAGAATCAGTGGCAGCACCGCTGATAGACCGAGAATACAGAATACATCAATGGAAATCAGGACATGCAAGCACATAAAGCAGGGGAGAGTAGTGAATCATGGTTATGGTAGGTATCAAATCCATGAATTCAGATCATTAAGACTGAGGAACAACTCTTACCAGGGTGTCCAGGGGGAAGCTAGATTTGTCCAAGCACCACCATTATGTGTTTGCAGAGATGCGCAGGATTGGGGGATGCAGCAAAAAGTTTCGCTTGATGTCAAAGTAGCCACTGGGAAAATTAAATTTGCAGCAACTTTGTTCATCTACCTCGGCTACCTTTAGGTAAAAGCCAAGGACCAACTGTCCCTCTGGTATGTCTCTGAGAAAACACCATGGTGGTCAAGGCATTGTGTGCGCAATCAATAAATCAAAGATTTGGAGTGCCATTAAGATCTAGAGTGCACCGTCTAAAGATAATACACATATGGAGTGAAAAAGAATAACCAAATTGCACCTCTTGGAGGTCTGGTACTGATAATGCAAGTAGTTGATATGTGGCATGCATGCAACAAAATATAATTCATCTCATTTGGCAGGGAATGTAATGTCTTGAAATGTCTGATGTATTTTTATTTTGCAATTGGTAAGTAGTGAAAGCAGGATTGGATCCCAAGATGTTACAATGTATTGACAAATTCTTTATTAGCTTAAGCTAATTAGCACCTTTGAGTTACCAATGCTTGGTCCACCAGATTCATTAGAATCAGGTTCAAGTTCACATACATGTATCCAAGTGGTTGGTTGAATTCAGGTAAGAAAAAAACTGTGTAATCCCTCAATTGCCCTTCTGAGATGATAGAAGTACTCAGGTCTAGTCAATTGGCTTAAATTGGATTCACGTATTATTTAATCATATTCAGAAAATATATTAGTACTTGAGTAGGATCCAAGTTTTTGACTGTGTATTTTAGTCATTTAAATTAGTCTATAACAAAAGGAGATCTAGGGTTGACAACCTCAATAATTTCATCACTCCACCTCCCTAGTCAGCACGAGGAGCAAGATGGATGGCAGATTTTAAGACAAGCAAAACAAGATATGATAAGGTCATTGCTACGAGGAAGATAGATAGGAATATGTTTCTTTGCTATTTTTATCATTCCTTTAGAAAATTATCTTGCTTTCTCATCACAATCTTCTATGAACATGTTATTTATTCGTCTTGCGATTTATTGAATATTGATTCAAAGATATCATGACTTGTAAAGATTATTTATAGCATAGGAATATTCTTCTATATCCAATTTCCATTTTATTGATTTCTCATCATGAATATAGAAATCAATAGAATAAAATATGATGAGCAATTAATAGAATAGAAACCAAATATAGGAAAACCTTATATCGAAAATAATGTCTATGACTCATGATTTCTATGAATGAATATCCAACAAATTACAGAATAAGAATATATTACATGTTGACCTAAGATTTTAATAAGAAACTAAAACATTTTTTTACGTGGATAAAAAGAGCATTCGAAATAGATTGCCACATATCCCTGTCCAACAATGATCTTGTCATCTTCTCCCTTTTTTTTTCGTTGCTGCCAATCTTGCTCTCGATGATAATTTCAGAGGAGTGATGAGATATTTAAAAGAGGGCAGCCAACCCTAAACCTAGATTCGTTTTAGTTAGAAATTAATTCAAATTACTAAAAGACCCATAATCAAAACATGGATATCACAATTTCTCCTGCTCAAGGAATTTTGGTCCTCCAAATTTCACAAGTCACAGATCCACTATGTTACTATAATCTTGCATGTTCTATTTTATTAAAAGATAATTAGATATCTAACAAAATTGATGGGTCTCATAATTATTCAACTTTTTAAAACTATTTAAGTTTTCTATTTCTCATCATCTAATTTGATGGGATAACTAACCTATTAACTTGATAAGCCTAAATGATTGACCTAAAATGTTTAAGCTCATATTAATGGTAGTACATCCATCAAACCAAATTGTGACAAATGATATTAGAGTCGATCTAACATTGGACATAGTTAACGACTCAAGAAAGAAAGTCTACCTATGAACTGGGCTAATGGCATATCACAATATGGAGCCTACAAGCCTTGTGTGCCCCATGATATCATGTGATTCTAGATTATGTCCAGGCCTTAAGGAGGATATCAAGCCTATGAACTGGGCTTGAGCATTTTATGTTAGTGGTTTAGGCCTATTAAATTAATAGGTCAATTATCTAATAGTTTCACAAACTTTGAAACTCAAAATGGGCATTTTTGAACCCATTTAAAAAGTTATAAGCCACAAACTATAGACTCACAATGTGAGCTTTTGACACAAAAATCTAACAAAATTTGATACCACATTGAGCCAGAATCAACACTTAGGGACCTTGACACCTAACATAATTGATTTATGAAAGACTACTAATTCTAGTCTTAACTCCAGCCTTAACAGCAGGCCTTTGTTTGAATTGTGGACCAGCATCCAAGATTGTAGCACGGCACATCTAGTCACTAAAGACATTCTGAAAGCTTTGAACAATTTTGCAAGACTAAGTGGATGGCTTGATCTTGCAGCTTACTACAATTAAGATCAATTTTCTTCACTGTGAATACTAGTAAAAGGATGTCAAGATATTGAGCCTTAATCTAATAATATGGAAGTTAAACACCCTCCTATATGCCACAAACTTCTGTACACTTCAATGCAACTGAACAAAATATCAGCATGCATGGGATAAAGTACGCTCCCTCCAAAAAATTAACCTGATGAAGCGACAACTGACCTGATTGGGAGAAGCTTCATGTAACACAGTTATTCTACAGTAGCCTAGGCGATTGGAGAGCTTCCTTTCCAGGTAAAATCCATGTGTTAAGATGCAAAACTTCGGCAAGGTAGCTCCAATTACAGACTCAAATGCTTGGCAATCAATTATCAAAAACTTTTATTCATGAAGCCTTAGTCATGTCCTTGATACTTGCCAATATCTGTCACTTCTGCTTTCATGGTACCCAAGAACCCTAATGGATATGTCCTGCAGATAACTTACATTAGAAAATTCAAAACCAAGACAACACACATTCTATATCCAGGTGGAGTATAAAAATTAAGGCCGATGCAACAAGAACAATCTGAAGAGACATGAAACCTATGTGAAGGTGGGAAGCTCAGATGCAACAGGGTAGCTCAGATTCCATGCCAATTACAGACTCAGATGTCCTTATCAATCATCAGAAACTCTTATTCATGAAGCCTCAGTCATGTCCTTGGTAGTTGCCAATGTCCTTGATTCAATGCCAGTTCTACAGCTCTCGTGGTACCGAGGATACTAATGGATTGGATGCTTCCTGCAGATAGCTTCCATTAGAAGATTTAGAACTAAGACATAATGCACATTCTGTTTCCAAGTGTAGAGTATAAATTCAAGGCTGATGAAACAAGAACAATCTCAAGAGACATGAAACCTTTGTGAAAATGGGAACCTAAATATGGCTAAAGGTTGCCACCTCCTTTCAGAGAGACACAACACTCTACCAGGTGCACCAAGGATTACAATAGCTTGAACCTACAACAGGAGATGACAACATATAAATGATGATTGTAAGAACATATAGATGCCTAGGGCCAACTATTGAGAAAATCGAAGAGCCAATTTTTCATTAGCATCTAGAGCCTGGGATCCATCAAGAGTAAGGACTGCAGAATGTGCTACATTTAGAGATGGATGTGCAATAATTCATCTATTTCAAAATTGTCTATGAGAAAAATAGTTCACTAGAATTATGTTATGTATTCCATATCAGTATGTTGAAAACTCAGATATGTATTTCCATGAACAGGTTATTGTTACATGTCAGAAACTAGGTTCTTAGCCCATCTGAATCCATTATGAAAAGTGCATCGAGTGTTAATACCACCACTGGAAACCAAAGACACCTCCCTCCAACTGAAAGCTCTTCCCAACAGACAGCGCAGGAATCAATCTGACCAAGACATGGCCATCAATTTGCCTTGGACAAAAAATGCTCCAGTTGTTAACACTTCATAGTCCTATCAAAAGAAAAAAAAATGCTAATCATTAATTAGTTAGATCAAAAAAGAGAAAGGAGCAAAATAAAAGATTTTAATTAAGGATCAATGTAAGTAAACATTAATTTCAACAACCAATTAGTAAAGTGCAGCAACCACCAGCATTATTTCAACTTTGAGCATGTGCAGTAACTCCAACATCTTCAAAAGCAAAACATGGTTAATATGATATGCATATTCCATAGAGTAATCTAGCAATTCATATTACTATAATCAGCTAAAATTAGAAAAAACCTCAAGATGTCTACAATTCTGATAAAAAAAAACTCAAAATAACATGTGTAAACCAAACAGAAAAGTTTGAGGAACTTCAAACAAATAACTAGACAGCTTACTGGCGCTGCTGTAAATTAAAAAAAAGATCTACCTTCAAATACTGGATAAGAGGGAAATAAAAGCCATGTGGCACAATTCTTACATTCTATTAGGAAGCAAATGAAAAGAGAGAGAGAGAGAGAGAGAGAGAGAGCATTTAACATGGATAAATCTCCTTCGGTTGCTTTCATCTTACAAACCAAAATTTTACCAGAACTTAATCAAGCACCCATAAACCCTAAAAGAAAACTCTATTTTTTAGTTCATTGTCTGCAGTATCAAAAAACACAACTTCAATAAGAAAAGGCTCCTTTGGTCGGGAGTTAAATATTAATTTTGTCTGATCAGCCCCATCGACCGAATACAAATTTTGCCTGAATTGAGGTCTAGGATAAGAGGAAGGGAACATTGCATGTTTTAGGACAAACTCAGACACAAAAAAATATAGAACTTCTTCCTAAAATGGAAAGGGAATAAACTAAAAAATCTAGAGGATTACCATTGCCTATGAATTTCCATTTCATTTTGCTAAACCATTTATATACCAGATCCTTTAAAAGGTTTCTCATTTGTAAGGTAATGCTGATTGCTGGTATTGCATTTCTTTCCTTACAAATGAGGTAGCATGTGTTTTGTAGTTAGAATGGCACCACAGGATCTAGATAACAATTATGCAACCGTATGTCTCTCAACCAGTCTGTCCTAGTAAGAACTCTCACTTTAATGTAAGAGCTTAAATAAAGCTATATATATATGTATATATGTATGTATATATATATATATATATATATATATATGTATATATATGTATTCTTAAACTGAATACAACCACATAACCAAAGAATATTTATTATAGTTATGAAAACGAACTAAGTTCATAAGAGTTTCAATGAATAACCAAGCAGTAGAAATGGCACTGTTTGCAGATTAACAAAGCAATTTCCAGACCAACTTTAGATGTCTCCATATAGTGAAGGGCCAAAATTTCTTGATAAGCCACTTCTAAAGACAGATTTTATTGATGACTACTCTCTGGATGTAAACGTATTTGCTGTGACAGAATGCCATCGCAACCTTGATGATGAGCATACAGCATACTTCTCCATATCTGACAATAATAGGAAGTCAAATGATTGGGCGTAGCTCTCCAGTTTGCAGGGCAAACTTTCGGTGTTGGGATAATATAGAATGCACCATAATTTCCTTAGTTCTCGATAAAATAGCAATCCCATTGGATGATGCAAGATCCTTGGTTGCACAAAGTATAGTTTGCAGGATTTGAAGTGGATCACCATGACTGACAACAAGGACTGTGCATCTGCAAATGGAAATGTTCATGACAATTAAATCATGATCAACAATATAGTATCACAACAAGAGCATGATCAACAATTAAATCTTGATATAAACATGGGAAAATAAAAGAGAGCTCGAGAAGGGGATATATATATATATATATAACAAAATAGTAGAAATCTAGAAAACACATTATAAATTGGGCACCTCACCTTATCCCTGTTGCTTAACAAGTTAACAGAATTCCATGTTGTATAGCCTCCATGATGCTCTAATCTAAACTCTTATTGTTCAATTGCTTAGCTAACGAAAACTCTAAAATAGATGCAGATGAGGCACTTTGAGATTTGTATTTATGCAGACGTGGCATGTTATTGGGATAGATGATAATAAAAAATGCAGTTGTCTGCTTATAATCCATTGAAGACATTAATTCCATTGATAGGAAACCCAACAAAAAGAAATATGACCAACCAAAGTGTCTTCAAGTGAGAACATGGTTTCTTTTTAAGATGCAGTACATATAAATCTCTTTATGGTCTAAACCTTGTTTAATGGAGAAAATAGATATAATAGATTTAAAAAAAAGAAATAAGGGTAACAACTCAGATGAATCACAACATGACAACTGGAATCGTACTTCAGCATTCTAGGGCAGTATAATTATCTAGAGTATAACAACAAATGTCTCTTATATCTATGATAATTCCCCAGATAGGAGATTGAGTCCTCAGTTGTACCTAAGTAAACTCAATCCTGCTGATCTGAGCTAAAACAGGAAAAAAAATTTTTGAACTAAGCTCAAACAAGTTGATAGTTTGGTACCCCATCTTTCAATAGATTTCTGCTTCTTCTTGGCTTCTCATTGCAACATGTCTAGGCAGAGAAAGTATGAAGAGGAGAAATTTGCAGTTGACTAGTACACACATGTAACATATGCCAGTTTTAGTTGGATGTGTGCGATTGCAAATGTATCAAGAATAAAATTCCTCTTAAGAAAAAGATTTCTCCAACAGGAATTAAACATATCAGATAATCTCCTTGCCCCAGATATGATCTAAATATAAAAGTTAAAGATTTCTCTGAGAAAAGATAAGACACTAATCTGGCACTAGAAAGTGGTTTTATGATTTGGTACATAATTGAAAATTCAACTTGGTTGATATAATGCTCCAGAAGTAGACTCAACAACTCAGCTAGGAAACAGGAATAATACTGGAAAAGTATTCAATGACTGATTGCACATTTCTGCTATGATCGTTGGTTTGTAGATTTCCATAAGCATCCATTCTTGCTCACTGTATGAAACCAGGCAGCAGATCATTATTCAGACACAAAATTCATTTTACCATAAATAGTGCGCTTATTTTGTTTATGTGACATTAAAGATGTGACTTCAAGCAGCAATCAGGCCTTGTAATTGTTACAGATTGGCTAACAGAAATATAGTTCACATAAGTGTCGCTGAAACCACAAATCATAAGAACAGCGTACTTAACAAGGTAACAAGATGAATGTAAAATGATAACCACAGACACTAGCACAATATGGCAGGTACACATACATACCCCTGAAACTCTGCCTCTATTGCTGCCAGAGCAACTGCAAGTCGAGAGACAACATCTGCAACACTTTCTCCACCTTCAGGTGGCAAGAAAGGATCCTTCTCATCTAATGACCATATCTCTGCATACTGAAATTTTTTGCCAAAACAGTTGTTTCAATAATAAAAAAGTTATTTCATGCATCTAGTTAGGAAGAGTAACGAACTCCATAATAATTGTTCAATTTTGTCGACAATCAATGATAAAATAAATTAATAATTGATTAAACAACAAAGAGTAACTTAATTTTACAAGGTTGCATATTAAGAGGACTATACATTTAAAAGCCTCCTAAAGAATAACAAGATTACTCCAAGACCACAAAGTATAAGAAGATACACTGAAATGACCAACTCCTTTTTGAGATTTTAGGCAATGGTATTAACAATTGACAACCAATATGAACTTTCAATAGTTCCTCCAGAATGGGGGTTTTAAAACTATTGAAACATGAAATGCACAGAAACAAAGAAGGCTATTTATTTGTTCTTTCCTTGCTCCCATGAGGTATGCAAAATGTTGATATATTTGTCGAAGTTATAACTTTAATGCCATACAAGAATGCCTCGTTTTGCAAGGCTGGTTACACATAAATCTGATATACCCATGTCTTCACCTAGAAAAACATTATAGTTAGAGAGAAACTTACTTTATCATGAGATAAGAGCTCAAATGATGGTCCAAAGTAACGCTCTCGAAGCTCAAGCATTGCCTTCAGGGTGAAATAATTACAAAAAGATATCAGCAAAACCAAAAGCAAATATGGTGATAAAAATTCTAACAAGTTCATACATGATAAAAAAATCACAATTTCTAGTACATTTGAGAAAAGCACAGAAATGACCAATGTCTACCCTCCCATCAATGTTATCTATAAACATCAAGAGATCAGGAGTTTAGTAGTTACTCGGGAATTCAAAAAATAAAAAAAAAAGTGTAGACTAATTATATTTATATATACCTTTGGTGCTGCATGAAATAGAATTCCATTTAATTAGGACTAATTAGCCCTAACAGAAATGAAATTCCTAGTGTTAATTAGGTACTGCTGCAATATTCAAAAATTTCAGGTATCATCATATTTCTAATGTCCTAAGTACTTGATTGGCTTCAACCTCTATTTGCAACTTTAAAGAGTTCCTATTTAGTGTTTTCTTCTTATATTTTGTATATCTAACATTTAGTCAATGTTATTACTATTGGTGGAATAGTACCGAGGACTAATGATTCCTGAATCAAGGTATATTTAGATAACCACATAGCACAAATAACCACATAGCAAATTGTGTAGCATGGCATACATAGATTCAACAGGGAAGTCGTAAGTGGCAAAATGTGTAGCATAATCTGCTGTGCTAAGTATGACATTGCATTGGATGACTATTGTTCTAATGCACTTATCTCCTTGAAAGCACTAAAGTTTACTATGCTAATTGTCCAACAAGCTTCAGGAATTAAGTCTCTTTTTCTGTTCAGCTACAGATGCTACTTTCACCTACTGTACGAAAGCCTTTCAACTGAAGTACATGATATTAATGAGTGTCAAGATAATTAAAGCGCTGTAAAGCTTATGTGAAATTAACAGAAAGGTAAATATATAAAATTCTTAATGTAAGTCTAAATTATATTTCAGGAAAACATGCAGTGAATGCAAGTAAAAATGACAAATAAAAGGGGGCCTATAACAATAAGGATTATTTTCATCCGTTTGAGTCTTTTTCCAAAAGTGTTTTAGATGGAGAAACAGAAATGTAGTTTCCTCCCGAGCATATGTATAGGTCATTAGAATGAAACCATGTGCCTTGTCATCACTGAAATTCATAATCACAAGAGACTCCCTGAAGCTTAAAGCCTATGCTCCAAATATACATGCAAACATTGTGACCTCAGATAGAAGGGCTTACCTTACACTGACAACTGTCAAATGAGATGCCTATAACATCAGCAACCACTTTAGCAGTATCAGTAGTTCTCGAGAATGGAGAATAGCATATTCGAACATTTTCTAGAAGAATCTTCTTCTCCTCGATTTCCTGCATAGAAATCTATCATTGAGCACAAACATATCACATGGATATCAAGAAGAAAAGGTGCAAGGCCAATAATTGCACAAAGTAAAGGAGTTAGTGCATGTCTATTAAGTTTTTCATTAGAAAGCACATCTTTTTCTGCAAAGGTTATTACAAGTTATAAGGTTCCAACTATTAGGGCTTGCTACATGGAACTTTTCCTGCCAGTGAGCTTTGTTAATGATGATACAATGAAAAGGAATTATCTGATCCGAGGCTGAAGAGGAGGAGAAAGCATGCCAGTCAAGACATGCCTACTTTTTTTTTATATCAAAGTCTTTTAAACTGGATTTGTTTTTGCTATTCTATTATACTGGCACAACAGACATAGATGAACCTTCAGGGCAATTCAGTTGACACACCCATGTTGTTGAAACTTAAATCCTTAGTTCTAAGCAGGAATTGAAGACCACAGTAAGTTTAATTGTCTGTCGTAATAGTTCAGCCGTTTACAAAACCTATGTTAAATAGACAAAAGAAAGGTCATGTTTTACAGGATCCATACCTTCAACAGCAACTCTCCAGCCAATCGTGCTTGGTTGAAACCTTCAGAAGCTAATCCAAACTTTTCAAGTGTGCCGTTCTCCTGATACAGAAAGCATCAACTTAAAAATAAAAAACTTCAGAAAAAGGGTAATAAGTCATGAGAGTATTAGGCTGTTAACTCAAATGCATGGATAAGTAGTTCACACCTGCATGCACATAGAAAGATACATGAGAATTGCCGTGCTAAAAAGTCTGGCATTTGTCTTATGAGCTTTAAATGGAATATGCATACCGGAGGTGAGCATGAACTAGAAGGTGTTTTCTTTCTGTCATGAGTACAGACAACAAGCACTTCACATACATCGAGAGAAAAGCCTGCTCCATTATGCAAAGAGACGAAGCAGAGCACCAGATGCATGTAGGTTGTTGTAGTTCTATTAAAAGAAAAAACACTGGGAAAAAGGAAAATGACCCTCTCTTTTTAACTAATATCCATAACACGTTTGTTGCTTGGCAAGATCAAGAAAATTGTTTCACTGTCACCTTGTGGCCGAGGCATGGAGCATGTGAAAACAGGCCTCTGTCATGGACACCCGACTCGACTCACAACAAGATCATCATGATCCGATTAGTTTAAGTAGCCACAAACTTGGAACACGATATTCTCGAGAATAATGCCTAGCATACACTTCAAGGAAGAAACAAGATGGAAACTTCGCTGCTTTAACATCCGTAAACTGAATAGATTGGGAATCAAAGCTTCCTCCCGATCACATTTCTACTAGGATTAGAAGGAACTCATCGGGAATCATAATAAAATCAAGAACCTCGCCTAAATCCATTAGCAGAACAATTGTTCACCGGGAAACAATGGGCAATGGTCAGCCGATGCCTAAATCAACCGGCTCGGAAGGCGAAATCGAGGGGGAGAGGATACCAAGGACGAGACGATGAGGCCCTTCTCGTTGGGGACGCTCTTCCCGTGTCTCAAGACCCAGTAGCTATTGCGAAGGAACAGAGGCGTCTGCTCCATCTCCCACCGCGAGCCCTAGAAGAAGATGCACGAGAACGAGGAATCCAAGCCTCTTTATCACCGCACAAAATTAAATGAAATATCCATAAATAAAAGATTTCAAACCTAAAAGCATACAGGATTTGATGGTTTCGAATCGATTCGTTACGATGGTTCGATTTCGAGTCCCGAAATATAAAATCAAAGCAATCTATTTTAGTTTCGACTCGATATAAAATAAAATAAAACCTAAACTATAAAATATCCGAATAGGTCTATTCGAATAGCATTAATTATATATATATATATATATATATATATTATTCTCTCCAATTAGTTGTTTTAATATTTCAATCTTTATATTTTTAAAAATTAATTTTTATATTAAAAATAAAATATTTAATTTTTTTATCATCAATTCTGTTGATAAAAATATCATACGTAACTGAATGATAAATCGAAGTGTGTAAACACATATTCAATGATAAAAAGGAAATAAAGTTAAATATTTTATTTTTATAAATATAAAAATTTTATCAAAATATAAGGATTGAAATATTAAATATAACTAATTATTTGAGATAATATATATAATTAATTCATTCCATCAATTTGATAAATTAATTAAAAAATAAAAAAATAAGTGATTTCATTGGAATCCAAATTCAGACTAGTTGAACAGAAAATTAAAATTATCTGTAACTAATATGATTTTAATTTTAGATTCGACAAATTTTGGTTCCATCACCATTAATCTTGATGCCGTCAAAGATCGTATGATCATGAGCCTTCTTCGTTAATCAATCAATCAGAAAAGTAAGTGGATGCAATCATCATCTTCGCAAAGCAAGCTCAAACTATTCCATTTTCCAGCATGCCAATTATAACAACGAAAAAGGAATGAGATATGAAACATGTCTTTGAGTGCACTCAGTCCATGCAAACATGTTGCCTGAAGGAAGAAGATAAGGATGCATGCAGTGTTCATCTCTGCAATCTTGTGGTGTCATAGAGTGTGCATTTATTTGACTTCACCGAGGAAAGACATGTTTTTGTGACCTGCAAATCTAATACTTAGCCACCATATTGATAGGTCAAAAGTCAACCCTCCTGTTTGCCGTGTCCTGTGCGACGGTCAAACACCAACAGGTACGATGTCTACTTCTCCTTGGATTTACAACAGCAGCAGCCGATGGCCGAAAGCTGCCGTTACAAACCCATGCACCCAAGGAAGACGGAACATACAAAGACGAAGCACGACGACACGTCCTGTGTATGGTGATTTGCGAACAAGCATCCCACGGGGCTTCAGCACGGGGCTTCAGCTTCAGCTTCAGCTTCCTCACGTAAACTCGTTGAAACAGAAGACCTGCTTCGTCGGAAGCAGCTTGTTGCTTCTTGACGAAACGCCGAGCATCTTCTTGCATGCAGAAGAAACGTAAGCTCCCACAGAGAGAGAGAGAGAAAGAGAGATCATTTATGTCGGAGCTTTATGAGATGATCTGAAAAGAAATAAACGGGGGGGGTGATGGAAAGCAAATAGATCGAGAGGTTGGGCAAAAGATACGGGAGCGATGAGGATGTGATACGGCAAGGATACGCTGGTTGTGTACGGCGGCCAGAACTGCTGCTGCGAGCCGCAGCTGACAGAGCCATTGCCATCATACCAACATCAGATCACACATGGAGATCTCTAGGCATTGATTAGATGCATAGATTGACGCTGATGACTGAGCTAATATAGGTAAGGGGGAAGAGTACAGCAGGAGGGCATCATAATTACGGCCAGCTCAAGATCATTAAGCCCTGTTCCTGCCCATTGGCTGCCGCATACCATTCTACCTTCCCCCAGATATTTCCAGATCAAAGAAATTAATTACTGACACCGTAAATATGTTTGCACGCCATAAAGTTGCTCAGGGAGATCAAACAAAGTAGCCGTTACAGGTGCAGGATGATAAAGCTGCTGGCTTTATAGCTATGCTTCCTGCCATGGGTTTATGGCCTGCTTAGATGCGGAAGGGGAAGGGACAAGGTCTGCGGCTTGCTTGCTAACTTCGCCCAAGTAAGATAGTGGAGATGGAGGTCCAGGAGAAGCTTTATCCTGCTCCGCTCCATTCCCATGAGGAGGTGGTGAGGGATAGCGTGGGCTTCATGGAGAGCCTGCGCCGGTTCCACTCCTCCATGAGCACCAAGTTCATGTACGCAGCCCCTTCACAAGCTTTCTCTTGCTTAATCTTTCTTCCTTTAATCCACATGTTATTAGCTTGTTTCATGAAGGGTTCCTGTGATCGGAGGGAAGGAGCTAGACCTGCATCTCTTGTACGTGGAGGTGACTCAAAGAGGTGGCCTCGCGAAGGTTGATCGGTTCTGTGACCCTTTATGATCGACTCATACTGATTCCAGCGCTCGGATTGAAGTGTAACGAGGTGTTGTGTTGGGTCTGTGACTGATGGAAGTAGGTGATCGAGGAGAAGAGATGGAGGGAAGTGATTGCGGCATTCAAGTTTCCACCCACCACCACCAGCGCTTCCTTCGTGCTGAGGAGGTACTACCTGAGCTTGCTCCACCACTACGAGCAGGTCTATTACTTCCGGATCCAGGGGCCTCTGGTTCCCCCAGCAGGTGAGATGTTGCTGATCTTGATCTGTGATACGAGCAAGATGGATCATGTTCCATGGTGTTCGCAGCTTCTTCCCAAACCAGGGCAACTCCCAGCAAGCTTGACCACAGCGTCGTCGTCTCCGACTCCACCATGCAGACCCCCAAAGCTCGGAAAAGAGCGCTTCCCGAGCCACAGAGCAAAGGTAAGTGAGATCACTCTCAACTATCCTTCTATCTTGGAGAGAGGGAGAGAGAGAGTAGGTCATGTCATCCTTCTTCTTCTATAGGGCCTTACAATTTCACGGTTACGGGGTCGATCGATGGGAAGTTCGAGTATGGATATATGGTGACGGTGAAGATAGGCGCCGAGACACTGCGAGGTGTGCTTTATCGTGTCCAGCAAGAACAGCCTTCGGCAGCCTCTTCGTCCTCTTTGGCAGCAGCAGCAGCAGCAGCCGCCGACACTTCTCATGCCGCTGACGTCGCCGCCGTAACAAGAACAAGGCGTAGGCGGAGGAGGGGGTGGAGGCGCCGCGACCCCGCCCACCCGAAACCAAACCGGAGCGCCTACAACTTCTTCTTCGCCGAGACGCACTCCAAGCTGAAAGCTCTCCACCCTCACAGGGAAAGAGAGTTCAGCAAGATGATCGGGGAGTCCTGGAGCAAGCTCAGTGAAGAGGAAAGAATGGTGCGTTGGCCTTCTTCTCCGATGGTTTCATATATACTGCCATATACCATCATCATCATCATCATCATCGAGTGCCTCGCATGCTGTGCTCCTGCTCTTTCCCAGGTATATCAAGATTATGGATTGAAGGACAAGGAGAGATACAAGATGGAGATGCAGGAATACAAGGAGAGGTTGAAGCTTGCTCAGCCAAAGGAAGTGATGGTGGCAAGGGCTGAGCCATCATCAGAAGTTGTAACTGAAGAAGTGAAGGAATCAGCTGATGGGCATTAAATATGTAAGACAAGCTTATAAGATGTATGCAATGGATGCATTTTAAGGTAGATCAAGATCCATGTTTTGGTGAGAGGTTTCATCGAAAAGGTCAACGATGGGTACTAAATTCCAAGTCTTTAAAGATTAGCTAAGTTGAGAGCTGCTTTTTCTAAGCTTCCAGGAAAGATTAACAGCATTGGCTAGTAAATCTTTAAGATCTATATAAATATTCTCAAGGTAGCAGGGAGGATCTCAATTCACAGCTGAGGATGTGTATGAACTGTTGTGCTGAATCTGAGAAAGTCTCGAATGATGTTAAGCTCATGGTGGTAATCATTAATATTCCAAAAGAACAGTTTAGAGCTTCTGATGATTATTTTAATGTTATTATCAGAAAATCCAAGTATTCTTGAGACACATGAAAGGGTGTTGATCAGTAACTAGATGGAGTCCAAGTATTTGTTACAGTGTAGAGGCATCAGCAGCAGCAGCAGCAGCAGCAGCAGCAGCAGCAGCAGCAGCAGCAGCAGCAGCAGCAGCAGCAGCAGCAGCAGCAGCAGCAGCAGCAGCAGCAGCAGCAGCAGCAGCAGCAGCAGCAGCAGCAGCAGCAGCAGCAGCAGCAGCAGCAGCAGCAGCAGCAGCAGCAGCAGCAGCAGCAGCAGCAGCAGCAGCAGCAGCAGCAGCAGCAGCAGCAGCAGCAGCAGCAGCAGCAGCAGCAGCAGCAGCAGCAGCAGCAGCAGCAGCAGCAGCAGCAGCAGCAGCAGCAGCAGCAGCAGCAGCAGCAGCAGCAGCAGCAGCAGCAGCAGCAGCAGCAGCAGCAGCAGCAGCAGCAGCAGCAGCAGCAGCAGCAGCAGCAGCAGCAGCAGCAGCAGCAGCAGCAGCAGCAGCAGCAGCAGCAGCAGCAGCAGCAGCAGCAGCAGCAGCAGCAGCAGCAGCAGCAGCAGCAGCAGCAGCAGCAGCAGCAGCAGCAGCAGCAGCAGCAGCAGCAGCAGCAGCAGCAGCAGCAGCAGCAGCAGCAGCAGCAGCAGCAGCAGCAGCAGCAGCAGCAGCAGCAGCAGCAGCAGCAGCAGCAGCAGCAGCAGCAGCAGCAGCAGCAGCAGCAGCAGCAGCAGCAGCAGCAGCAGCAGCAGCAGCAGCAGCAGCAGCAGCAGCAGCAGCAGCAGCAGCAGCAGCAGCAGCAGCAGCAGCAGCAGCAGCAGCAGCAGCAGCAGCAGCAGCAGCAGCAGCAGCAGCAGCAGCAGCAGCAGCAGCAGCAGCAGCAGCAGCAGCAGCAGCAGCAGCAGCAGCAGCAGCAGCAGCAGCAGCAGCAGCAGCAGCAGCAGCAGCAGCAGCAGCAGCAGCAGCAGCAGCAGCAGCAGCAGCAGCAGCAGCAGCAGCAGCAGCAGCAGCAGCAGCAGCAGCAGCAGCAGCAGCAGCAGCAGCAGCAGCAGCAGCAGCAGCAGCAGCAGCAGCAGCAGCAGCAGCAGCAGCAGCAGCAGCAGCAGCAGCAGCAGCAGCAGCAGCAGCAGCAGCAGCAGCAGCAGCAGCAGCAGCAGCAGCAGCAGCAGCAGCAGCAGCAGCAGCAGCAGCAGCAGCAGCAGCAGCAGCAGCAGCAGCAGCAGCAGCAGCAGCAGCAGCAGCAGCAGCAGCAGCAGCAGCAGCAGCAGCAGCAGCAGCAGCAGCAGCAGCAGCAGCAGCAGCAGCAGCAGCAGCAGCAGCAGCAGCAGCAGCAGCAGCAGCAGCAGCAGCAGCAGCAGCAGCAGCAGCAGCAGCAGCAGCAGCAGCAGCAGCAGCAGCAGCAGCAGCAGCAGCAGCAGCAGCAGCAGCAGCAGCAGCAGCAGCAGCAGCAGCAGCAGCAGCAGCAGCAGCAGCAGCAGCAGCAGCAGCAGCAGCAGCAGCAGCAGCAGCAGCAGCAGCAGCAGCAGCAGCAGCAGCAGCAGCAGCAGCAGCAGCAGCAGCAGCAGCAGCAGCAGCAGCAGCAGCAGCAGCAGCAGCAGCAGCAGCAGCAGCAGCAGCAGCAGCAGCAGCAGCAGCAGCAGCAGCAGCAGCAGCAGCAGCAGCAGCAGCAGCAGCAGCAGCAGCAGCAGCAGCAGCAGCAGCAGCAGCAGCAGCAGCAGCAGCAGCAGCAGCAGCAGCAGCAGCAGCAGCAGCAGCAGCAGCAGCAGCAGCAGCAGCAGCAGCAGCAGCAGCAGCAGCAGCAGCAGCAGCAGCAGCAGCAGCAGCAGCAGCAGCAGCAGCAGCAGCAGCAGCAGCAGCAGCAGCAGCAGCAGCAGCAGCAGCAGCAGCAGCAGCAGCAGCAGCAGCAGCAGCAGCAGCAGCAGCAGCAGCAGCAGCAGCAGCAGCAGCAGCAGCAGCAGCAGCAGCAGCAGCAGCAGCAGCAGCAGCAGCAGCAGCAGCAGCAGCAGCAGCAGCAGCAGCAGCAGCAGCAGCAGCAGCAGCAGCAGCAGCAGCAGCAGCAGCAGCAGCAGCAGCAGCAGCAGCAGCAGCAGCAGCAGCAGCACGTGATCTGAGTTTATGTTGGGTCTTAATTGACCTCAATCTCGAGTGTGAAAAGTTATAATATCTCAATTAATTTCATATCAGAAGTCAACAAGATCTAATGAAATTACTAGGTCAATTAATTTATCAAACTCGAGTCACATTGATAGGCTGATTAGTGATGATATAATATCTCGAAGTAAGATTAATCGAGATATTATAAAAAGTAGTCTATCGATCAATTATATTCTTATTCAGGATTTTGTGAATACTAGTCTGTGTTAGTATATCAAGTTTTACTCGGTACGCTATGTATTGGTATGTACCGTCAATATGTCAAGGTGATCAAAACATTGGTATAGTCCCGTAGAGATATGTTCTTGGATCGATACGTATTATTTGTTATTTGTATTGGATGGTATATATCGAAATTTAGATTACTCGAAGAATAAAACATAAAAAGATTTTCATTCAAACAATTATTTTTTATAAAAATAAAATCCATATTCTTGTCTTTTAAAAAGTTTACAAATTGCTGAATAATCCAAAGGGTTTTTTCTAATACAAAACCATGAAACAATTCTTCAGTAAATAATTATTGAATGAGAATTTTTTATATTATATTTTTTGTTGTAGTAAATAATTTGGGATTATCTTCGGTTATATAAAGGTTAATTTTTTTAAAAAATAGATTTTTTAAAAAGTACCTCGATTTTTATTTCTCACTCACTCTCTTTTTTTTATTTTTTTATAATGGGTAGTCGTTAAATTTCATTCTCAACTCGCTCGTGTTGAATGCTCTCTGTTATTTGTTTTACTGAATCATCTTTCGTCTTCTTCTCTCAACGTTGCTTTCGTTATGAGGTCTCGCGATAGAACGAAGGTTACGAAGGTGACGGGTGAGAAAGGACAAGGATAGATTATAAGAAATAGGAGTATCATATTAGAAAAATAAAAATAGAAATATCTTTTGAAAAAACACAAAAACAAAGTTTTAAGAAGACCATCCTCGAATAAATATTGTGTCTATTATTTTTTGAATTTATATTTTTATTGTTGATTACCTTAATTTTCTTCTCCCACATGGAAGTTCTTGAAATATATTTATTGAAGTAAATACGAATGCGAATAAATATGAATTGAATTCTAATTGCATTAAAAGTATCAGAATCATAAGTGAGAGATAAATATACATACATGTATCATATGGGCTTTTCCTGCAGACGCCTCACGAGACGCCACACAGCAGGCCAATCAAGCCGGCGGAGCGCCGCGCATGTCGAGGACCTTCTTCCACGACGGGCGGGCCGAGATCTCCTCCCACCACCTCGCCACGTTCTTTCTGGAGGTGAGCAGCTCCGCCTTGTCCGTGTCGCTAACGATGTAGTGGGCATTGGGGAGGTGGCAGAGATCCGCGAGCGAGAACTCGTCCCCCGCCAGGAACCTGCTCTCCGCCAGCCGCCGCTCGTACACGCCGAGCACCTTTCTCAGCTTCGCTTCGTTCTCTCTGATGGCCGCGGGGTCCTGCTTCAGCCTCATGCTCGGCGCGAACACCAGCTGGAAGACCAAGGCGGAGCTGGGGGGATTGAAGCTATGGGCCTCGGCCTCCACCCACTGGTCCACGCGCGCCCGGTCGGCGGCACCGCCGCCTTCTCGGCCGAGCAACGACCGGTTGCCTTGGCCGGCGAACTTGTCGCAGATGTAACGACAGATGGCCCGTGACTCTGCGATGAAGGCAGGTGACGGGTTAGGCTTACAACTACGGATGAAAAGGGATTGGATGTATGAGCGAGTGAAGAGGAGCGTTCACCGACCGAAAAGGGTGGTGCCGTCGCCGTCTTGGAAGGCTGGCACTTGGCCAAATGGCTGTTGCAGGGGGAGGAAGAGAAAGCATTGTTATCACGCAGTCGAAAGAGAAGAGAAGAGATGTGTAGAGAGAGAGAGAGAGAGAGAGAGAGAGAGAGAGAGAGAAGGGAGAGAAGAAGAAACCTGGAGCTTGAGGAAGTCAGGAGACTTGTGTTGGGCTTTGGGGAGGTGGATAGGGAGGAGTTGGAAGGGCATCTCCTTCTCTAGGAGGCAAGCCATGACTCTCGACACGGCCGTCGACATGGCCGGCCCGTACACCTTCACGCTCCCCATCTCTCTCTCTCTCTCAAGAAGAAGGAATTCTGGTGGGGATTCGTGCCTATTTATCATGAAGAGTGATTGGAGAGAGAGATGAGGATGATGCGGGGGAGCTGTGAAGAGTGAGGAATGGCGCACGTCGTCTCCTACGTTGCAGGATGGTGGCCACAAGTCACCATATTAGATGGCTAAGAAGTGTCCTCTGTATTATTATTATTTATTTAAGGGTTTGACACACATGATCAGTATATATATGCCTTCTAGGTTTTAATATTACACATATGTTAGTAAAAGATCTAAATTTATGGAATTTAACCCATATAAATGAAATTTGACATAATTTTACACTTACCCCTAACAGAAACCTTATCTTTTTCATCCAAATTTGGGATCGATTTTGATGATTCATAAAAAATATTCTGATAATCAATCCCATCTTGCCGATTGATCGCCATGAGGGCGATAACATGAAAAACGTAAACCAAGTCACCCCCCACAAGGTAGTGACATGGATGTAGTTACGACTTGTTGACCCCCATAGACGATAATTCACATGAGACCATTTGGGTCGACAAGGTCGACCTCCATAGACAACGATGTATGAGCGACCGTTCAGGTCTGCCTTCCCTCGATTGGCCCCCGTGAACAAAATACCAGAGGTAAGGCGTTACAATCATTATAGGCATGCCACTCCTGTGGACAGAAGAGGGATGTCATTATAACAGTTACAAAGATTCCCTCAACTAGACATATATAAAAACCGACCTCCGACATCAGCCCAAGGGTCAGATCTCCCTAACAATAATCCATTTACACTACATATCACCCTCACCTTAAAGCTAATTTGAGCATCGGAGGGGTCGAGTTAGGTTGGGAAACACCCTCCAACATTGACCTTGTGCAAGAACCCATTGACGAGTCGAATTCCACCTCGGCACAACCTTGGGCCCACCTCGAACACTCGAACTCCACCTGAAGATCACCCCGAAGCCACCTCGTACGCCTCGAGGCCTCATCAATCACCTCGTAAGATTGCTATGCGGGCTTCTTGGACACCACTATGCCTTCAGGTCTAGATCGAACCAGGCCGACCCACAATCGACGGTACTCTCCCCACAACAACGATGTTACAATTTTGTTATTGTAGTAGTAGTATATATGTTGTTAAAAAATTCACATATATGTTCTTCCAAAAGAAAATTTAATAGACTAATAACTTCCAAAAAATTCTAAATTATCATAAAATTCCTATATATATATATATATGTGTGTGTGTGTGTGTGTGTGTGTGTGTGTGTGTGTGAAGGTAAAGAAGGTTAAATATGCAACAACGGTGGCAAAATATGTATCAGTCCTATGCATCACATACTAACAAAGAACAAAACACATACAGGTAAGTCTAAGAAAAAGAATTGCACCTCTATAATTAAGAACCAGAGAGGAATACAATACAAATTATACACTGCACAGTTTTCGTGTATTTACTACCGCTATCAATGATGCGATTGTTTATCAATTCATAGACAACGGTAAAGATTTAGCGGCCACGATCTAAGAATGGAGAGAAACCAACCTGATGGATATTCCATGAGCCAATCGTCGGATTCATCTCCCACCTGTTCGAATGTTCAAATCCGATTAACCGAAAACTTTTTTGAGGCTGAGGTAGGAAATTTAGGCACACAGATTCAGTGTTTGATGGTAAACCTCTTTAGCAATAAGTTGTAGTATCTGTAGTATTTCTGAGAAATCAGGCCTGTCAGTTGGATCTTGTTGCCAACAGTTCTCCATCAGCTCAGCAAGCTTTGGATGAGCATTCTTTGGGATGGTAGGTCTCAAGCCCTGTAAAGAAAACAAGGAAAAGGAACAACTTGTTACCTGTTGCTGCAACAATGTAAAGAAACATGACATACAGTGATGACTAGTTTTCGAAAAATATGATTATATATATATATCATAATTTCATAGATGGACATATATACATGAAGGTTTGGTACATATATAAAGATGCAATTCTTAGGGTACTTTTCCTTCGAGAAAATGCCTAAGCAACTTTGCAATTAATTTTAGTGTTTTGATTAGAAATTACTAATGAAACGCTTCTGAACACATCACCCGTATTCTCCACACTGACTGAAACACATAAAGAGCCTTATCTGGAGTTTTGCGAGCAACTGTTTGTTGAGTGATATATATGGTGAAGGAAAAATCTTTCGTGTGAAAGGGGAACAAAGGGGTTATGACTCTTGTTTTCTGGTAAAAATAAAAGGATACACCTATGTGAATGGTACTTTCTAATTTATTTTTTCCTTAAATAAGCTTTTATTTCTTTATAAATATTTGAAGTTTTGTCATAAAATTAGCACTTGCACTTTCAAACAAGCTATGGAGTTCATCATGCGATTATTTCTTCAAACCTAATGAAAGTTACAAGTACAATTCCTAATAAGATGGATTAATCATACAGTCCTATTGCACCCTGCTCTTTTCAAGATTCCTCATATAAGGGAATGCATATGTATCAGATAGTATTGTTCTCCCATGTATGTGTTTCATAGGAATACATAATTAATGCCCTTCAGTACAAGAGTGAAGAGATTTTTTTTTATTGTTTCAACCAAGATTTAATGTATCATTTATACCGGTCGCTGCAGGCCGGTGCTTACAGCAACCGTCAATCTAGATGCAGATCAAATTATTTCATCTAGCTTGGTTTCATATGGTTTGTACCTTCCGGGTAAGTTTACCATACAGGATTTATAGGGTGGTAAGTAGATCAAAACTGAATTGAACCAGATGGTAAGTTTACTGTTTAATTCCCTCTCTCTTTGATCTAGGAGGATACTGATCAGTATTGAGTCAGTACATTGATTTGGACTGGTACCATATTGATCCAACCACCAGCCAGTTTCAGCACCTAAACCTTGGTTTCAACCAAATGTCTAATATTAAATGCTTCAACCGAAGAGTGGACTGTTTCTACAGCAAATCACATGGTTGATATCACAAAATTAAAGCCAAACCTTTAATTGTAAAAGTTGGCAGTGGTGGCATGATGCCTTAACAGTATACCTTCTTTTTTCTGTAGTACCTTAATAATATATTTGTGGTGAAAGAAAAAGGATATGTGACGAATTCAATGCTTCTTATGTATGAGTACTGTAGATACATTATTTTGGCCATGCAAGTGAAATTGGAGACGAGCATACCTTTTGAACCACGCCGACTGCTGCTTGGAGTGGAGTTAAGTTTTCATATGGGAGCTGGACAGAGACACAGAATATACACAATAAACTTCATAAATATTTTAAATTTGGACAAGGCGAACAAATAAAAGTTTATACCACACATGTTGAAGTTACCTTAGCTGTAAGAAGCTCCCACAGTACAATTCCGAAGCTAAAAACATCAGCTTTGTGATCATAGGGCTTGTGTTCTATGACCTACATTTTGAGTTAATAAGGAAGAAATTCATTGGTATGTTGGAGATATGAAATACAAAAATTCAAATTTATGGAACTACAAAATGTTTGAGGAACAGCCACCCAACAGTCCAAGAACTAAAACTAAGACAAGGTATTTTATTCAGGGAATCAAGATAAACCACAATAAAGATGCTTAATCATGTTACAAATGCAGCATTAAGATAAATGAATAGCTAAACACAATTCCATCACAATATATAGAGAGTCAATGTTTGAATCCATAGTATCTCGTGTATGTATCCACATTTTACATCTACAATAGCTTAATTGCATGTGTAGGAATTTTTTTTCCTCTATCATTGTAAAGAAAAGTAATAATAATTCTGATGCTAGTAAATCCAACAGCTTTAGCAGATTTCTAAGCCTCATTCATATGCAAGAGTGCTCAAACAGTGAGCTACTACGCATGCTTGCAAGGGTGGTTATAGATTTTTTGGGAATTGGATTCTCACCTGTGTTTTACTCAAGCTGACATTTGTGCTTCATGTGGCTTATGTGAGTACTTCGCCGAAGGTTGGAAAAATCCACTATCAATACACTTAAATCCCACAGCTTCAGCATATGATACAGTTTTGTTCATCTTCAGAGCAAAGAGAGCTAAATTAGTGGGGCAATGAACCTATTTGAAGTGGTTCATTTCGTACAAGAGAAACCCATGTATGAACAAGGATTGATTTTACTTCCACACCTACCCAGTGATTTAAAAAGCGCTAGGCTCCAAAAGGCGCCAAGGTCCACAAACGCCCGAGGCGCTAGGCGCTCGCCCGAGCGAAACGAGACGCTAAAATATAAAAATATATAATATAATTAATAATTTCAAATAAATAAAAATTAACAACATTAAAATCAAAATAATATATTATTAATCTATTAACAGAAAATTAATCATTTCAAAATTCAAATAAACTTAATATTAAGAGTATACTGTATACTGAGCATGATGGAGAAACGAGGAAGCAGCGGCGAGCAGCGGCAATAGCAGCGGCGAGCGGCGGCGGGAAAGGGAAAAGGAGCGGAAGGCACGAGCAGCGGGAGGGCTCGCGGGAGGCGCGAGCAACGGGAGGGCTCGAGGGAGGCGCGAGCAGCGGGAAGGCTCGCGGGAGGGCTCGCAGGAGGCGCGAGCAGCGAGAGGGCTCGCGGGAGGCGCGAGCAGCGGGAGGGCTCGAGGGAGGCGCGAGCAACGAGAGGGCTCACGGGAGGCGCGAGCAGCGGGAAGGCTCGCGGGAGGCGCGAGCAGCGACAGCGGCAGCGGGAGCAGGAGCGACGAGCAACGAGATCGCGATCGGGATCGGGATCGGCATCGGCATCGGCATCGACAGCGGCAGCAGGTTAGGGTTGGGTAAGGGTTAGGGTTGGGGTTATATCGGTTTAGTTGGTTCGATTGAACCAACTAACAACCGAACCAGGACCGAACCAGACCTAAAATTCTGGTTCGGTCGCCTTGGTTTACCCAGGCGCTCGCCTGAAGCGCCCAGCGCCTGGGCTCGGGCGAGCGCCCAGGCGACGCCTGTTTGAAGCGCGCCGCCTGGGACATTAGCGAGGCGCTCGGGCCTCGCCTTGCCTCGCCCGAGCGCCTAGGCGAGCGCCCGAGCGCCTTTTTCAATCACTGCACCTACCTACTCTAGGTTGGGGGTAGGTTCGCTAATATTATCTCCTTTGAGGGTGTTGCTTCGATGCAAATCTCTTGGCTGTCTACTTATCACTCTACCTTTATCACCGAGAGGTAGTTTAGGGGTGTTGTCTAGGTTAGATGCCTCAAGCTTGTCCAAGCTTCATCATGGCCATGGACAGGCCACCTAGTTCAGGTCCATAAGCAATAATGATGGTACCATGAAGACTGAAGACTCACTTTCGCTATTGCTCTGGTGGGTTCCTTAAACAAATCATTGCTGTGAAATGCCAGCTCATTCTACAAGAAGTATGCAGTTGAAGATCCCATTCTCCTCTCATAGCTTGCAAACTCACACTGCATATTCTATTTCACTTCTGAAATAAGGGGTTCTTTTTACCTTCCCCTTGCAGTACTCTATTGTTAGGTGGTCGTTGTTGATTCACGTGGGATTCCAATTGCCCCATGCTACTTCAATCAAAGAGTAAGCTAGTAATACTTTCAACTTCTGGAGTTTCGCTATCTAGGATAATAACATTTATTTCATGCAGCAATACAATGCTTGTACTCAGGTTTTCAAAGTTCGCTGATTCGAATCCAGATCAATCGATCTGGCTTGAGATCACTCCCTCCTAAATCTTGATCTTGAAACATATTGGCACCTTTTTAGCAATGTTAAAATGAAGTCATCTTAATATGCAAAGAAAAAAACTCACAGTGTGTACTTATCATGTTACAATTTAAAGGAAACTTTATCGGTTTCTGTTTGTTGAAGTCTGGTTCACCAAAAGTCTATGAGGTGAATTGCCCTTTGTATATTGTAATTATTACACAATATTCTCATGAAAGTCTCCAACGAAAATGTTGTGCATGCAAGTATTATAAGTCATATTTTCTATCACAATTTTTTATTATATGTTTATGAATTGAACAAAAATAGAAATCTAAACACTTGCTGAAACTTTTACCCGAAGCAGAATTAATTTTGAGCCGTAACCTAATACAGCCAACCAACACCAGAAAGAACATAGAACTATAGTTAAGCATATATGCAAGGCTTCCTAGCAAAATACCATTTCAGATTTGCAGAATAACTCAATTTTTTTGACATGACAGAGAAAAATAAATCAATTAACAAAATTAGGTGTGATAGTTATGTATCTAAATAGAATATAAAATGAACAAAGTTGCAATGTCAATTCTCCTAAATGTCAATGCATATATTTGTTGGCACATATGTTGATTAATAGGTGCACAGTGCCGCTAATGTTCTAAATATCTTCAGATAGTCATGGTGTCCACTCCGAGTATTTGAGGTAAAAGACATCAAGAAGTAAATAAAAATGTTGGATGACAATAAATTACCTCAGGAGCCATCCAGCGGTATGTTCCTGTTTCAGCAGTCATAACTCCAGACTCAGCTTTAACACGTGCAACACCAAAATCTGCAACCTTAACAACCTGCCAGAAGAATAAGTTGATTAGTTACTTCTGAGAAAATAAAGTACAGAAGTAAAGCCCAATGCTTTAGATTGATACAAAGTTACAAGGGCTGAAACATTAGGAGAGAGATGGCAAAGCAGTAACTTAAACAGCTAAAACAATCATCTAGACATAACAGGTACATTAAGTGTTGATATGGACATTAAACTAAATGAAGGAAACTAAGTTATGTTTGGCTGAAAAATAAGGGGAAACACATTAGACCAATAATATACATAGATAAAATATTTATTTACATACAAACAACAGCATTGAATATTACAGCTAATGCATCAGAAAGCAACAGGATATACTTGGTGTGCCATGCTCCATTGATATTAATGAAGTAGCTCTACTGAGGTGCCTGTGCAACTGCTTGGTTGTCAAATGGGACTATAGGAAGATATGCAGGATGGCCTAACAATAACAGGTAAATATAGCAAGGTGTAGGTGTTACATTTTTATATTTAAGATACTTGATATCATACCTAGGTGGCACACCATAATGTATAAATTAGAAACACAAACTAACTATAAAATTGAAGTAGTTTAACTCCAACATATACAGATGTCATGTGGATTCTAATGAGGGAGTTCATTGATATGGACCCCAAAATTGCTGATTATACACTAAAACTTCAAACAAAGTTACTGCAAGAAGTCGTTCACCAGAACAACTAACTAATCCGACCTACAGCAAGATATATGACCAAAGATCACCCATCATCTCACCTTTCTAATAAGAAAATAATCATGCGTCCATGTCATGAATTCTACTTTTCTTGCCCATAAACAAACATAAATTTCCAAGTTAACGTACAACCGGATTGTTCTTGATCTGCTGGAGAGTATTTGTACGATATGCTAAATGTTAAGCCTGGATGTTTCACTCAACCTAATCATAGCATAAAAGACATCAAAATATTTGAGTTACTGCTCCAAATCACTCAGCAGACTGTCCACTGGCCCATCTCCACCTAGGCATATTTTACAAACATGTGCTAAACCAAGGTAGAGAGCTACACAGATGGGGCCCATAAACTCACATTTGGTATTAAGACTACAAACAGAAGAAATCCAGAAGTTACATTAATGTATAAATGTGCTGAAATTACTTGCCTCATTCTCATCCATCAGAAGATTGGCAGTCTTTAGATCCCGATGGACAATATTATTTTGGTGCAAGTAGTTCATTCCCCTAGATACATCAATTGCTACTTGGAGCAAAGCTGGAATCTCAAAGACTCCTTTCTGTCTATGAAGAAAGTCATACACACTTCCCCCTGACATAAATTCTGAAAAGAAAAAAGAAGAAATACATAAATGGTGAAATAATTCATAGAAGCTATACATGTCCATAGCCACACATACTCAAGTTTGAACAGATCTTAGTACCTGTAACAATACAGAAGTTAGGCCTGGTACAAGCACCAATAAACTGCACCACATTACTGTGGTGTATGTTCCTGCAAAATCAGGAGCAGCAAGAGAGACAATCACAAGTTAAGGAAACATTGATAAAAAAAATTAACAATCTCAAGGAAGCCAAGTTACATGTGATTCAGTGTAGGAGTAATAATGTTTCAAGGAAAAACATCATTGGGAAAAGGACAAAAGAATTATTTTCTCTGATTGTTTCATGATAAAAGCAAAGGCAAACCTTAAGAATCCAAATTAAAACAAAAACTAAGATTGTAAACAATTTTGGATTGCACTGCATTTGAACTGAATTCATGAATAAATCTAAATGTTGTTTGATGCACACAATTGGTCAACCCAACAAATTATCTGGTTCCTCAATTTAATGATTTTCCTTTCTTCAAAATAGTTATTCCCCATTAGTTGTTTAAAAGGATAACTTCAATTCCATTTGGAATGTCATCCAGATTTCCAATCCAGAAAATTCGGGTAGAGGCTGGAGTGGGGTGCACCAGAGCTTGGGGATCCTACTAATAGAAGCTAGGTAATAATTCAGAAGACTCAGTTTGATACACAATTTATTGTATGCACAGAACATCCAAATTCTTAATCAATTTTTTGTCATCTCATTGGAAAGCCTATGCTTGTACTTGTATTTAGTGCATTTTCATAATAATCAAGTAAAATTTGGAAGTTGTTATATTGTGACTACCAAATACCAAATACATTGCAACAAAAAGCACATACACAAAGCATGTGATCACAAAACACAGCCGAATATAGCAGAAGACATCTACATATGTTGTATACTTTGTGTGGAAGTGTAACTAAGCATGTAACTAAGCACATACACAAAGCATGAATAATCATACAAATCTACAATTTTTGGTGGCACATGTATTCACTCAGGCCATTACAGATGGGAGTGATAATTAGCTCTTATGGCAGGAATGATAATTAGTTAAAACTTAAAAGATTTGAGTATCCTTTACTAACCGCATGATGAAGACTTCCTGAGCAAATTCTTGCTGCATGTCAACATTTACACTCTCGGGCTTTAGTACTTTAATTGCTATGTCCTGGCTATTGTACGTTCCATGATAACTGGAAAAGGATAACACTAGTAATTACATGATAAACATCTTATTAGTTTAACCCAATTCCTCAATTGGTCAACTAGTGAAACATACAGATCACCATGTGATCCAGATGCTACTTTATTTCCAAAGTTGAGCTGTTGAAAATCAATCTCCCATACTTCAGTCCCATCTGTTGGTATTTGTACGTGGTTAGGCAGAGAGTCGAATCCACACTGTGCATTCTCATTTAGAGGAGACCATGGATGAGACTTTGACCAAGCTTGTCTCTGTAAAGTAAGTTGCCGAACAATTTAGATATTAACAAAGGAGACATCATAACCAGACAATCTCATGGAGTTGGAGAATTATATAAAAAAGACTATGTATTAGAAGCTACATGAAAATAAAAAAACAATCATATATAGAATAATGAACCCACTAACCACATATTCAGGTTCAGTACACTATTGTTTCCCTCAGCAATTGTATTGATCATGCATTCATAGATAACAATAGTTACAATATAAGATCTATTCAACCTCATTATAACCACAGTTACAAAACCTTCACAAATATGGGGTTAATGAGGTTTTCAAAACAAAGGAAAAATAGAACTAGAGAAAGAAGCTTACCCCCATCTTGTGAATTTCCTTCTGCAATGAATCCCTAAGCTGCTTGGTTTCTACACAATTAAAGAGCAGTAAACTAAGGTACTAAGCATTCATCTATGATGATTAAAAGAATAAATAATAAAATATACAACAATTACACAGTGCCTTACAACATGAACTTAGAATAATGACAAGTTGATTAACATTACATTCTAATAAAAAACGACAAAATACTGTATGATACAGTGAAAATTTTGAACTGCTTTCACAATCAAGCAATAACAATAATAAATGATATGAATTAGACTCATCTTGAAAGTTATTAACTTGTCAAACCCCTAGTAATATATTAAGATATAGATCTAAGGATTCTAGTTAATAACGTTTTTTTTATACCAATCTGGTAATATATAATTGTTTCAGAAAAAAAAAGTTAACGACAAAATGTTCATTCAAAATATTGGTATGATCCCTTAATAAAAGATTTTAAAGAAAAACTAATTTTGAATTGCAGCCTACCAAACACTTGAAAATTCCAAAAATTGATTACTATGTGAGACTTACTCAGTAGTAGTACTTTTGAGTCACCAGTTCCCCCCTCACTAACACCAGGCAAATTTAGCTTAGCTCATTGGATTAACTACCACTAAATAGTTCTCATCATAGTCACAACCTATATCAATATTTCAGCTATATAGAATTTTCAACATTTATGACTATTTGTAATATCATAGTGCAAGATCATATCTAGACCTATGGCTATACATGTGTGGTCAAGAACTCAAGCAGTAAGGGTTCAGTTACATCCTCAAAACTTCAGCTATCCTTAAGAATATGCACCTCTCCAGAACAAACAACAAATACATGCCTGACATTATTTCTACCAACTAATAACCATGTAAATGATTGCAAATATTGTGCATGTATATCCTGATATACAAATAGTAAAATATATAAATCAGAATGTAAGTTATGCAAGTACATAAACTCTTAGAATAAGTTAGTATTCTTCAAGAAGGATACATGACATAAATACAACAGTGCACATTAAGTTTATATGAGCAAAATAGTATAGGATGTACCTCATAAGGCCAACCATCAACAACAAACACATCCAACGAATAACCATCACTTGTTGAAAATGCATGTGCCTCATGAATGTTTAGGCCAAGCTCCGCGAGCAAAAAGGTCAGCTGTAAGTACAAAAATAAATAGGTTTTAAAAAATATATACTTCATGGGTTCACCCTACAAGCAAACTGAAGAACTAGGTAACTTTTACCTATGATTAATTTCTTGCATATAGTACCATGCTATAGCAGCTAAAAACCAATGGAAAGAAGAATTGTTAAGAGGGATTGTGAAGCATGTAGTTTTCAGTGCTATAAACTCATCCATACAAAGATATATATTCCGATTACAATTGTATAGCACATATACAGTGGAACTATCTGAGAGTTAAATCGAGAAACATGTTCTTAGAACTTAAATATAGATTGGTATGCATACCAATCAATTGCCTTGAAATTTTTTTATAAGTTACTGTATTACTCTCTCAAGTTGCATGTTTGCAGAACATTCAACTTGAACATACATTGTATGCCAAAATATGGCACTCCATCATAAAATGAAAAACCAGATAAATAAGTTATTATAAGTTCTGAAGCAATCCATCTGATTCCACGAAAGTCACAACTCATAGGTTAAAAAAGATATTAATTAATTATCCTAATTTAAAAAATCACTGGAAGTAACCAGAGAAAGTCAACAACCAATTAAACTAAAATAACAAGGCATTGGTTAGTTTTAGAATTCTTTTGTTGTGACAACTTATAACTGAATAGTTAAAACCAGAGCGACAAACACAAAAGGAAAAAAGTGTTGCTGAAGAACAAATTCACCACAAGTATATCTTTGCAGAAAAAAGAAGATACAAAAAATATCAAAAAAGATGAAATATGCTTTGAAGTCTAGTTCATTAGAAGAAGAAATAGGATGATCTTGTACTCCACCCCGAAAGAACAGCTTTATCAAGTTAAAACAGCCTCTGAAAGACAGGGCAATGATCGACTCAAAACCATCAAGCTTATTTCATGATTTGAAGAACTATCCACTCACATTCCATCAAAAAGACAATTGAACTACATAGAAAAATCTCTCTCAGTCTGCTGATCATTGCGAGAAGCAAATTTGATGACATAAAAAAGGATGGATGGTTGTAACCAAGGATTTAAATAATGGTCCAATACTAGTTCCAAAAGGCCATCAGACTAGTATGATACAGGTATATCAAATAGTATACCAACATGTACACCGACTTGCATTGTACAGTTTCAGAAATTGGGATTGGGGTTGGGCAGAACTTATGCTGAGATTATTTCACTCAGAACAATCACTCAATGCTGGCTTGACTGAACCATGCTGCTTTCTTCTGAACCTTATATATTTTTCCATACTGTTTATGACTTAACTGTTGTACCACTTGACTTGCTGAAACACCTATGTTGGCCCCTTATAACCACCAATTGTGATGCAGGAAGCTGCCAACTACTGGAGTAGCATTAAATACTTGTAGTCACTAGTGAAACCAGTGAATATCATTTTTATGAATGATGAAGCTCTATGCCATAAAGATACAAACCTTGAACAAAATATCACATTGATAAATCATCGGAAAATGACAGCAACAAGCAAAAAGACATTCACTAATTATTCACAGGAGTAGCTTGAAATTGCAAACATGTAGTATGAAAACAATGTACTACTACTAAGGACCAACTGGGAAGTAGATAGTTTACCAAACTTAGAAGCTTTGGCTTGTCATGTGTGGAAAAGGTGATTTCATGCATGGGCCTATAACAAAATAAGTTAGTATTTTATAGTGCAAAGAAATATGAGATAAATGGCATCAAAAGATATGCACATATTCTTGTGTTCTTTCAGAGATAATAACATATATCAGGGACACAAAATCTTGGGTCCATGGCTAAAATTTGAAAGAGAAGTCCTACTAGAACTTAGTAATAAGAATAAAAGACTGAAATACAAAGTACCCAGAGCTGAGTTGTTGGACATTAGTTACAAAAGTAACCGACACCAAAAACTTGCATGACTAATCAATTCTTGATAAGTTAATGCTATTTTTAATTTGCAAATAAGGTTGTGACAAATGGGATGGCCAACAAAGAATATAGTTAAAAGTTACTGATCATAAGAACTGAAAAATCCAACTCGTGATAAGAACAATGCTCAAACAAACTTAACTTGCATCAATATGCCCAAACAGAAAACTATAAAGAAACAAGGACATAGGTTCCTGTGACTTCATCAAGAATATATGTCATCAAGCATCAAGATATACTACAGCCAGTGCAATCAAGATCTTTGAAACCTCTAGAAATGTTAATGGGACCTGCCAGGACAAATTTCATTGTGTTTATAGTTTATACATAAAATGAAGTCAAGGTCTTTTGTCATGCACTTCAAAATCATGAAACAACATGAAAAAAGAAGTAAATAAAAACCTGAGATGCTGTACAGCTTTTGCAACACTAGCTCCATCTTGAACCTGTTGCCTGCTGCATTCAAAAGCAAGAGCCTCGAGATTGGGCGATGAACCAAAGGGCAGAGGAGGATGAACACTAAATATAGTATTGTGTGTACATTATTAGGCACAAGAAAAAAAAAAAGTGAATATCTAAGAATACATAAGTCAGGCAGCAAGTGAAGGACATTCTATTGAGTAGGAAAGCAGAGAAAGAACTGCACCCCTGCCTAAAGTAAGTTGAATCAGACTGAGCATGTCCTGTTCTTGGTGCATCAGAATCAGAAGAATCAACTTGCTTTCCTTCAGGAAATGGAGGGACCTAAAGAACAATTGATTAAGATATAGAGCAACAAATAGACTACGACAGAGTATAGAAAAGGATAAACAAACTAGATACAGCTAGTCAAAGGTAATTATTCATCAAATCCTATTATTATAAGGTAATATTCATAAGAAATCCAAAATTTTTATGTTCATGGTCCAGGCAAGGTGAAAAACGTCAGTTAACAAAAACAACATTATAAACTCAATGAAGCCATGTGATCTTGCTAATAATAAACATCTTCTTTCGAATGCAAGATTTTCTGACTTACGACAATGGAAAATGCTTGAATCAATAGGACTGTTAGTTCTTTGGATACTAAACAATGATCATCAGCAAATATCAAAATTTAATAATGGAGGAGCGAGTAAATGTAATACCTCGGTTCAGTCCCACATTGGAAGTACAAAATATTCGGATAGACTTATAAGTGCTAGATGAATTTATCACTATTAACTTAGGTCTAGGTATTTTGAACTGGTGGTTCGGATTTGACAAACTTAATGGGTAAGTTATCTCATCAAAGGCAACCTAATATTATGCATAGTGAGAGGTTTGAGTAGGAAAAAACTACTCATAAATGACATTAGATGACACGTCATGATATAGAGCTGCTATTGGGCTTGGCCTCACATGCACTATTTTAAGATTTAATTTTGGACTAACCACCGCGTTGGAACAGGCCTCACATGCACCACATTAGAATTTGATTATGGGATATATTGTTCATTGATGAGAATGTCAAGTCCTAGTTTAGTTCCAAAAGTAGGAGAAGTTTTCAATGCACTTAAAAGTGTTAGATGAGTCTACTATCATTAACTTGGACTTAAGTATTTTGGACCAGTAGTTCAGCTCAATAAAATTAATGAGTTGGTTATCCCATCAAGTTAGATCATGACAATACAATTTCATAAATATTGCTTTAGATATGATAGAAAATACAGGCGACCAGCATAAGGCATGTGCTTTAACTTTTAAAAGGGAACTTTAACCTAAATGTGCAAGAGGGGCATTGATAAAGGCAACAAAAAATCAGTCCTTAAAGTTAAGCTTGTGAATTGTGTAAAGATATATTTGTGCATATATACATGTATAGGTGTCTAAATATAAAAGTTCAGCAATTTTGTTAAGAAAACCAGCAAAACTAATTGCATGAAATTCCTGCTTCATAATTCAACTATTTAGTTTCTGTCCATGCTTATTGAAGTAGTCAAGAGCTCCAAATTTCATAAGTTTCTGTTCACATCTTAGTTTTAAAATTTTTTAATTTTGGCAGGTCAGAAGTGTTAACCATAGTTAAAAGTTAAGCTTGTGAATTGTGTAAAGATATATTTGTGCATATATACATGTATAGGTGTCTAAATATAAAAGTTCAGCAATTTTGTTAAGAAAACCAGCAAAACTAATTGCATGAAATTCCTGCTTCATAATTCAACTATTTAGTTTCTGTCCATGCTTATTGAAGTAGTCAAGAGCTCCAAATTTCATAAGTTTCTGTTCACATCTTAGTTTTAAAATTTTTTAATTTTGGCAGGTCAGAAGTGTTAACCATAGTTAAAAGTTAAGCTTGTGAATTGTGTAAAGATATATTTGTGCATATATACATGTATAGGTGTCTAAATATAAAAGTTCAGCAATTTTGTTAAGAAAACCAGCAAAACTAATTGCATGAAATTCCTGCTTCATAATTCAACTATTTAGTTTCTGTCCATGCTTATTGAAGTAGTCAAGAGCTCCAAATTTCATAAGTTTCTGTTCACATCTTAGTTTTAAAATTTTAAGTTAAGCTTGTGAATTGTGTAAAGATATATTTGTGCATATATACATGTATAGGTGTCTAAATATAAAAGTTCAGCAATTTTGTTAAGAAAACCAGCAAAACTAATTGCATGAAATTCCTGCTTCATAATTCAACTATTTAGTTTCTGTCCATGCTTATTGAAGTAGTCAAGAGCTCCAAATTTCATAAGTTTCTGTTCACATCTTAGTTTTAAAATTTTTTAATTTTGGCAGGTCAGAAGTGTTAACCATAGTTAAAGTTAAGCTTACTCAATAATGTACCTAATTAAGGCTATGTTGTAGGCCATATTTTTATTCTAGATATAACATATATCATAAAAAAATTTCAGCTGTAGTAGTTTGCTAATTTTTCCAAGCCAGACATGATTAGAGAAAAGGGTCGCCCACTGCACAAGACTTCTACTATGGCAAACTTTGGAAGGGTTGATCTATGTCAAACTTACATTTGCAAGCAATGAAGTTATTCCTATGACTCGAACCTGGGTCACTTAGATCACAAAGAAAAGAAAACCTTACTGTGACACCTAGGCTCGCTCTCTCAGTCATAATTTAATATTGTTAACCAGATAACTAGGTTATGGCATTTAATTAATATAACTGTTCTCAAGAGAATAACAAATAATTAAATAAATGGAGAAACTCTACCATGACCCATGCAAACAAAAATCAAATAATAGATGCAAATGACTTTTACCCAAAAGAACAAGTTTTCAGAAGTTTCTAGAAGCTACACAGTAAATGCATGAGAAATCATACAACATTAGACATATAAGCAGAACGAGATGTGATATAATCACTAACTAACCCATAAATTGATTTTGAATTTATAATCAAAATCTGATGTTCAAACGAAGGAAGAGCTATTGAAACTCTTACCTGCACCAAGCGCACAGCAAAGACAGGCCTGTTGGCAGGTTCTTGAGCCAGTTCCAGCAACTTTTTATGTGTCAGTACATCTTCTGCCCTCTCCACGTTTACATCCAAGGCATAACTGCAACAGGAAAAAGTCACATATCAGCAGTTGGCTTGGTAAAAGAAATCATGGCAACAAGTTCAACCAAAATCAACCATAAAAATGCTCTGACGACTTTACTAGCACATTCACATACCCACAAATGGCGAATTCCTAGACAGGTAATTCCATAGAACTATAATGAAACTACTCGCAGGACCAACAGAACATTAGAACCTAATAAGAATCATAAATTCAACTAAGCAAATCCTCGGGACAAGTAGCTGGAATACATTCCGGCAAGCACCACCACTGCGTGAACTATATGTGCAACGAGTATCACAAGAACAAAACTTTACCAAGAAAGGCTACTCAAGAACCATGGTTGAGGGCCCAAATCGATGAAAAACGTAGGATCAAAAGGTCAACGAGTAAGTGGCGCCAAACATATTCCGGTTAAACGAAAAGGGAAAATTTTGCAACAGCAGAAGGGACGTGAAACATCCACCGTTCCGGAAGACGATTGAAGTGGTTGAGCAACCCGTCCTCGAAGGACGGGGTCAGCACCTCCGGCCGCCCGGCCTTCCTCAGGCGGCGAAGGACCTCGGCGTACGCCTCCAACTTGTGGCGCTGCTGCTGCTGAAGGCGGGGGTGGGTCCGTGACGAATCCACCCCGGCGCGACTGCTGCAGCTCTCGGCCGTGTCCTTCATCGACATCCGCAGAGTCGAACGTCAAAAGTCGAATCTTGGCTCATTAATTGCGCTATTGTTCGCAGAAAAAAAAATATCTGTCTTTTAGGGGTCGGAGGGGTCGGGGGGGGGGGGGTGGGTGGGCGTGTGGGGGTGCGTTGTGGTGGGCGTCGCCATCGGCCATGATTCACGTGAGACGAGGCGAGCAGGAGAGGAGGAGGAAGGGATAAAGGATCGGCTATTGAAAGGGAAGGCAACGGAAGATATTATGAGATAATATGAAGCAGAAGGGGAGCAGCGACTTTGAAAGCGGCGGCAGGGGATTAAATTGTAAGGCTATTAACTATTATGAGATTATATTAGTTAGATATCCACATTTATTATTATTATTTGAGCGATTTTCTTAAAAAATATCTTTATTTTAATTTTTTAAACAGTTATCTCATTTTGAATTTTTTCAACTCATACCCATAATTCATAAACTACCCAAATTATCCCTCTTCCATCGTCGTTGTCACCATCGGTTGTCTCGCCGAACTCACCATTGCCTCCTCTTCCCTATTATCACAGACTTAGTTGGTTTTGCCTAAGTCGTACGGTACTTTTGCGTGTTCGTCCGCAAAGGTCAGCATCCCCGAAACCTCCTATGGTCCCTTAGGACCTACAAAAAAGAAAACGGATTAGAAAAAACATCTCACTCGGGATCCACAAGCAATCATTTCAATAAACACTTCATAGTCAATGTAAATTATAAACAGATGTTATAAGTTCTGAACAGTTGCACAACAAAGGGTCCAAATGATCCACTACAGATCGAAATCTCTCACAAGTATCCACATGACACAACCTTTATTTACAAACCTAAAATGGTCATCAAAACCAACTAAATTAGGGCTGTTAAGCCTTCGATCGTCCCTCTACCTACTACGCAAAGCATGAAGAAACCAAAGATATGAACATACATGAGCATTACATTAAACCCCCTATTTACAGTTTTGTCTGTGACACTACATCGCCTCTACCATCGCCCTCATGCCCTACATCACCTCCCCTCTCCTTTGCCTCATTAGAATTGTTGCTTGTAACCCTCGCATGAGGAAGGAGAGGGTGCGAGGGCCGTCGTTGGCCCTCTGCTCCACCAAAGTCATCTGATAAGATCCTAGGGTTTTATCATAGAAGAAGAGAAAGAAAAGGGATGATCATTTCGAACAGATCGACCTCCTTGATCACTTCGAGGAGATCGATCTCCTAGGGTTTGCCAAAAGATTGGAATAATATTTCATATATATATATATATATATATATATATATATATATATATATATATATATATATATATATAAAGAAACAGATACATCCATATTTATAAAGTTTCACCCTTGAGTCCATTAGGAGTTGGACTCCTAATAAATAAATAAATATCAAATAAATTCATATCTAACTCTTACTAAACTAGACAAATTTAATAAAACATTATTGAAAGCTTAAAAAATAAAAGGATCCTAACAATTCCTCCTCCTTCAAATCAACATTGTCCTTAAGACTGAGCAGCATCAAACTTTGGAAGCTTCTCTTTCAGCACTTCAGTCACAGGATATCTGTGACGCATCATAACCCGTTGTTAAAGTAAGTATAGTCTCCGCTTCTTGATAGTGTAAGCAATAGATCAGCCTTTCAGTGTAGTAGTCATTACAGTCTTCTAAAGAACCCTCTCTATCCGATGACTAGTGGTAGTTGTGACCTTACTTTCACGTCTTCCTTTTAGGATCACCTACTTTCCATTAATAAAAAAATTCGTGATTAGTTTAAAAAAATGCTAAGAAACATCCCCCAGGGTTAACAACCATTCAATTCCAAGTACCACTTCAAAATCTTCCAAGGGTAGCAAAAAGAAATCCATAAGCAACTCTTACACCTGTATAATCAATTTTATCTTCGGCTATCACAAGTTAAAATCCGTCTATCAATGACCTTTACTTCGAATTTGTCACAACCTTCAATGTGGTAGGCCAATCGATCAGCAATCTTACTGTTCATAAAATTGTTAGTGCTACCGGTATTAATCAAAATTGTAATATACCGATGTTCCAAAGTTCCTCCAACTTTCATAGTTTACGGGTTAGAGTAGTCAGTTAATGCATGCATTGTATGTATGATAGGTCCAACATCTTCATCATAATCCATACCTTTATGATCGAAGTCCACATTGTCATCTTTCAGTTCCTCCCTAATTGGTTTAATCATCAGAAGTTGTCCTTGTTTACATCGGTGATTCCTACTCTACTTTTCATCATAGTATCAGCATAAACCCTTCACTAATCTTTCCTTGAGTTCTTCTCAAATTAGTCTTCGAGTGTAGGGTTTCAGTTGGGAATAAATGGGGCGGGTGGCTTGTTGATCATCTGTTTATTGTCACTTCTAGTTTGACGATTCTCCCTGCTAATTTTTTTCTTATGCAAACGTGTTAATGAGATTGCAATTGTCATAGTACGGGGTTGGTGAGCTTTAACTTCACACCAGATATCTAAATTAAGTCCTTCGATAAATATTCCCACCATTTATTGTTCTAACCAATCTTTGGCTTGATTTGATAATTATTCAAATTTGCTCTGATATTCTAACACTATAGAAGTCTGACAAATTTTAGGAAGCTGTCCATCAACATTCTCGTATTTAGACGGTCCAAAGTGAATGAGAAGCCCTCTCTTGAAATATTCCTATGAGGGGACCCTTGTGGTAGATTTCGTAGCAATCATACCATTGGATTGCATCTCTATCTAGTTGGATTGAAGCTATTTCCACCTTAGATTCTTCTGGAGTTTTGTGAAAATGAAAAAAAAATTCTGCCCTAGAGATCCAACTGGTCGGATCTCCATCTTCCCATCTTGAAAATTTTACCTTCATGCATAGGCAACTTGTGTCCTATTCTTGGTTCCTTTTTCCTGTATCTCCAGATTGGTTCATCATAATACTTGAACTTTCATCTTATTGAAACTCGTTGAAGCTCTCCAACATGCTCCTTTTGAAATCATTAAGAGTTTCTTGTAGCTAATTCTAAATTTTGGTTTCCAAGGCTTCTAGTTGGGCTTTCACTAAGTTATTAGTAGTCATACTCGTCCCTCATCATTATTTGTCATCTTCACCTTTTGTTACTATCTACCACCTCTACCTTGTCATAGTCTAGTCACTCTTGCCTCCCTTCCTTTTTTTTTTCGTCACTTTTGCTAGTCATTGCCTCCATCTCACCTTATTCATGCACCATAGCCCTTATCGTCATATCCTCCATCCACCTTGTTTGTGCACCATGATGATCATCGAGCACTATTCACCCTCCATGTTGTTCTACACCATGTGGTCCTCCTCCTTTCGAGGCTCACCGACGAGGTATCTTATCCTTCGCGTCTAGAGCTTCGCCATGAAGATGAGTATTGCCTCGTCACATTCATCTAACACTTTTGTCACAACTTAAAAGTTTTTTTCATCTTTTATCTTAGGTGCATGGGAGACTAGGACAAGGGTGAATGAGGGAGGATGGCGAGGGTGCACCAGTGAGAGCACACATGTAAGGATGATAATGAGAGAGCACATAGGCAAGAATGATAATAAGAGCAGGAGCATGCAAGCATGGACAATAAAAGAAGGATAAAACAATCAACAAAAGTTGCATGACCTTACAATAAAGATGGCAAGCGACACAAGGGTAGAGGTGATGGGGCGAAGACGATGATCGATAAGGCCAAGGCGAAATCAATATCATCTTTTGGAAAATAAGAGGTGCACTTGAATAAATGGAAATGGGAGGTTGATTAGGGAAAAAAATAAAAAAAAATAAGAGATTTTTTTTAAGGTATTTACCCATAGACATTTACGAAAGTAACGATCATGGCCTTTGTTCTTGATTAGTACGATCTCCACCGTCGGTTAACTCCAGTTAACCATCACTCGTTCGCCTACATCCATGCCATGTCAGCAAATACCATCACCTTATCACATCTCGTTTCAGCCTATAGAAGCAGCCCGATACGATTACCCCTCCTCTCTCCGCCACCCGTTGCAGCGCCCACCGCACCCACCTCTCTCTCTCTCTCTCTCTCTATTGGCTCAGACATGATCTCATCATCTACTTTCGCTTTCTCTCTCTATAGATATATGTAGCCTTCCACTGCAACTTCAGTTGGTTCAAGAAGACGGTAACAGCGTGAGCAATGGCCAGCATGACCACCACAGCGGTCGCCATCCCCTCCTTCACCGGTCTCAAGGCAACCGCCGCAAGGTCCGGCGCCATCGTTGCCGTGGCGGCCCCCCGGGCGAAGGTGGCGGGCGTGTCCGCGAGGGCCTCCCTCAAGGAGGTGAAAGTGGCGGCCGTGGCCGCGGCCGCCAGCACGCTGCTCGCGACGGGCAACGCGCTGGCCATCGAGGTGCTGCTGGGGGGCAACGACGGGTCGCTGGCCTTCGTGCCGGGCGAGTTCAGCGTGGCCGCCGGGGAGGCGATCGTGTTCAAGAACAACCAGGCCTTCCCCCACAACGTCATCTTCGACGAGGACGAGATCCCCAAAGGCGTCGACCCCGCGGCCATCTCCATGAGCGAGGAGGACCTACTCAACGCCCCCGGAGAGACCTACTCGGTGACCTTGAACGAGAAGGGCACCTACACCTTCTACTGCTCGCCGCACCAGGGAGCAGGAATGGTCGGAAAAGTCACAGTCAACTGATGCCTCGTCTGCCACCGCCGCCTCTCCTTTCCTCTCCTCTCCTCTTCTCTTCTGTGTCAAATGGAAGAAGAATTCGAGTAGTGTTTTGCTCACTACTCATCTGTATATTTGTCTTGAAATTTATTATCAATAATAATTCTGTTGTATGAAGCTATCTTCTGATGAAAAAGAAATTGATAATACATGAAGAAAGAGTGCTTATCTTTGCATCAGAATAAGATTTTAGAACTCCATGCAATTGAACATGTCAAAGTTATCTAGCATGACTAAAATGACAAATCTTTGTTCTACTTTTGTTGTGACTGCATTGATCTGAGGATATACTGCTACATGGTTAGTGTGTCAGGAAGACTTGTGGGGGCTCCTAAGATCTTACCTCCGACGTCAGGGAAACACTGTTGGTCGGGCAGAGCTCCTACTTTGCCATCAGCTTCTACCTTGATTGGGTACTTGAGAAGGTGGCCGGTCAGTGAACTCACCTCCTTAGCAGTGTACCTGCACCAGTTATCGTCGGCTATCTTGTTCACGAGTCTTACGCACTCCAAGCTGTTGGGCTGCTCGAATCGATCGTCTACCGATCCCAGCTGCTCTGCCCAGAGAGACATCCTGTATCCATATATCTGCAGCAGAGCATCAAAATGCAGTCAGGATACAAGATAATGAAATTTCATAACAGGACTTTGGCATTTACTTTGCCTAATTGTGATGGAGATGACAATTCCAATATCCTAATGCTAACTTGGGTATCAAAATTTTATCTAGATAGAGCATAAATGCTGACTACATTGACAACCTACTCAAACAGTTAGAACAGGTAATGCACTCAGCTGCTTCTCCCATCTGGTCAGAATCTTGAAATCTAACCTTCGGGGACGATCTACTTGAAGGCAATTCTTTTCCTAATTTTGATGGAGATGGCATTCATATATGCAGGAAGCCTTGTACAACAATTATCATAGTGTTAAATTGGGTATGGCTTGCAACATTGACAACCTATAACACACTGTCATATATTATTGCACTCAGCTGCTTCTCCCACCTAGTTAGAAACACTAGATCTTGAGATCTACTTTTCAACTATGATCTCCTTGAAGGCATTTCCTTTTCCTAATTTTAATGGAGATGAGATTCATATACCCAGGAAGCCTTGTGCAACTCCTCGGTGTCCTAGTGCCAAATTGGATTTAAATAGATCATCACTCAGCCGCTTCTCCGACCTATTTAGAAATACTAGCATCTCGAAATCTACTCTTCATTGATGATCTCCTCGAGTCTAAGCTTTGTCCTGGGAGTGAATGAAATATGAAGTGGAAAGTGTAGTCAATTTTTCAAGACAAAAAAAAAAAAAGATTGGTTGCATCTATAAAACAACCTTATTTAATTGATATCATAATTTTGTGTCTTCAGCCATGACACAACTGGAGACATTGAAACTTTGCATTCCTTCCATTAAAAATCCTGTCAAGCATTGGTATCACGATATCACTTCAATCGACATCATTACTCAGGGCAAGTCTGTCTGCACTAATCATTTTACGATACTTTTTCTGTTGCGATATTTCAAAGTTCTAACATAATTTCAAGCATTCAGTAGCACTTTTTATCTCTAAAATTGTCCATCTAAGCTTGTGTAGCTTTTCTTAGTGTAGCAGATTAACTAGGGAGTAATTGTTGCACCCAGTCCACATCTCTTCTAAGCTTGCAATTAACTATTTCATAGATTGCTCTCACACTAGCTGATCCAATTACAGGAAACTGTAATGCTTATATAACAAAGAAAAAAACATTCTAATCAATGACCAGAAAACAACTTGAGAAGAATAATAAATGCTAATAAGATCTTTTAAAAACAGACATGTTCCAAATAGATATTTATATCAATAAATGCCCATGTTAAATTTGAGATGACACAGAAAGGAAAAGAACCAAGTATATGATGCCACCAACCTGACCATGTGGGTGCCTTTCTTTCTCAGCCCATGTTTGATGAGGTTGGTATGCACCCATGGCGATTTCGGTATCTCTTGAACCAGCCAGAGATCTTTGATTGATGTTAGAAGATCCCATTATAATGTATTCATCATCTACAATCATCCCTTTTGCATGGACATATATCATGAATCGCCGAGACCTTTGTGCCAAGACCTGGGTAAAATTTAGATGGCAACTGTAAGTAATTATTGTGAACCATAATACAATAAGTGAACATTTATATATTTTCGAAAGGCCTCAGAATCTGTTTCTATATTAAAAAAAGAAGCACAAATGCTGTTCTAATAATCAGAGAAGAAGAGAACGTGTATCAATAAAGAAAAGAAAATGAAGGAAAGATGATTTGGAATTGGCTGAATGATGAGAAGATAATGATAACCATCTTAATAGTAAGAAACATATTATTCACAAAGAGAACAGCTGACATTTTAACCAGCAAATATTCATGGATATTAACCATATACTCATGAATGTTTACCAATTTTGATATACTTCTTATTTTATCTAGCTTGTGTGACTCTGATGAAACTGCTTTTGCATGTATAAAACCAATGTGGGAGTGAAATAGTTCTCCACATATGAACTCTCTAGTATGATTACAGCAAATTATAAAGACAAGCAAAGAAATTGATTGCCTATAAGGTCCTTCACTTCTAAAAATGTCTCAGAATCTTTGGTCGGTTATGATTGCAACACAAGTTATTTAATCTTGCAATGAATTTATTTGCACTGCAAAGTAGATCTAATTTACCTTTGCTTGTTTGCTGCACACACACGAGTTTTGATTCTGACAAAATTATTACCTATGAGAAGGCATATCACTTGGTCTATGAGATTACCAAGTACTACAAGAAAGCTTTTGAGACTTGATATATACTTGGATGCTTATGAATATAGTACCACTGGACTTCTTTCTGAAGAGTGACCATTTGATTGCAACTCATCCTTGGACAATTCTTCACGGTTTCCAAGACAGTAGAAATTAAGATAATCTTGCGGATGTGAATCTTCGAAGTTCACAGCTTTAAGCTCCTTTGCAATGATTTCATACATCATCTGTATAGTCTGACCCTGCAAGGACGAAACAATGTAATCTGAGTAGCATTGAGATAGAGATTAAGAAAGCCCATAAAAGTAACAAAATGAAGGCAAGATCAACTCAAAGAATCCAAAAACTATGCTGTCACTAGGTTGGTGTGATTATTTGTAGTAAGAATGCTGTATGACACTTATCCCTAAGTTGAATAGTAAATGTTTTTGGTAAGTTTCTCAAGTCTCCCTCTACTTCTCTCGCACGATCAGTTGTTATCAACTCATCTCGTCTAACCAAATGTCTCCTTTGGACATGTTCATCACATCATAAACAAATTTTCCTCACTTGTCTTCTGTTGAAGCTGTATCAAATTCACAAACATAAACATTTCTTATTATGTCCTCTAACAATCCCAAACATCAATCTCAACACCCTCATCTCAGCAACACTTGTCCATGTATTCTAGCTGCTCAACATCCCTATACATAAATCAATTAAATAGAATACTAAAATAATATAATTAATTTAACTAAATTGATTTTGCAAAAGGAAAAAAAGTAACATCTTTTTTGTTTAAGAGAAGCTCAATAAAATGTATATCAATCATTTGCAATTCAGGAAAAAACAAACAATTTGATGTTCTATATAAATGAGATGATACCTGCCAGAAGAGGATTTCTTGCACACTGGAAGTAGTAGGGACTCCTTCAGGCCACATAGGTATAACCACGTATACAGCAAACCGCTCTTTGGCTTTAATTTTGCTAGCAATTTTTAATGCTAATTCCATAGGTATCAGATTATCAGCACCTGTTGATGTCAAGGAAGCTTTTAGTAAAAAAGAGTCTCAGCAACTGACAATAATTCTTCAAAGAAAGGATGGCTCTTATGCATCATTTAGCATAAGTCTGCAGCTATACTTTTATTTAACCAAATCTAGCAAAGTGCTCATAGTCTAGCAAAGTGCTCATTAATCTTTGCCAGATTATAAAGACCAGACATAAAACTACATTTTCCGAATTCAATTCACATCAGAAAAGGCATAGTTAATATAAATAAAGCCAAATATTGATGATATAAGCATCTAGAAAACTAATTAAGAAAAAAAATCATGCGATCAACAGTTGAGTGCATCTTTGTAGAAGCATTGGTTACTTCATTCAGCATCATTGTTAGGAATGCTGCAAGCAAACTAAAGTGATAGACATGTTTGTGATGTTGGGAGATGCGATTTTCTTACATGTAGGAGGGTTCTCCGAGGGTCGAGTTGTCAGAAAACTGGCAACTTAATGATTACGGTGTGGTTTTATTACATGTTAAAAATAACATACTATTAAAATGGACTTGAACGAACCTGAATTTTTATAAAATGGCCAAGCATAAGAAGACCCCAGAAAATACTGACTCTCAATATATATGAAATGTTGTGCAGATCTGATTGCCCTCACATATGCTGTGTGGATGCTCTTATCAATGATCAGATTCTTTTGACAGACAAGGTTCTGCAACAGTTGATAGTAGATTAGCCTATAAGATCCAGATTGAAATGAACCAACTAACTAGCTTTTATTGAAAAAATATTGGATATGATGAAGCTATACAACTTTATTTAAAACTGAAGTATGCGTCAAATAGGTTTGTATAAATTGGCATCATAAAAATAGAAAAATAATAGACTTGATAAGTTGTAATAGAAGTTGTACTAGTATAAAGTAGACATACTCCATGACAAGAGACTAACCTTTCGTAAGGTTTCTTGAGGGTTCTTCGGAAATCCTTTTACTGATCCAGAGTCTATAGATCGAAAAATCTGTAAACTTAACATTCAGTAACTAACAATATAATAAAATTTCTTATTACTAGTAATTGTATGTTATACAACCTGAACATGCCAAGGTCCAGCATCTTCTTCACTTGCAACCCATAAACTTGGATCATCATTTGGAACAGTAGGTGAAGGACTAATTATCCATGAAATCCGTTCAAGCTTTATTAAAGCATCATCGTGCCAGTGGGATACCTTTTTTTTAAAACGTAGCCCAAATTCTCGCCATTTTGTTGCCTTACGCCAGCGCTGTTCAAAATTCTCCAAAACATCATAAGCAGCTGGACCTTCAATTCTGCAGTGTAAATCATGCCATGGTTGTCTTGGTCCTTTAGTTTCTAACTGTGGATCACCCTAATACAAAAGAAAAAGATAACATAAACCAATATAATATCAAAGCTAGTAGATGTTCAATAAGCAAACATGTATGTTTAGGGCTCATGCAAGCAGACTGTCAAAATCATAGTTAGTATGAATTAAGCAAACATGACTGACTTGCTCTAATCATGAAAATTAGAATTTTCTTTTTACCATTGCAATATTGATCTGTCTATGTTGATGTAAATTAATCTATCAAGTATCAACTACGATCACAAATCATAAAACAATAAATAGCACATGCATCATCCTGAGAATTGTAGATGCCAAAATATTTGGAAGTCTGTTCATTTTTGTCAACATTTTCTCGATTTTAACGGTTAATAGACAGGTACTCTATACCTGTTTCCTTCCTGTACATGTATGCATCCAACAATCTGAGTCTGTACAACTAATGATTTATTTCTTTTTGAGAAAATACCATATGTGTGAAGATATAGCAGAGAAAAGATTAGTATTCATAGAAGACTTCATTATCATCTACTTTGTTGATTATTAGGTGATATTAAATGAAAATCATGAGTTTGCTACAGCTCTGCTGCAAATGCACAATGATAAAGCCACTTGGACAGAGAAATAGAGAGGTAGAGGTAAACCTTCACAATAGTTGGCTTTGATTATAAAATCTCTAATATTGCTGTTATAATAAATTCCTTCTGCAGTGATGATTAAACGTCTCAGGTTCATTAGATCTTTGATAAAACTTTGATTACTTATTAAGCATGACAACTATAAGATAATGGATCATTGTTTGAAAACAAGGCTTACCAGAAGATATAGGAAAGTGCACACGAAAATTTATCAGTGTGTGTACTGTCTAGTATCTATCACTGACTACATTAACTTAAATATGGACATAAGGAAACTACACTATGATGAGTGATGACAATAAGCTGACCAAGCAGTTCATAAATGATTCAGGAAGAGAAAGTTGGTGTAACTGACACTTGAAGACCAATAGGTAGAAAGAATGAGTCATCTAATAAAAGAACTGGTTTAGTAAGTGTCTCACTAGAGTCATTTCAACCAAAAAGGACCTCGAAACTAATCAAAGAGAATTAAGTGAACTTGCAATCTGAATAGCTAAACTTTATCAATTACACAAGAAAAAAAAACATTTTGAGAGGAAAAATGAGAAGAGAAAGGAAAAATATACTCACAGCAAATGTAGGATTATGAAAATCATTCAAAAAGACACTGTCAAGTTCATGAAAAAGTCTATGCTCCGGAGTATCATAGCGGCCATCACAAAGATCCAGACCTCCTATGAAAGCAGTTATTTTTCTATTATTCCCAGATGCCTGTGTGTCAACAAGTACACATTTCTGGTGGTGTGTAAAGAGAGTTCCAACTACCTGATAAAGAGGAAACGCAAGGTAACTATACAATTTTATTTTCTTTACTCAAAATGGACCAGTGCAAATCAGATAAAACAACAAGCTGTATATTTGTACAGTGTCCATGGTAAGCTAATTGGCACCAATTGTTTAAACATAGTAGATTATTTTGTCCTAATCGTAGGCTATGGCATTTTTTGTTTGTTCCTCCTCTTCACTTTCCTCCTGTTGTACTCTTCTGTTAAGTGTAAGAACTACCATTATAAACTTATTACTTTAGTTAGTTTCAAGCTTTTATATATCCAATATCTTTTATCAAAGTAAGTAATAATTGAGAGGGAAAACGATAAATAAAATAGATCAAGTTCTGTGGCATGCAAGAAAACCACGAAGATTGTTCTGATTAGTGAGAAAAAGAGATGACACTAATTATATACCCTTGATTATACCCTAAAGAGGAAATGATGTCTAAATTTGGTTTTGTACTATATTTATTGTTCTTATTTTTATCCTGATAGAGTGATAGTTGATGGTTTTCTTTTCTCTAACCATCCATCTTTTGCACCTAAAAGATCCTCCATGTAAACATCTGGAATTTGAATAAACATCTCTCCAAGCCCTTGTGACCACATCCCGCAAGACTTTATAATTTAAATGAAATGTTAATGGAGGTACATTTATTTAAAAAAAAAATGAAAGTATCAAAAATTTTGAACCAAATGCAAAGCCTCATAAAGATATTGACAGTTTAAAATGTCAAGATTGAATTCTGGATAGGGGCTTAAAAATGGTTAGGAGTATTGAAATGAGAGCATAAAGTTTCTTTTTCAACTTGGAAAAGGTATGGTTCCAAGGAAGAAGAAAGCCCTAACAACCATGAAAAGGACATATTAATATCTTGTTGTTACGGTAATATAAACTGAAGGATTAATGTGACCTATTATTTGAGTTTTTGTGGCCAAGTATGTGAAAATAACAAATTGATGAATTCATATGCAACTTCCAAAGACTTCAGAGTTCAATATACAAAAAACCATTTACTTTTAATTTCACTACCAAAGGATTGGTCCTTCAAACATCTTTGTAATTCAAGGGAAATCTTGATTAGTTGATCTAAAAATCACAACAGATGGGAAATATTATGGTGTAAAACATGCCTGCTGCTTGACAAAGCTAAGCTTACTGCTCGCATAACGAGGTGCTAGAACACAAATGACAGAGGAATGCTTGAAAAACTTCCGAGTTTCTTCATCGTGAGTTTGCATTACTCCTTCCTGCCACAGAAAGGTCAGATATCCAACTAAAGTATTTCAATTAAGTTCACTAAAATGCCAGTCAATACTCCCTGATCATGATATTTTTCATAAATCACAAGCAAATTAGCCTGTACTAATTTCCTTGAATTGCCACAAGCACATAATGAATCTAATACTCACTGTTGTGGAACAAAACACATCTGTAAAGAGTGGTACATCTCCCAGTGGAAGATGCACTCAAGAAATCTGAAAATTATTACTCAATCGAACGCTATAAGATCAAGGAACTCAAGAATTGGGAAAATATGTGTCCAGTCAGATTGGATTGTGCTTACAAAGTCAAAGATTGAACATCATGAATGACACTGGAAACAACGATGCTGCCAGGAAGTAATCTATGCAGAACTAAAGATTGGAGTCCTCTTACCGTCTTGATGAAGAAATTATGGTGAGAAGTCTTGTCGTCCCAAACCAACATGCACACCCGAACCCCCTCCTGGGACTTGTACTTGAGCAGCTCCCCCAACGTCAGCTGCCCCGCAGTCGGCAGCGGCCTCGTCGGCTCCCTCACCAGCTTCACCTTGTGATATATAGACCAACCGGTGATATAAATCAAGTGATGCGCCTCGAGAATGGCATGGCAGATGTCCTCCCAGCACTTGTTATGCTCAAAGATGGCTCCTTCCTCGAGCCTAATCTCTGGGAGCTCGCCATCCCTGACATGTGCGTCCTGGTAGAGCGTCACCAAGCACCCCTTCCGGACGGGGAAGTAGGCATCGCTCACCCCGCGCTTGTCGGGATCCCCGGCGATGCCATGCCTGTGCTCCACGCTCTCCTCCACAGGCGTGTACTGGAGGGACACGCGGAGGGCGGTATCGGGCTTCGGCGTCCTCCCACTGGGCGCGATCACCGGGAACCATTCGTCGATCACCTCGCCGGAGGCGACACGGGCAACGGGAATGGAGACGGTGCCGATGAGCTGGGAGCCGAAGACGTCGTTGTCCTTGACGTGGAGAACGAGGGCCGCGGCGCTGTGGGCGACGGGGATCTTGAAGCGCTCGTTCCAGATGGGGTTCTGGGAGTTGTGGATAACGCGGGTGCGGGCGACGGTGGCGCCGGCGAGCAAGGCGGTGACGTAGGGGTCGGCGGTGGCGATCTTCTTGCGGTGGCCTCGGCGGCCGTGGTCGGGGGTGGGGTCGGAGTCGCTACTAGGGAGGACAGGGCTGCATGGGGCGAAGCAGCGGCGGAGGTACTCGGAGAGCATGTCCATGTTGGGGAGGCGGCGTGCCGCGAGCACGGACAGGTGGAGGTCGCCATGGAGGAGGATAGCCTCATCGGCGGCAGCGCCGGCGGAGTGGGGTCCCATCGAGCCGATGGCGAAGGGAACAGAAGGGGGGCGTCAAGATGGAACATTCAGGAGGAGGAGGAGGAGGAGGAGGCTTCGCGGTCTGAGATGAAGCGGAGAGATTTGGGGGCGGTGAGGCGGCAACTGGCGCAACGGTCGGGTCGTGCGGGGTCATGCGTTAAGATTCGCGAAACCCTTGTGATGCCTCGCGTTCGGGAATCACGGCGCATCATCACTACGCAAGAAGCTGCATGTGTACCCAATAAACCCCTACACACGAATCTTTCGTAAGAATTCATGAAAGAAATCTCACATTTTTTGTTTTTATTGGGAGTGTAAAATTTTAGTAAATGTAAAATTTACGATTTATTATAATATTTTAGATGTAAAAAATTAAATATAAACTATAATTTTCTTTCAAAAAATAAAATTTAATTACTTTTAACTATGCAAGTACATAAATAGTTCTGTCCTTCGAAAACAACATTTGATGTGTAAAGCCTTTCCTTCTCTCGTATTTACAGTTGAGAAGGAGAAAAAGAATAAAGATATATATATATATCAGTTTAATTGAAGAGTAGTAAGACGAGCGGCAGCCCTCCTCTTCCAAAGGCTCGCCACCTTCCTTGGCTCCACGGCCACCACCCCACCGCCCACCACGATGGGTGCAGAGTGAGCAATGATCACCTCCTCCACCTCCGCTGCCTTCCTCCAGTCGAAATCCCCCAAGCTGTTGCGTCCGCCGGCGGACCTCCTCATCCCTCCGAGTGACGGTGGTGCAGACACCGGCGGCCTGCTCTTCCCGCCACCGCCCGCAGGCCCCACCTTGGGACGCCGGAAGATCTGGCGGATGAAGGATGCCAGCTTCCATTTTCGACCCGGTGGGGGGGGCTTCCGGCAGCACCCGGCGGTCATCTTCTCGAGCTTGATCTGGCCCATGCACGTCACCTTCGGGGACGTGGGTTCCTGCGGCGCCTCGAAGCCGCCGCGTCTCTTCTGGTTGCGTCGAGCTTCTATGGGTATAATGGAGACTGTGATCGGCCCCGAGAAGGATCTGCTCTGGCCATGAGCCGTCGGCTTCATCGGATTCTCGCGTCCGGTGGCAAGCTTTGGGAGGAATGTGATGATGCTTCTATCTGGTTTCTCCATGTAGAGACGAAAGCTGTATGAGTCTGTACGAGGTGACCGTTTCTGTAGCTATGGAGAACGAGATGCTGATGGTGATGAGAAGAAGAAGAGGAACGACGATGAGCATGGTCAATGGAAGAGATATTAAGGGCCATCTCCAACTGCCAGCCATCGTACATTAGAATAGGGAGTAGTAGTAAGCTGTCAATGTGCTACTAGTGGCAATGCGGATAAGGATTGCGGTCAACGATTTCTGCGCTGAAGATGACAGTAATCCCGGTTGGGTTGACCGTCAAGAAAAGACTCAGTCGAGGAATTTTTACAATAAAAATATTAATCTGATCATAAACATTTAAAACTAAATTTGATTATTAAAGATTTAAGATTCAAATTTTGATTCAATAATTTTTTAAAGATTAAGATATTAAGAACAAATATTGTGTTTATAATTGATAAAATTATCATACTATTTTAAATATATATATATATATTCTGTTAAATTATAATATAAGTTAATTATAAATTCTCCTTTATAATTAATTATTTTTAATATCTTTTAATCTTATTTTTTAATAATTTTTAAAAATATAAAGATGATAATACTAAAGATAATTAATTATATAGAAGAAGAATAATATGTAATCAGTTCATCACCCCAATAGAAAAATAAATACTCCTTAAAAATAATTTATCCTATTTTGAGACAAACAGTTTAATTAGCTAATCGATTGGATAACTCTATGAAATCCATGTTATAAATCATATACCACGAAACGATTTATTTAGCCTGTCAAATTTGGCACCACAATCCATCAAAACAAGTTGATTTTGACATCCAAGTCAAGCGATCATTCATCCAAAGTAATTTAGTTTTGTCTACATCCATGTCATTCCAAATGTATATATGAAACACCTAATCTAATCAAACGTATATAATAACCAAAACCCGTTTGTCATTTTAGGCTTAATCACATTCCACGGAACTGTTTTCCGATACCATAGTCATCTCCATCAGCCAGAGTTGTTCACGGGAGGAGAGTCTTTGACGTTACAAACACACCTATGGATACCTAACTATTTATTCGCTTGTGATCTGAAACAAACAAGTAAACCAGGTGACAAGATCATAGTCTGAAACACCATGCCATGGCATCTAGCATCTCGTAGTGTCCAGCATTCGAACCTTTACGTCATGATCGAGAGATTCTTGCACTCGGCTGATGAATCAACAACGCAAAGATCAGCGGGTACTTTCCTCATCCTCGTTGCTCATCTGTGGAGTATACTGACTGGTGGATGATGGGGAGTAACCCGGTGACGTTGGCGAGTAGCCTGCACTCGGACTGCAATTATAATAGAAGCTAGGTCAAATTTTGTTCTTAGAAGTGATGGCTTGTGGTTTAAACTGTAAACGAAAAATAATGAAATTTTGAGTAACCTGTACTGTGGAGAACTTGGGCTGTAATCTGGACCGGAACGGGAGTTAAATGGGCTGCAAAGGCACAAGAAGAAAGAGAAAAAGATATTAGTCAACTATGTTCAGTGTTCTCGAAGAGGCAAACTTGTAAGTGCAATACTAAGTCACCTACGTTCTGGTGAGTCAATTTAGTTTCATAGTAGGTTTATCATCTTCCCTCCTCCACTCATCTCACATAGAAATGTGTTATTCAATATTTCTAGTTGTGAGAGTGAGCTTAGCACAAATGATACATTTAGGATGAGTGACATAAATTTTTACTGACTAGGATAAATGAGGATAATTTCAGAAAAAGAACTTGGTCCTTGTAAAATCATTACTTCATGGTAGTTCTAACTTTGAGCTATAGATTGATAATCAGATTCCAGAGCAATAAAAAAAAGTTATACTCATTGAAAATTCAATAATACACTTTATGATATTTATCAAAATACACCTCTGCTAGTCATATTAGGGAGTTCAGTTAGTGCTGAACTTCCCGAGCAATTTGTTTTCTTTCTTCTCGTATAAATAGAACCACCGTTCTGTTGTGATACTGATGCTTCCACGTTAACAAATTGAATAAGTTTATCATCAAATATCTTAATTAATATGAGTGAAATAATATGAGGGGTGAACCAACAAATGGAACAGCTTCACTTTGAAGACAGATATTAAATATGTTATTAATCATCTTACTCCATGAGTCTGCAACCAGTAACATGAATAAGTATGAAGAAAGAAACAATAATAATGGTGCTGGTGACATACACCCAAATTAGCCAATGAGTAAAATATGGAATAGTTGCCTTTTCCATGTCATATATCTATAAGTTGTCTTTTCGATGTGATAAATCTATAGGTGACAATGAAGGTGCATGAATAATCAAGCAAAAACAGAAAATGACATTAACAGAAAAATCGGTGATTACATTTCTCCCCCACTTAATAGAAATTTGTTTTCCAAATTTGATTAAAAATAATATTAATCAATATAGTTAGCTCTTGAAATACTAAGTCAAATGACAAAACTAAATTAGCTTCAAAAATATTCAGATTTAATGTCACTCCAAAACTTTTAAATCAAAAGATATATATTTTTTTAACATAAAATATATAACAAATTAATGAAACTCATTAAATAAATTTAGTTTTAGATTACCCATAACAAGTATATCAAATTTTATATCTAATAAATCAATAAAATTTTTAAGTTTTAAAAATCGATTGATTGTCGACATAAAATATAAGTTGAGGTGCAACTCAACAATAAACAACAATTGAAATGATGAAAATTTATCCATCTATTCAACATATATATTTTTTTATAATTTCAAATTATTTATATATTATATGTGTCAAAGAAATAACATTATATTTAATTCTCTTTAGATCTCGTCATTGCATTAAACAAATAATATCTTATAATTAATTTGACATTAAATCAAAACTCTATTCAAATTAATTACTCATATAATTAAGTTTAAATATCAATGCATGATCAAATTTATTCAACTTCAAATGTACATATTTTATTAATGTCAACAATAACGTCTACAAACCATCCTAGCACATGTAAAATCTAATCCTAATTTTAAGAATAATATATACTAACAAAAATTATAAAGGTAAATACTTTTTAATTTATATTTTTAAAAGATCCTATAAAATTGTTGTACCTAAAATTATCAAAACTTTTACATCTGAGAGAATAATTGAAACTTAGTATAATCTTCAATTAGTAAAACTAGATATTTTAACTATAAACATTCATAATAATGTCAGACAAAACTAAAAAAAATAATTATCGATCCTAAAGAAACAACATAATAAGGCACTCAGGAAAGCTCAATCTTTTACAAAAGCTGTAAACCCTTACCTATAATTTGGAGATGATTGACCGTATGGACTGGATGGTGACAGCCTTGGACTGCTTGGAGAATAAGCAAGCGAAGGACTGTACTTTGCTGAGGCAGGATTGTAACTTGGAGATGTGGGGCTATAACTTGGGGATGTAGGACTATAGCTAGGAGATGTTGGGCTGTATCCCGGAGAAGTTGGGCTATAGGCAGGTGATGTAATGTAGGACTGTATGATGGTGAAGTCGGGCTATATGAAGGTGATGTTGGGCTATATGAATGTTGGGCTATATGAAGGTGATGTTGGGCTATATGAAGGTGATGTTGGGCTATATGAAGGTGATGTTGGGCTATATGAAGGTGATGTTGGGCTATATGAAGGTGATGTTGGGCTATATGAAGGTGATGTTGGGCTATATGAAGGTGATGTTGGGCTATATGAAGGTGATGTTGGGCTATATGAAGGTGATGTTGGGCTATATGAAGGTGATGTTGGGCTATATGAAGGTGATGTTGGGCTATATGAAGGTGATGTTGGGCTATATGAAGGTGATGTTGGGCTATATGAAGGTGATGTTGGGCTATATGAAGGTGATGTTGGGCTATATGAAGGTGATGTTGGGCTATATGAAGGTGATGTTGGGCTATATGAAGGTGATGTTGGGCTATATGAAGGTGATGTTGGGCTATATGAAGGTGATGTTGGGCTATATGAAGGTGATGTTGGGCTATATGAAGGTGATGTTGGGCTATATGAAGGTGATGTTGGGCTATATGAAGGTGATGTTGGGCTATATGAAGGTGATGTTGGGCTATATGAAGGTGATGTTGGGCTATATGAAGGTGATGTTGGGCTATATGAAGGTGATGTCGGGCTATATGAAGGTGATGTTGGGCTATATGAAGGTGATGTTGGGCTATATGAAGGTGATGTTGGGCTATATGAAGGTGATGTTGGGCTATATGAAGGTGATGTTGGGCTATATGAAGGTGATGTTGGGCTATATGAAGGTGATGTCGGGCTATATGAAGGTGATGTTGGGCTATATGAAGGTGATGTTGGGCTATATGAAGGTGATGTTGGGCTATATGAAGGTGATGTTGGGCTATATGAAGGTGATGTTGGGCTATATGAAGGTGATGTTGGGCTATATGAAGGTGATGTTGGGCTATATGAAGGTGATGTTGGGCTATATGAAGGTGATGTTGGGCTATATGAAGGTGATGTTGGGCTATATGAAGGTGATGTTGGGCTATATGAAGGTGATGTTGGGCTATATGTAGGGCTGTAGCTTGGTGAAGTAGGACTGTAACTGGGGAAGTTGGGCTGTAACTGGGGGAAGTAGGACTATAAGTAGGAGACGTAGGGCTATAACTGGGAGAAGTCGGGCTGTAGCTGGGAGAAGTTGGCGAATATGATGGACTTGTCGGAGAGTAAGCAGGACTGTAGGACTATATCCAGGAGAGCTAGGACTGTAGGTCGGAGATGTGGGACTATAACCGGGAGATGTAGGGCTGTATCCTGGAGAAGTAGGGCTATAACCTGGAGAAGTAGGACTGTATCCCGGAGATGATGGACTGTAGCCTGGAGATGATGGACTGTAACCTGGAGATGAACTGGGGGAGAAAGCCATTCCACCAACATAAGGAGAAAACTGAGCATCTGTAATCGGTGAAGCACGAATATTTGGGCTCAGCAAGTAACTTGGAGACATCATTCCTTCATGATATGGTGTCCAGATATGGGTGATCGAGATGGTGTCATTCCAAATCAAATCCACCAGGACCACCAAAACCACCATCCATATAACTAGGAAGTTGGAGTTCAATTGCCTGTTGCAACATCTGATCATTCAAATACAGTGCACAATCACCTGTGCCAATTGGTGCAAGCTGACCAAGCATAATATTTTCAGTAACTCCTCTAAGGTGGTCACCTTCAGCATAGACAGCAGCATCAAGGAGGATGTCAACAGTTTCCTCGAATGAACATCTCATCATGGGCCCAGTATCATTTCTATTGATACCATGCCGGGTGATGGCCATTAGGTGACCTCTGTAGGTCATTGTGTCACATAGAATGGCCAAGTGACGGTAATTCACATAAGATCCATCAAAAGATATGACCACACGCAACTCATCCAAGAGAGATCTCCGAACAGCCTCGATGCCAAGAACCTCAATAACTTCAATCAAGTGGTTGCTTGTTGTCCTAGTTGCATCAATATCTTCATGGCACATAACAGCCAAAAGATTAACGCCTTCAGTGTCGAGCATCCACTCAACATCTGGTTTGAAGCCTTCATTCTCATCAAACCTATTTATCTTTCCTGACTTGATAAAAACTTTATTGATATCAGGAATGCCCCGAAGTGCCATTTCGGTCAACATGTTGCTCTCGATCTTTTTCAAGAAGACATCATCCTCCGCAGATTCGTCTTGTAATTCACCTTTAGGCGCATCATCATTCATGATACGAATACGGAGGATGAGCTTGTCTGCATTATCATCATTAAAGATGCATGTCAAATCATCATCAAACTCATGATTGATCTTCTCTGCAATGTCTGCCATGCTCAACTTCTTGTCAACCATCATCTCGCGATTCAGTTCAATACGAAGCAGCCAAGGAGATATCTTTTCAGGAGCAATATCCTCATCTGGCATTTCATAATATGACTTGACAAATTCCACATCTTCCTCAATAATGGTACTCATAGGGTCAGGATCATACCATATTTCAGTGGCATGTGTAACACTTCGCAGTGTTGTGTATTCCAATGCACATTGTACATTCTTAGCCAGTTCTTTCTTTTTATTAACCTCAGGCTTCAAATAAACAGAAAGAGAAGGAGTTTTAATCTTCTTAGCAACATTAATAATTTCCCTCAACCTGGGAACTCCAAGAGTGACATTCTTGGCGCTCACACCAGCATAATGGAAGGTATTTAAGGTCATCTGTGTAGCTGGCTCTCCAATAGACTGGGCAGCCACACAGCCAATCATTTCACCTGGAGCTACCAGTGACTGCAGAAAACGAGATTCAATTTCACCAATAACCCATTCAAATGCCTCACGAGTGAGCCTATACTCCTTCATAACTCGTTTGCTAGCAAATGAACTACGAAGAAGGATATTGAATAATAAAGTAGCATTTTTTTGAGCCTCCATGCTCAAAAAATCATCACCAGGAACCACTTTGAGCCTTTCTTGAAGCTTATCAATAGCTTCCACAATCTCCATTGGGTGCATGTCAGATGGCCTTCTCAGATCAATCTTGAATGTCTTTTGTGCATTCCAGATAAGTCTCTTGAGATTCACAGGCATAGGCATTGTGATATCACCAGTAGTAGCAATCTCAGTGCCAAGCTGGTAACGGTCAGCTTCTAGTTTCTGAACCTCTGCATCAAACACATTTCTAAACTCACGGATAGTTTTCAAATCCTCAACATGCTCAGGTTGTAAGTAGCTAGGATTCCAGTTGTCATCATCGATCTCATACCTGAAAACACTATCAAACTCGCCCTTTTTCATCTTCAACGAATCAAATTTCTGTGACTCAATCCAAACAGCATCCATACCATCTTCTCCATATAAGAACTGAATAACATCCCCCAGAGAATTTCTGACAGTACCATCATATTTAACCATTATGTCTTCCATAGCCTTTACAAGACGACGTTGGATGTAGCCCGTCTCAGAAGTCTTGACAGCAGTATCAATCAAACCTTCCCTACCACCCATGGCATGAAAAAAGAACTCTTGTGGTGTCAACCCACGAAGGTATGAATTCTCCACAAAACCACGACTTTCAGGCCCATAATCGTCTTTAGTGAAATGAGGCAATGTTCGATCAATGAAACCAAAGGGTATTCGTTTGCCCTCAACATTCTGCTGCCCCACACAGGCAGTCATCTGTGAGATGTTGATAAAACTACCTTTTGATCCAGCAGTAACCATGGCCTTTAAGTTGTTACTTTCGGATAAGCTCTTCTGGGCACTACTACCCGCATCATCACGAGCCTTATTCAGTACCTGAGAGGCAAAGCACCTGTTAAGTAGATGAACATGATATTTTTTATATGATGGGCTAAGTGAAAATTTCATGTGTTGTACCTGATTTACTCTATTTTCGAACGAATCCATCATGGTTCGCCCAGGTTCAGCTTCCAATTGCTTCTCCTGTGCAAGCTTGATAAGATCTTTCACGTCATTTTTAGCTTTTGAGATTGTTTCATTGATTTTCTCCATTGTTGCTGCATCGGCAATTGTGTCTCCAATTCCAATACTAAAAGCATTCTGTAACAGCCAATAGTTCACAAGCCACTGTGTGTGCCCCAAAAATTTGCGAGCTGCATCTGGGCCAACTTCTTCCCTGAAATACAAGTATGAAACAAAGCAAAATAAGTGCTAATGGGATACAAAGCAAAGTCATCATTTTCCATACAAACAGATTAGTTAGACTTACCAGATGACATGAATAAGACTTCCAGTAGATGTTCCTAGAGTTTTTTTGCAAAGGGTGCCTGAAAGAAGTTCACCCTTTTCAATTCGAACTAGAGTGTCACCTGGAGTAATGAAACCAGTTTCTGATTCTGAATGCCATGCTGAAAATCTTATTAAGTTTATTTGCTTTGGGATGATCAGGTTGAAAACTTGTTTTCCAGTCCACAATGGCCTAGGTTTCAATATAGCAGGAGCAGGTACCTTTCCATCAAAGTCTTCCCACCACATCAAGATGTTCATAAAGACATCCTGTCACAACATAATAAAAAAAAATCCCCTCTTCAATACTGATTCATCGAGACTAGATATTGTGAAGCAAAAGCAAAAAAAGGCAAGCAAACAACACTTTTCTATTGCTAGCACCTTTTCTATAAATGTATCCCTTTTGGTAATCTTGCGACATCCCAGAAGGGTATCCTGGACAATACCCATAACAGGGCGATTTGACTGAGGTGAAACAATACACTTTGGTACCATCATTAGCTCTATGACTTCTGCTCTGGTTTCAAAAGATTGGGGAACATGCATGTTCATCTCATCACCATCAAAATCAGCATTATACGGAGATGTTACAGATAGGTTTAAGCGAAAAGTTGAGTAAGGCATAATTTTTATCTTGTGCCCCATGATGGACATTTTGTGGAGACTGGGCTGCCGGTTGAAAAGAACAAAGTCACCATCACACAAATGGCGCTCAACCTACCAAATAAAATAAGTTAATACAAAGTAAACCGTAGAAACGAAAGTAAAAATAAATCTAAAAAACCAATTATACAAACTGGCCTTGTATCCAAGCTCCAAATGGTGATCACTGCTTTTTTTCAAGTATCGAAGATCAAGCCTTTGACCATCTTCTCGTATGATATATTTTGCACCAGTTTTTCCAGGAGGAGGATGAGGCCCATATTCCACAAGTTCTTTTAATCTGCAGAAGCAAACAACTGTTATGAAACTGTCTAGCATCCTCTATGTGACATGTATACAAGGCACCACATGAGCAAATTACCTCTCAATATTGTATGGGGTTACGGTCTCTGGGTACGTAAGATTCAAAGCTATGCTCCAAGGAACTCCCAGTTCATCAATGTTGATTGTAGGGTCAGGTGTAATAACTGTTCGTGCTGAAAAATCAACACGCTTTCCCATCAAGTTACCTCTAATTCGGCCTTCTTTAGCCTTTAGCCTACTGCATATAGATTTAATGGGCCGTCCTGACCGCTGTGTAGCCTGCACAAACAGAAAATGGATTTCACAAAAACAAACATACAAAATCATAAGGGAAGCACAGAACTGGGCAAGTCATACCCTAGGCTGACCAGGAAGCTCATTATCAAAATATGTGGCAATGTGAAATTGCAATAATTGAGCAAATTCTGAAATAATGTGAGCTGGAGCCCCATTCCTCTCTTGCCTCCTCAAATTCTCATTGTGCCTAATTATCATTGCCAATTGATGTGTCAAATCATCCTGTTGTCAATAAAAAGTCAGCACATTTAAGACACTAAAAAAAATGCAACTAGCTTAATTTTAACAGGTTAAAGTGCTCTGGCTCATGTGCCTTTAACTCTGAATGAACTCACCTCACTCCTCGAAGAAGTATCCATCATCACAGAAGGTCTTACAGGAGGTGGAGGAATTGGAAGAACTTGCAATATCATCCAATCAGGGCGGGCATATTTGGGATTTAAACCCAATAGCAAACAGTCCTCATCGCTTATCCTCTTTAGAACACTAAGAACCTGCAAACATGTTTGAAAAAGGTAGACTTATGCATGCATTCTCCAGTTATGTAGTCCATTATGAAGAGTTCCAAGGAAATACCCTCTCAGCAGAAAGAATTTGTTTTCTCTCAGCAGGTTCAGGAAGCTGCTCTTGTTCATCAGATTTCTTTTTTGGAGCTTTATATTCTGCAACCATTTTCATTCCATCTATGGTAATGTTTGGCTGCTGAGCACCACATCCACCCCTGCTCTTCTTCATTGGTTCTTCTGAATCTTGTTGACCCTGGACATCAATGTCATCACCACCAGAACATTTCTTCTTGCTTTTACAGGCATCATATATTCTCTTCAACCTATTTTTTGGGTTCCTAATTTTCAAAGCTTGCTTGAACCTGGTATCCTCCTGAAACAAAGCACAAATGTGGTAAGAAGGAAGTTTGTGCTGAAAATGCTAAGTAGTCATATGCTCATCACATATACAACCATAAAACCACTGTCTACCACAATTCTAAAAATAGAAGATAGGCTGAACCTAAGCTTGCTGCTGCAAAAACAACATAGAGTTTCACATCCTAGCCATCCAAATAAGTTGAAGTTTGGTGCAAAAATTCTACTAAAAGGAACAATCTTATTATTTAGATAACAATTAAACCAATGATCAAGTAACTATCATGTCAAATATCAGTTTTTTGAAGAGTAAAAAACTAAAAGGACTCCCACCAAAGTTATGTTGCAGCTCTTTTCTCTAAGTTGTGCATACAAACTAAATTTCGCTCAGATTGTATATAGTGGCTAAAACTTTACATCCACCAATACAACCAGAAGAATACCAAAAATGAAGTTCTAAATTTACTAAGAACCTTAAAGTCTAGACCTTTTTTAGTATACTCAAGTTAAAGGACCATTTTCTTCGTGTTCCTTCCACTTGAGCAAATGATTCCTAAGAGAGCCATCTGAAAGGTGCCGATCAATCGTACCTCATCAGCAAGGATCTTGGAGCAATTGAAGCAGACGCAACGCATAATAGCAAGCACCGTCTTGAGGAACCCGATATGGAACATGGGTTTGGCTAGCTCGAGGTGACCAAAGTGACCGGGGCACTCTGCCATGTTAGCCATGCAAGTCTCGCACTTCATCTTCCGGTCGATGGTACCGAGCCGCGGGTCGCTGAGCCCTGCTGGCTTCGGCTTCCCCCGCTCCATCGTCTCTCCGTGCTCGATCTGCACCACCGACATTTGCCGCTGCCGCCCGACACCCAAACAAGAACCAAATCAGGCTCAACGAACCACGGAAACCATGCATCAGTAGAACCCTAGAATGGGAAAGAAAACAGGGCGGGATTGCGAGGATTACGATCTCGTCGGGGCTGAGGATGCCGAACTGGACGGTGCGGACCTTGGCGACCTCGGCCGGTGAGAACGGGAATCGCGTGTCCATGACTGCAGAATAGGGGAGAACACTAGGGTTTTGATCAAAAAATTGGGGCTTTCAGCGACGGAGAGAAAGAATCGAATCGAATTCCTGCTTCGAGTTCGTTTTTGGAGTTCGATTTTGTCCTATGGCGGTCAATTTTTGCTTCGGCAAACTTGATGGATAGCGCTATCTCCTCCCATCTCACGCGGAAAAGGAGGCAACCGCGAGCCGAATCCAGTGAAAGAAAGGGAAAGGGGTAGAGGGGGGGTGGGTCTATATTTATAGACGGAGGCGACCTAGGGCGACGGGTTTCTGCTATCGTGCGCCGGAAGATGATTGGTCTTTGGCTTCGTGATGGTTGATCTGGACCATCCGATTGTTGTCGGCACGTGCGCAATTGACTTTGACTTCCATTTTATCGGATTTAAAATCCTTTTTTTGGCTGATAGATTACATGACTCTGTAAGTGTTCACTTCTCACTTCTTCTAAGCAAAAAATAGATTTAGTCTCGTACGAATATTTTTTGGGGGGAAATAATTGTTTATTAATTAGCTTTGTTGTCCCAATGTTAGCTTTTAGTAACAAAAAGTTATTTATTATAATTTTTGTTACTCGAGAATAATATTGAATCCAGCTGCTATTTCCACAAAGTAATTAGAAGATGCAAAAAATCAAATCCCAAAAAAAAATACTGAGAACATATATATATATATATATATATATATATATAAAAGCTTTAATTTCGATCTGTTAAAGGCACAAATATCTGGAATTGGGCTTTATATATATATATAAGCTTTAATTTTGATCTGCTAAAGGCGCAAATATCTGGAATTGGGCCTAAGCCGGCCTAATTAAACGTCGTCTCTCTGTACTCTGGAACCAAAACCCTACACCCCCACTCGTCCGCTGCTGTCACCAACCGTCGGCCATGGCTTTCCTGCACACACCAAGAAAACCTCCTCGCTCCTCCCTTCTCCCTCTCCTTTGCAAACCCCTCTGCACTTCTCCTTCTCCACTCGACTCCGCCCCCTCCGACATCACCATCGCCACCGCTTCCATCTCCCCCACCGAGTCCAAGCTCCTCGATAACCTCCATGTCCTCATCAGGGACCACCACCGCGACAACCCCCACCTCGCCCCGTCTGCCGCTCCTCCTCCCCCTGATCTCACCATCCCGTCCCTCTCCTCCTCCTTCTCCAACCTCTCCCCCTCCCCTCCTTCCGCTTCCCTCGCCGCTCTCCTCGTCGACCGCTGCGCCTCCCTCCGCCACGGCATTCCCTTTCCGCAGGCCCTCGCCTTCTTCAACTGGTGGCTCGCTGCGTCGCCCTCCTCCTCCCCTTCCCCCGCCTTCGCTGCCCCCTTCGTCGAAATGATCGACCTTTGCGGCAAGCTACGGCACTTCGACATCGCCTGGCACCTGCTCGACAAAATGCGCACTTTGGGAATCCCCGTCACCAATCAGACGTTCTTCACCTTGATCCGCCGCTATGTTCGTGCTGGTCTCCCTGAAGATGCCGCTGAGGCCTTCCGCCGCATGCCGAACTACGGATGCGAACCCGACCCGAGTACATTTGCCTCCCTCCTTGCTGCCCTTTCAAAGAAACGCCTTGCTGCTGAGGCCCAGTCTCTCTTTGACGCCCTCAAGCACCGATTTCCTCCTGACGTTGTAATCTACTCTTCGCTCGTCCATGCCTGGTGCCGTGCCGGTAAGCTCGACGAGGCCGAGCGTGTTTTTGCCGAGATGGCAGCGAATGGAATTCCGCCAAATGTGTATACCTATACTGCTGTGATTGATGCAATGTGCCGAGCGGGACAGATTCCCCGTGCAAATGAGCTTCTTTGCCAGATGATTGACGCTGGGTGTTCGCCCAACGCAGCTACTTTCAATAGCCTGATGAGAGCGCATGTCAAGGCTGGGCGGTCGGAGAAGGTGCTGCAGGTCAATAACCAGATGAAGCAATTAGGGTGCAAGCCTGATATTATAACCTACAATTTCCTTATTGAAACCCACTGCAGGAAGGGCCAGAAGAACCTCGATGCTGCCCTCAAAGTGCTTAACCAAATGACTGCAAGAGGCTGCATCCCAACTTGCCACTCCTTCAACCCCATATTTTGTTGCATTCTAAATCTTGGAAATATTAATGCAGCATACAAGCTATATGATCGGATGAAAGAGCTTGGATGCAAGCCGAACACGGTTACATATAATCTGTTAATGGAGTTGTTTAGCAAGGAGATGTCGATGGACATGATGCTGAGGATGAAGAAGGAGATGGAGGAGGAGGGCGTGGAGCCAAACGTGAACACATATGGGGTATTGATCACAGCATTTTGCGAGAGAGGACATTGGAAGCGAGCTTATGGGTTAATGAAGGAGATGTTGGAGGAGAAATGTCTCAAGCCAACAGCTCCTGTGTATGAAATGGCAATGACACTGCTGAGGAGAGCAGGGCAGCTGATGAAGCATGAGGAACTTGTGGAGAAGATGGTTGAGCGTGGGTTCATTAATTGACCCTTGTGACGGCACAATGTGGTACTGACTGATGATCATCTACGAGCAACTATAGCTTCTCTACTGGAAATCAGTATCATCTCATTAAAAGGCAATTCACGGGATATGCTCTTTTATTTTATTTATATCCAAGCAGAGATATCATGAGCCATGCTTTGTTGTTATATCGTTGAGTACTGAATCATAAGAATTAGGCTTTAGCAGAAACTGTAGTTTTTTGTATGCGTTTCTACTAGGAAGAAGTGTAATTCTTTTAGAATGCAGTTCGTGGGGCATAGGATTTTGGTGTATTTGTTTCCAAGCAGATTTCATGAGCTCATACTTTGTTGTGATATATCAGTGAGTGCTAATAAGAACTATGCTTTTACAGCAACTATAGTCTGTTGTGTGTGTTTCTACTAGGAAGAAGTGTCATTCTTTTAAATTGCAATTCGTGGGACATAAGATTTTTGGTGTATTTGTATTTTGTTGTTTTATCAGTGAGTACTAATAAGAACTAGGCTTTTACAGCAATTTGTTGTATGTGATTCTACTAGGAAGAAGTATCATCCTTTTAAAATGCAATGCTTGGGACATAGGATTTTGGTGTTTTTGTATGCAGGCAGAGATATCATGAGCCCATATTTTGTTATTAACAGTCAGTACTTCAAATAAGATGCAGAAGAAAACTAGCAGCCTCCAATATATGACATATATGCCTCTGGGAAGATGATGCTGTATATAGGGCTATGTTCTTATCATGCATTGGATATTACATGTTATGAGTTTAAATTTTATATCGGATCCTTAGTTCTTAATATGTGATCCTTAGTTCTTAATATCTTATGTTCTAGTTTCTTTTTTCAGTTAAATACTGTCTTGAACTTTGTCTTTTTTTGTTCCATATATATAACAAGCAATTGAGCTGCCAAATATTCTTCCCTGTTGCCTATTCTGATTCATATTCTTCCCTTGGATATAACAAGCAGTTAAATACATGGCCTATCCTTGCTCTTTGTAAGAACTGTGATCATAGCATTAATTCTGTTGTTGGTGTTTTTGAGATGGCTATGTGATACATTACAGTGTTTCAACTTCCCATTGTCTGTGTTTCTTCTGACTAATTGTCTCTCCTTTTCTCTGTGTGATGATTGATCTGCAGAAACTCTAAGCTTATGTAGACTGTTGCAGTTTTGCCTGTTGTTTTCCCTCTTTGTTTGGTTTACTTGAAAGATCAGCTTCAGCAAAGAGAACTCATGGTTTCCTGGACCTACAGGTTGAAAGAACAAATAAAGGATTGCATCATGCTATGTTCTGGAGTCTGTTAGATTAAATTGAAAAGGCCAAAAATAAATCATATATATATTATTATTTTTGTGTGTGTGTGTGTGTGTGTGTGTAAGTTGAATGAATCCAAGTCAAACATATTAGAATTAACATATATGAGACTGAACAAAATACATTTTGGAAGGTTAACCTATTAAATTGTGATTCAAACTCAATATATATTAATGAACGCTTTTAATCTCTAGCAACATAAGATTATTTTTTATATATTTTTAATTTTAATTTTATAATATATATACACTTCATGTTTAATAGAATAGCATTGCAGGAAGACATCTGAACTCTCATACAAAAATAAAGATCATATTTATGTACAAGAAGATCTTGTTCTACTCTATAAATTAATATCCGATTAACTTATGTATTGCTACAGGTAATTAAAGTCATATTCATGAAACAAAATTTAAAGATCTTTTTCTTTTTCTTTTTCTCTTCAAATACACCTTGTACTCGATCAACTTAAATTGATTTAAGATGCACTTCAATTTGATCTAAGATAGTACACATAGGAAAATATTTACCAAGTTAGTCCAAGTACCTAAATAGGTAATCAAACTGGGATTTGACTTTCATCACTCCCATCCTAAATTATTCCTGATGTGAAACATACTCTATTCAACCCACTTAAATTAGATTCGATGAATTTTAATTTGGGATGTGGATACAAATTCGTGAGTACTCCCACCTGTTCGTCGTGTCTACCTACACCGATACCAATGCCATGTCATCGCCAACTCATCAGGCGAAGAAAAGAACAGAACAAATCCAAAGAGAAACATCGCAAGAGATATCCGTCACCGTCATCACCTAACCCTAAACATGGCTCGTGCACGCCAAGACAACCTCCCCCTCCCTCCCTCTCGAGCTCAGTATCTTCGTGCGGGAAGTGAAGCCACAAGCCGCGGGAATCTCGTCGTCGCGTCAGCGGACGAGGCGCAGGTGGCTCCACATCTCCAAACTTTGAGGTTCGTGACGCGTCCTTTTCGCCCTCCGATTTCGGTGGCGCGCTGTGAACTCCCACGATTGTGTCCTCCCGAATCTGTCCGTGTTTGTACGTACGTTGTCGACGTTGTGTGCTGTGGTGGTGTCTGCAACGTGTATGCGAAAATGACGGCGTTTGCATCAATATCTTGGAGACAGGGACGAGCACGAAGCCTATATCCCCTCCTCCTCCATCTCCTCTCCTCGATGTACAGGGAAGAAGGCAGCACCTCCCTCTGGTCCATCACCACCTCTGCAACGGAGGAAGCCTAGAATGTTTCCCTCCATGTCTCTGCTCTGGTACCATATCAGTGGTGAGTTCATGGGTTCGCCTGTATCAACCTTTCTTGTGTCTATCAACCTTTTTCGTGTCATCGCTAACTTGTGATCTTGCAGGTGAACCAGTAGAATCACATACGAGGAGCAGCGGCTGCAGCTTCTCCGCTACCGAGGAGTGCTGGCGCTCTATCGGAGGCGATAACGCATGCGCCCATGGCGAAGCGTCACGACGGCCGGACTACACGCTCCTCCTCGAGCCAAAACAAGACGCCCTCGCTACCGTCATACGCAGCACTCGGCACCGCCTCCCCTCCCTCCTCCCCGACTTCTTCAACGCCACCCTCGGCGCCAGCGACTTCTGCGGCTCCCTCGTCGAGTCCATCCGCCGCGCCCGCGTCGACCAGATCGAGCTACACGAGGGCTTCCCGGTCCCCGACGCTCGGCGGCGGCCCGTGACGGCTACCCTCCGCCGCCTCTCCAGGCTCCACAACCCCTTCTCCGACTCCTCACGGCTCCAGTTCGAGAGGATCCACCAGGCGTTCGACCCGCTGGTGCGGCGGCTCATACATGCGCACCGCCGGGCGATGCGGCGGCTGAGCTATGCCGACTTGGCCGCCAAGGCCGCGACGTTCTTCGCCTGCGGGGTGGCCGTGACGATCCAGGCCCCGTTCGCGCGCGCGGAGGCGCAGCTCGGCGCCGCCGCGAGGGGCGCGTTCGCGCTGGACCGGGACTTCGACACCATGGGCAGCATGGTGAGGAGGCTAGGCGACGAGATCGAGCACACGAGGAACGTGATCAAGCTGTTCACCGACGACGGCGACGACGACATGGGAGAAGGGCTGATGCTGAAGGAGGTGGCCAGGGAGCTGCAGGTGAGCGGGTGCGAGTTCATGAACAAGCTCGCGGAGCTCGAAGAGCACGTCTCCTCGTGCTTCCTCAACATCAACAGGACGAGGAGGATGGTGATTCAGGAGATAGTGGCTCACCAGCAACGACAGATCTATACAACTGAAGCCTTGGATTAGGCTCTTTCGAGTCCTTGCCTCATTTTGTTCATTTCATGTGTATTTAGTTGATTTCAACAGTGAATCTTAATCATGTTATATATACCTCATATATTTTTTAATATAATAATAATAATAATAATAATAATAATAATATAAATCTATCTCAAATAGTTAGGACTTAATTATTATTATTACTGTTTTTTAATAATAATAGAACATAAATTGTCTTAGTAAGATTAGTGGTTTCATTTTTAAGTGTGCAAAGAGTGATTCTTGAGATCTAAAGTTACTATAAAGATGAACCTAATTTTAAATCATCATAAGTATCTCTGGTGAAGATCCAGAGAAAACTTGATTGATAATTTTGTTGAGGTTAAGATGGAAGTGACATGAATCCAAATTAGTGATATTATATTCATCCTCTTGCATCCCATATATGACTAAATTAAGGGTTATTCGTAATCAAATTAAACATTTTTTTCCCGATAAGGAGGGGATAAGAAAATATTTATTTTTTTTGCTTTATATTTGTTATATTTTATAAAATATGTTTAAATTTTTATTTTCAAAAATAGTATTTTTCATATAAAAATTAGTACTTGAAAAATAGATTAGTTACATATCATCTTTGTAATTAACTACATTTAGTATTCTACTCTTTATATTTTTAAAAATTATATTAATATTTTTATAATAATAAAAAATATTTAATCTCATTTATTTTTACGATAACTTTATTGATGGAAATATCGTATGTATTCACTAATAAATTTTATAGTATTTTCAATAACAAATTTGATGATGTGTAAAAAAGAAGATTAAATACTTCATTTTCATAAATATAAAGATTTTAATATATTTTTAAAATATAAAAAATTAAAAATACTAAAGGTAATTAAATAGTGAAGTAATATGCTATTAGCTCACTCGACACACAACCAAGCTGGCTTAACACTTCCTATGTTTTGACTGAACCGAGACGGGGTCGCAGGTGCTATAACGCACCGCGAAGTACCACAACCCAGCCCCCAAAAACCCCCTAATCAAAACCCTAGCTGTCGATCGATCGTATCATCGAGCCGTTGGCCGGAACCCAAGATGGCGTTCACGGGGCGGTTGCGCGAGCTGATGAAGAAGTACGGGAAGGTGGCGCTCGGCGTCCACCTCTCCGTCTCCTTCGCATCCATCACCGGCTTCTACGTCGCCATCAAGAACAACGTCGACGTCGAGTCCGTCTTCGAGAGGGTTGGCCTCTCGTCGGGCGTCTCGGAGAAGGATCGCGCTGCTGATGCCTCCTCATCCTCCTCTTTCCCCTCAGGCGACGCGGTCATCTTGGACGGCGTTGACTCTTCGGCGCCGAGGGAGGAGCAGCAGCAATGGAGGAGGAACAGGACGGCGGAGCTGGCGGCGTCCAGCGGCGGAGCCCTAGCTCTGGCGATACTCTGCAACAAGGCCCTGTTTCCGGTTCGGGTCCCGATAACGATCGCCCTCACGCCGCCGATAGCCCGGTTCCTGGCGAGGAGGAACCTCCTCAAGAATCACGTGTGATAACTCTGCCCAAATCTGTGATCCTTTTCACCTTGTGCTTCTTGATTTGAAATGCTTTTGGGAAGTAGACATGCTGAGTTTATGAATAGAAATAATGGAAAGATTGCATGTTGACCTGCTTCTGGTTTCAACTACGAGTATTTCTTGTGGTTTTGTTCAGTAACGAATAACCTGAGCTTTCATAAGTGTTTCGATGTGAACATTTAGTGTCTTTGATCTCATTTATTTTCATCCTATTAGGATGTTAATAGTTGACTCTTATCAATATTAAATGCATTATAATATGAGTATAGATTGTGATTATGAAGTACAACAAAATCTAGTCTCTTTACATGCTTTTGCTTGGTATAGACTGTGATTATGAAGTACAACAAAATATAGTCTCATTACGCGCTTTTACTTGGATATATTGTTGAGTAAATATGGCAAGGATACTGGTTGCACATTAGATGTTAAATCTCATGCACAATTATGGATGAATAATAGCACTTAAAGGACATTTTCATATTAAATTTCTGCCTTTAGTGTGGGTATCCTCGCTAGTTTGTTTTCGTGAATGTAATATTTCCGAGGCTAATTTTACTAGTCCTCTTCAGGATTATTTTCACTTGACTTTCTATTTCTACCTTCTCTCTTGTATTTCATTTTTCTTTCTTGTTGTGTTAAGATCACTTGGAATAATTGTAACTAAATAAAAGTTCTATCTCAATAAGTATTGTAAACGTTGTTCTTTATGTGTGTTTGCCAAATTCTTCAAGTTTCAACTTATTCTTTTGGCTTTAGCATTACTTAGGAAGAGTATACTAGCAAAGTTTGATTCAAAAACACTTTCATATTTCATCTGACTAGTACCTATAGTTTCTTAAGAAGGTGAAAACTTGTTGTCTATTTGTCATGGTCTTTGGTCCAGTCTCATGTGGTTTACTTCTCTAGAGCTAAATGTTCTGATAGTACCGGTGCTACAGGAAAATATGGATGTCTGCAAATTGAATTAGGAATGTGAAAGAGCATAATGAAGGTTCAGTGATATGTAAAAACAATAGGTTAACTCCTAGTTGACTTGATGGGATGAAACTCGTGTAGGTGTGATTCAACAACATTTCATATTTTATGTTGTAGTAGTTTCTTAATAAGGTGAAACTATTCATCTTCTAGTTGTTAAGAAGTTTCAGATGCTTGGTTATCTAGAGCCAAATGTTATTGGAGTACATGAGGAATAAACTTTAAATTGGATAAATTACCGGTAGCGCAGGAGAATATGGATGTATGCATTATGAATTAGGAATGCGAAAGAGGATAACGAAGGTTAAGTGCTTTGTCAAAACAATAGGTTAACAAAAAATGTCGTCTACTGGCCAGCGACGACACTTGTCCTCTTGTGTATCATCAGACAAAAAATGCCATTTTTTCTAGTTCTCAAAGGAAACAAGTAAGCTTCTTATTTTCATCCCAAGGCCATTTGCATGGATAGATAGATAGACATGGGCAGTGTAAATGGGATGGAGCAAATTTGCTCAGGACATCTCCAGTTTTGAGAAAATTTGCTCTGTATCTCAAAACATGTTTTAATTTTTAAGTTGGCAATTTCAGAGCAGGTGCTAGTTTTTATGCTTTCTTGGTCAGCCATGTAAATCTGGTTCCCTGAAATTATCTTAACTTTGAGCTGTCCTCCTGGGTGGAATATCCATGTCCTTTCCAAACTACATCTGAGGGTATGTCAAAATGATCATGAAAGTTGTAATTGTGTGAAATTTGTTCTTGTATTGCTGACTGACTTGTGGGAAAAGAGGGAAGATAGATAGTTTGAACCTCAAGGTAGCAGATGTTCTAAGTTGCTATGAAGTTAGTAGTGTGGAAGAAGAGGCAATGAGTGCAATAAAAATATCTAATTTTTATTGCACTCATTTTGTTTGTTAAGGGTTAATTAATGATTATATTTTGAAATTAGTTATATTTAGTATTTTGATTTCTATATTTTCAAAAGTTAATTGGGATCTCTATACTTGTAAAGTAAAATAATTAGTCTCATTTTTTCTCATGTTCATTCTATTGATAAAAATATTACAGGATTTATCATTAAGCATATATTGATTATGTTTTATTTCGATTTAGTACGTATAATATTTATGTTTACAGAATCGACGATATGAGAAAAAATAAAATTAAATATTTCACTTTCATAAATTTAAGGATCTAATTACATGGATTAATATATAATTAGCTCATCACTTAATTATGAAACATTACCATTAATGAATCATGTGTAAGTATATATATCTAAGCACAACAGAAACATCAAATACATTTTGACTTGTATGAAAATATGCAGAAGTTGTATATGAGAAGTCAGATTACCATCTTACCATCACCAAGAAAATGATGAAAGCAAGTCGACTGAAAACATGGTAAGTCTTCATTTTTGTCCTCATCTGATGTACTTCCAGAAATGTAAAGCAAAATCTAATCGGCTTCTAGCTTGAAAGAATGATCCGGTGGCTAATCTGGTAGCAGACTCATACTGTCTTCTCGGAGCGCTGCTCTCTTCCCTTTTGGATAGGATTGGATCCCAAACATGAAAAAGGAAGGATTTGATCGAGTCATCAGAGAGAAATTAACCATTTTCAATGCCAAAATATCTAAATCTAAATCAAATTAGTCAGAAGAGCAATCAACATTTTTAAGTCATTAAATCCAGTTTAATAATAACAATTCATTCAAGTTATTTTTCGGTGTCCATTCGAAACTAAACAAGGGTATAAAATTAAACCTAATTATCATCAAATATCAATCGTATTGGGGAGAGACAGAAATTTTCAAAAACATTATGTTAAATTAGTTCGACATTTCCTATCTATCCTATGAGATTGTACTTAAAAATTTTCTTATTACAATTTAAAGATTGTACTTTGAAAAAACTTTAATATTATTTTAAATTCATTTGGAAGCACTATTTCTAGTGATTATATATATATATATATATATATATATATATATATATATATATATATATATATATATATATCTTTAAATATTTAAAATGATATATGCTATACCAAAATTTTGAGGGATAAATATGTGATTTGGAAACCGTAAAAGGATAGATATGTAAAACCGCCTTCAACCGGAGACCAAAGCACACGTGGCATGAGGCGGACGTGTCCAACCCGTTTCATCCCAAACAAATCTGCGGTCCGCTGCTCCGGACAAAACAGCGACTCCTTAGACTACCATCAGATCCGCACAGGTCGCGCCCCAATCTCCGCCTTCCCTCGCTCCCACCGCCACAAGCCGGTGCGGAGAAGATGATCGTGTGTGTCGCCGTCGTCGGCCATCAGGTAACATCCGTCTCCGTCTACGTATATCCCTTTTCCGCGCGGCTGCAAGGGTTAGAACCGCCCTCCCTTGATCTGACGTATTTGATCTGTCTGCGGCCCACAGAACAATCCGCTGTACCTGCAGAGCTTCACGGAGGCGGACGACGCGCTGAAGCTTCACCACATTGTCCATTGCTCCTTGGACGTCGTCGACGAGAGAGGTTGCCCTTTTCCTCTTTCGTTGGTACTCGTTGATTGTTTTACTGATTTCTTATGCTCAGCGTGCTTGCCTTGTCGTGGATCTAACGAAGGACTCGTCACATAGCTATGGTCCGTTTGGAGTGATCTTGGTACTCGATGGTTGGTCAGATACGGCATCAGACATAAGTTACTGTGTGGTGGTGGTCTGGATGTACATTTGGTCTACGCGTAATGGGAGAGTCTTTTATGTTGTTGAAAGAGGCCATATCATTTTTGCTTGAGTAGATGACAGTGTTGGTTGGATATTTTCTTGTTAAGAAGGTTTTGAGCTCAGTATAAGAGAAGATCGAGAACTCATAAGATGGTCATAAGCTGTATCCTTTATGATAAGAGGTTCGATTTCACAACTTGGATTCCGCCTATATCATTGTTTTTCTTGTGATTCTAACAAAGACTAGGATCTATTTTTGTAGTACCAATTATCTACTGGTTTCATAAGAATTATGAAATTTTTGTGGTTTGTTCGAATTAAGCTAGGCGATTGGATCTTGGAGAAGATTGATAATTGCATAAGATGGTCATGTCTCCTGGATGATAAAAGGATCGATGATTCATTGTTGGAAAACTAACAATTGAGTACTTTCTAAGAGTTAGGATATTTTTTTAACAAAATCTGAATTAAGCTAGATGATGCAGTGGATATTTTTCTATAGTAAAGTTGTTGACTTATGGTAAATTAACATCTTTGTGTAAAGTGAAAGAAACCACTGAGTTTCACTAGGATTGGCTCAAGTTGATCTCTTGAGAATTGTAAGTATGTGGAAAGAAACATTGACACATATTTCAGCAAAAAATTTCGTATACATGCCTATAAGTTTCTTGTATTTTTCTATTATCACTTTATGTCCAGTCCTTGCTGAAGCATACTAGAAGCAATTGCTTTTTCTTTGGAATGTTTTCATTTTACTTAACATCATGAAGGATTTGTGGTATTTATTCTTTATCATGCATATTGCTTCTGTTTTTCGCCTGTATTAACTTAAACGCAGATGAACACTTGCTTTCTGAAAACCTTGGGCATAATATCACTTCTGTATATAAGTACCTAAGGTTCATTCTTCTGTTCATAGCCTCATATAAAAATATCTAGTACATTGATTCTTCAAACTGTTTGTCACTTCATTTAGTCCACTAGAATTCCATATACTTCTTCCATGGGGACATCCTTCGTTGTTGATGGAACTGAAGAACTATTTTGAGAATGCTAAACATCCTCGGATTCTGAATTTTTATTATGGATGGCATTTACATGTGTATCCTGTTAATAGTTCATTTTGGTCTATTGAAGAATCATTAGTGCTTGTATTTTGATTCACATATAAGAAACACTATAGTGTTTCATATCATTTCAGAAACAAGTAGCCCTCCCAGTCTAGTGATTCACATAATAATATACTTACCACTTTGTAACTGAAACTCATTAGATGGTCAGAATTCTGTTACACATGATGAACTCGTTAATCATATTACTTGGTTAATGGTTAATATCTAACTCACATATTCACCATTCTGATATGGAAACATCTTTTATATGCCCTAACACCTAATAAGGCCTGCTCTTCCATTTTAGATAATCCTTGTTTCTTCTGAGACATCATCATGCATTCGACATTGATTGCTAACTTTTATTGTCATAAGTTTTTCATGTTTGAATGTTGTGGATCAGTTGTATATACGTGGTTATATACTTAGAAGGATTTTAAATTGTATGAATGATAATACTATTCTGATCAATCAGCAAGGAAAATCATCCTCAGTCTGTAAAAAGTTACCCTCAAATGTTCCAATTCAATCTTTTAAACTTCTTTCTATCCAAGAACAATGCAAGAAATGAGTCTTAGCCTACCTTCCATTTTTGTTGTGAGATAATCTCTTTCCACTTTCAGTTGAGGATCTCTGTTATAATGCTAGGCATTCAGTAATTTGAATGTCCAACCAAACAACTAATACTAGGTGCAAAATTCTCATTTCTTGTTAACACTAAGTACAATACTGCTATCTTAAATAACTAGATTGTTTTTCTGATTCTGTCCTTGATGTTTTTAGGCAACTTAGTATGATATTATTTGTCAATCAGTCAAAGATTATGACTTCATATTATTATCCATATCCAACTGAAGCTTACTGTGGTTTGTTTTTATTGTTCTTTAAGTTGTCTAATGTTAAAGTTTTACTCTATCTTGGTACTCTAGGTTTCACTTGATGCATCAGTTGCAACATCGCTATATTGAAATGCTTAGACAGAATTCCCAATACAGTGTATCATATGTCAATGATCCCTTGTCCAAAGCTTTTATTTAAGCATATATTATAAAACATATATATATCCTTGTTAAATGATCTTTTGTATCTTCCCGCCAAAGGTTCATCAAACATCAACAGTTGCAAAAGTTCCTATCACTTCTTTAGACTTAACAACAAGAATACCTTATGATCCAAGTTTCCAACCATATGGACTCTTCTCTTATAAGTACTCTGAAATTGCTTTGTAGGAGCTGCTTAATTGTATAGTTTAATATGAAATCATAAATGACATTCTGAGTTCTCTTTCCTCTTGGCAGTGAACAACCCGAAGAAAAGTGGACCTACACTGAATGAGACATTTCTTGGTATGTTATATCCAACAGAGAACTACAAAGTGTAAGTAATTGTAAGATTTTTTTCTTTTTGATTTTACACTGCTTATGCATCCTTTTTAACATCCATCTGTTTATAAGGCTTAGTGGTTTTTTGTATCTCTGTTTCCATTTTTATGGTACTGCCATTTACAGGTATGGTTATCTAACCAACACAAAGGTGAAATTTCTTATGGTTACAACTGATCTAGATGTCAAAGATGCAGATGTCAGAAGTGTAAGTTTTTCACACATGATTTCTTGATTCTGTATTTTTTGCTAATCCTCATCTGTTTATGAATTTGATTTGATTCTGTAAGTTTTTTCCTGATAGTCCCCATAATTATAAGCGGGAAAAGTTGCATATGCTTTAAAAACATTACCATTGCCTTTTTTCCCCCTTCAAAAATCATGTATATGTATATGCTTACATATAACCTAACAATTGTTCACTTCTCTGATACATTTGCATCGTCAAAGTAAATCATCATCATCATCATCATCATCATCAATGCAATCAGTAGTCATTATCATCCTAAGTGTACTTTTTTATGTTCAGTTCTTTAGGAGGTTTCATGCTGCGTACGTGGATGCTGTTTCCAACCCCTTCCATGTCCCAGGGAAGAAGATAACCTCCAAAGCCTTTGCGGAAAGAGTTAGCGGTATCGTCAAATCATTCGGACCCGTAACCATCGGGTAAATGGCCTTTCTTCTGTGTCGATTAAGCCCGTGAAAGTTGAAACAATTGGAGTATATGCTCTTAGTTTCTTCTGTTCCATGGTTGGTTTGTGTGGCTTTGACCAATATATTTCAACCATTGATATACAAATATATGTTGTAGAATTTCACATTTTGGTTATGCTCACAAAGCTTTCACCGTCATATATTAAAAACAAAAAAACAAAAAGCCCGTTTCTTATATAAGCTTTTTTCACTTCATATATGAATTTTTTTACACGATTATGCTAACATTGCTTTAATCATCACGGTCTCATTTATAATTCAAACTCTTGACCACTTGAACTATTATTCTGTGGGATAAGTATGATAATTTGGATAGTTAGTCAAAATCCAAAATAGAATAGATGAAATTTATGGATTCTCTTCTCTGTAATTTTAGAAGAAAGTGTATTATATTTTCTTATTCTCACTTATACAACTTAAGTCGGATTAGGGTACTTAATAATTGGGTTTGTGATAAATATGAGAAGAAAATGGGTACTTTGATATGGAGTTCTGAATCATGAAAATTATTGGTTCATTTCTTTTTGCATTGTAAATACTCTTTTTCTGAGTTATATTATTATTATTATTATTATTATTATTATTATTATTATTATTATTATTTTTAACAAATCCTCTTTGTTTCTTCAACCTATTTTCATTATTTTAAACCAAAGATGAAATATTCATTTCATCAGTGGATTTCATTTGACTTAGAAAATGATAAAATACAGTGGTATTCCATGAATCATGTTCTATTAGAAAAATATAACTACAGAAATAGTATGGTTACGAAATTAGAGATTCATATGTAGATCACTTAACTATTAAATGAAATGAATATCAGAAAATTAAATGGAATTCGAGTCCCACCAACAAATGAAGTATTAAAAATGAAATGAATTAGCAAATGAGAATAAAAATGTGTATCGCTTCATCTTATGAAAAACTAACAATTAGCAAATAATATGCTATCCAAATTTTAATACTGTCACGATTATTATTTTGACAGAAAATTAGTATAGCAAAATTATACCAAAACGAAGTACAAAATTTTAAATATAAAAATATAATGGACAATAAATAATATAACAGAGTTTTAGCTTAAAAAAATAATAAATGAAGAAAAATAAATGGAGATGCGGGGTATCGATCCCCGTACCTCTCGCATGCTAAGCGAGCGCTCTACCATCTGAGCTACATCCCCGTCTTGTAACTTCTTGTTTACCTAAAAATTTTATATAGTAAAGATGTCTTAGCAAATAATAAGCTATTCAAATTTTAATACTGTCATGATAATTTATTTTGACAGAAATTAGTATAGAAAAATTATATGAAAACGAAGTACAAAATTTTAAATATAAAAATATAATTGTAACAAATAATTTAGCTATAAAAATTAAACTATATCACAAGAATTATTTTGACAGAAATTAATATAACAGAGTTTCATAACAAATGAAGAAAAACAATAATAAGTGGAGATGCAGGGTATCGATCCCCGTACATCTCGCATGCTAAGCGAGCGCTCTACCATCTAAGCTACATCCCCGTGATATTAATTTATATTTACTTAATTAGAACATATTTAGTAAAACATATTAAGTTATCACCAAAAGAAGTCTTTTAAGTGACTGCACAATGAACTGTTCCTACATGCCTTAGTCATCCGACTCGGGCGAGCTAATTGTCAGTTAGAATTTGAAATCACAGGGTTATGGCATTAACAAGGGAGATTATTGAATCATTACAACTTGTGCTTGGTGTGATTTCATGACCTAAATATGGCATTGATTCAATCTATTTATGGTTTACTTGTCGTGTCAATTATATCGTAGAATCAACATAATTGCTATAAGTGAATAGTGATCATAGTCTTAATATAGTGCTATAACTATTTATGCCATAAGCCTTACCTTATGTTTACTTACTGTACAATCAATCGTATCGATATGTTTGTGTATGCATTACAAAGCATATATATATAGAGAGAGAGAGAGAGAGAGAAGGAATCCATTTGGAAGTCATCTTATGATTTGATGAACGGGTTATCAAGTCAGTTAAGATATAGTAGTGGACTTTTGATGTGGAACAGTGAAATTCCATTTGTGCCTCTTAACATATGTAAAATATCGCATATGCCTCCCTTAAAAAAAAAAAAATCAAATGTCGTGAATACCCCTACAATAAAATATTTGCATAAATGTTAAGTTATATATAAATAGCGAGGGTCGGTTCATCGCTAGGGTTTCAATCTCATCCTCGTCTTCATCCTTTTCCATCTCCTTCTCCTCGGGTGTCTTCTTCGATTCGATCCGATTGAGCGGCCGACATGGAGAAGAAGATCACCCTCAGGAGCTCCGACGGCGAGGTGTTCGAGGTGGATGTGGCGGTGGCGATGGAGTCGCAGACCATCAAGCACATGATCGAGGACGACTGCGCCGAGAACGGGATTCCCCTCCCCAACGTCAACGCCAAGATCCTCGCCAAGGTCATCGAGTACTGCAGGAAGCACGTCGATGCCGCCGCTTCCAAGTCCTCCGACGACGCTTCCAAGGTCGCCGACGAGGAGCTCAAGGCCTGGGACGCCGAGTTCGTCAAGGTCGATCAGGCCACCCTATTCGACCTCATTCTGGTACCGATCTCCTCCTCTTCCATGTCTTTACTCGTTGCATTAATGATCGTCTGCTTATGGAAATTTTCAGCTACTTATTTCTGAATTTTATTGCTAGTCCTTGAAGACTCTATGTCAGATCATGTCCTTCCATAAGAGGACTTCTGCAGATCTCCTTTATAGGATGGCCTTGCTACTATAAAGTCTACAGGGTTATTTATCTGTTGGTCAGGAGTATTGAGGTGAGGGTGCTCACATTGATCCTCCCCAGACTCCGCTTTGGCGCGAGTCTCGTGCACTGATTTGTTTGTTTTTTTGTTGGTCATGATTAGTTGTTTTAATTCAAGAATTCCTATGAATATAGAATAGTAATGTATAGAAACGTTGATGATATTTTAGCAACTGAATGGGCACACATTGACCCACCTCAGATCCCTCAGAAGCAGGAGCCTCATGCACTTGTTCATCTTCTTTGTTGGCCATGATAAGTTGTAGTAGTTCAAGAACACTGACGAGTACAGAATAGAAATGTAGATGATATCTTAGCTAGTAAATAAGTAGAAATAAGATGGGTTTCGCTGCCAGCATCAGGTGAAGAAACACAATAAGGTGGATGACAAGTTGGGGGAAGGATTACCTGGCATTGGCTGTAAGGAAGAAGAGTAATGGTCAATCAGTTAGAGGTAGGATAAGAAAGAATAAGCATGGGAGGAAGATGTGCTGTTGATACAATGGAGGAAGAGTGACATTTTTTAATGTTTTTTTTACCGTTTCCAGTATTTGCATTTACTAGAATAGAGTGGTGGATACTAACTTTTGGTGGTGTAGATGGTAAATTTAGTTTTCTAAATTTAATTAGAATTTAGTAATTGTATTCATTTTGTTTCTTTTACGTTTTAGGTTATAGTTACTTTATGTTTGTGTGTGTCTTTCACCTGTAATTTACTGTTTTGGATTTTTTTTACTTTATTAATAATTGCTTTTGATAGAGGGAAATTCTATGGAGATCAATATTCTAGTCTTTTTAAAAGGGGTCAAATGACAAGATGAACAGTAAAGTTCAATGATTGTCGAATGTTATTCCCTCTACCTAGAAACAGACGTAGCATGTAAAGGTAGAGTGACATTAGCAGTCAATGCTATTAACATCTTAGGTTGAGTTAAACAAGGAACTAATTTGTTCAATGAGACTTTGACATCGTCATTGGTCAGCAGCGGATCAAAGGCAAAGAGTAAGCAGTTAGTGGTCATAGACTAACTACTTAAGTGTCTAAGACACAGTAGTTACCTAGTTAATAGTTCATCGTCCAAGAAAATGATACATGATTGATAGTTCATAGTTCAACCGAAAATAGTGCATGCCATTTAGCTATGAAATTTTGTTATGTTTATGTTTGGCAATGGTCTACTCAAGCTTTCTAAGGAATGCTAGACTCATCACTTTTTGGTGCACTAGTAGAATAAGTTTTTGGTACAGTAAGAGCAGAAGTTGAGTCCCTTGCCAAAGTTAGTGGTGTACCTTTCGGTGCATTTCCTATTTAGAAGTGAAGCCCACAATGAAGAATTTGCTACTCAGTTTAGTGATCTCAGAGGTTTCATCATAAGTTTAGCAACGTTCTTTAATTTTTCTGTTGCCTTTTTTCTTGCACTCTATTTGATATGTATATATAAGATCACAAGCGATGTCCCTTGCCATGTATTATCCCTCAAGTTTGAGTCTGATACTTGACATGCTTCTAAAGCAAAAATATCTGGCCATTTTTCTCTCTCGTTTTTTGAAGCTAATTGTTGAAGGTAGCCTCTTTAAATATCTGGCCATGCTTCTAAATCGTTTTTTGAAGCTACTTGACATACTTCTTTACTTTCTCCAAATGAAGGTAGCCTCTCATGGAACCTGGTTTATCTTGATTACGAGTGGTTTGCCTTGTTTTGGTTTCGGTGTCTGTTGTGACAATGAGGTTGACACACAGGCATTGTTTGAAGAACTGAATGCTGAAAGCTTACTGTATGGTACCCAAGTTTCCTCCCACTAATGATATGAATGTGAAATATAAAATCATCATCTAAAGCTCTTGACCTCTAAATACTGGCCTTTTCTCATTAAAAAAACCATTTATTTCTGTAGAGCATTTGTTTTGCCTAAAGGTGTTTACCTTTTTTTTCTCTCCTTGGCTGAGCATATGATAAAGAGGTTTTATTCACTGGTTTGTATTTGATGTAGAATAAGCTGTTGGTTCAATTGATACGGGCTATGGTGACAACAGTGCACACATAGAGGGTGAAAATGATAAACATGAAAGTGAAGAAGAATTAAGCAATAATTCTAATTGAGTCATTCTCGTCACATTCATTACTATCAGGTGTTTAGACTTCTAACACGTCATCATGGCTTGATATTTATGGATATTTGATCTATATTGTGTGTGCCTGACTGAGGTTTGAGGAGGTATCAACTCTAAATTCATGAGGGTTATACTACAATAAATCAATTTTTTTATAGGAAATTAAACATTAGAGGTCCTGCATAGTTGTAGTCATACTTATTCAGCTTTGTCCTGCCTGTTTTTTTGGGTTCAAAATCAAACATTTTAGACATGCATGTTTACTTGATTGATTTCACTTAGGTTCTTTATGTTGAAAGCACATGTATGTATATACACACATAAATGTGGTTAGTCTCATTTTGATTTGAAAATTCTCATTCAAAGATCAAAACACCAAGTCAAAAATCAATGATCCAACTTTTTGTGTGATTTTGTTTCCTCAGAATTATGTGATAAATTATGAGATTCTGAAAGCATTTAATCATTTATCGAGTGATGCAATGATTATGCCATATAGGATGATTTACATAATTAATTTTTAGATAAGCCAAGTAGTCAACCAATGGACTAGTGAACTCCAAATGTAACAACTAATTAAAAAAAGAGACTCTCGAGGATGTGGATCAACTTCAATATTATGAACATTGATTTTGATTTTTCTTCATAAGATAGTAAAGATTTTATAAACTGACTTGACATCAGATTGACCTGAAATGAGCTGCATGCTCTCTCTCTCTCTCTCTCTCTCTCTCTCTTTATATATATATATATATGTGTGTGTGTGTGTGTGCACGCAGACACACATAAGTCCAGTTAAAAGTGTCTGTGTGATCAGCTATTTTACAATCCATTTTTGGAGAGCAACCAAAACACTAGTATTCAAGCAAGCATAATTTATGTAAACCACTTTTGTCTTAAACAATTAATTTTGGTTTTCCATTTCTGCAATTTGAGCTGTATGGTGTCCTTGACATTTTCCAGTCGCTTACATGGGTACATAACTTAACCAAATAGTGGTAATCATCTCTGAACCTGAAGATGTTACTGGTCCTCCATATTTTATGAATGCAGTAAGGCTTGAATTCAGGTGAAAGAGTGTTTACCATGGCTTTAACTATATCTTTAGGCCGATAGATTTCAACTAGGGAAGCTGTGAATCGTGCCATCTTGTGTGGTGAGCACAGCTCATGGGTCCCACAGGATATAAGAACTTGTTTGTGTACGATGGAGTGAAGGGTACTGAGGCAAGACCAGTGAAGGACATCAGGACCAAGGGTGGTTCAACTGGATTGGATGTGTTCAATCATGTAGTATAGAGAGCTTAACCTCTTGTAGGTGGTTATAAACTCGATCCTGTGTCGACGGAAAGGTCTCTTCTCTGATGGAAGGGCTGTTCTTTTTTATCCACAAGATCAGAGTGTTCTCATGATATGTTTGAGAAGTTAGCAAGTGGTAGAGTGCCTAGTATATCAAATTCCAGACCTTAATAGTAATTAAGAAGTATAATGTGCCCATTGATTTAATTGTGTACTTAACATTCGGGTATTAACGGTTGTAGCTGTTTGTGATTCTTGCTGAGAGTTGATTGTTGTTGGATTTTAGATTCACGGTGTCCTTGCCACATTTATGTTGTTTGGTATCTTATACCCATTTAAAATGGAATTGTAAATTTCTACAGATACAAATTTTTATTCACAAGTTTAATATGGATAAATTGTTTCAATGATCATGTGGTGCATTCAGGCTGCAAATTATCTGAACATAAAGGGGCTACTTGACTTGACTTGTCAAACTGTCGCCGACATGATAAAGGGGAAGACTCCTGAAGAAATCCGCAAGACCTTCAACATAAAAAACGACTTCACCCCCGAGGAGGAAGAGGAGGTGCGGAGGGAGAACCAGTGGGCCTTCGAGTGATCCGAGTTGAGTGTCTCCTCTCCTGTCCATTAAAGCTTCCTTTTAACTTCTCTCATATTATGATTGCTATCAGTGGTATTGTGGATTCTACATGCAGTGTTTCCGGTCCGTAAGTAGGCTTAAGAAGTCCCAATATGAAGTGTCAAAAGGGCTCCAGGATGGTGACTTGGTCTTCACTTTGGCTGTGTAATGTTATGACCCTCTTTAGTGCTACCAGTTATATGCATCATCTGACTCTGATATGGGAAGACTTCCTCCTGTTTGAGTTTGAGCCATGGATCGTTTGGTCTGCTTACACACCCACACAGCATAAATCTGTATGGATTTATGTTGCCTATGCTCGGTAAATAATATTCTGCGATTCTTTTTTTTCTTTTTTTTTGCATCCACTATAGCAGGTTATGAGGTAAACTCAAATAGAGCAATGCTTTTTCTAGCTATCATGAGATACTTGGCTCTCCCATGGTCACCTCTTTGATTAGTGATGTCGACGTCTTCAAAATCAAAATGTCAACATAAACAATTATTTTCTTAACGGCATATGAATACCTCGAGTTCAGCGCACGTAATTATGTTCTTCTAATTAATCTTCCATTGTCATTATTATTTCACTGTCAGTTGAAATTGTAATTGACACTAGTAGTGTCTTCTATTAGTAAATTCTAGTTTATTTTAGGTATGTTACGTATGCACATGTTAACTCTATATTAAAATTTTATAAGAGAGCACTGTTTTTAAAGATAAGGGGTGTGCATCACGGGAACCACGGGAACCATTCCCCACCCCCCCCCCCCCCCCCCCCCCCCCCCTCTCTCTCTCTCTCTCTCTCGCTCTTTATACCCCTTACCCTCCCTCCCGTCATCCTTTTTATGGAAAAATTTCTGATACCATATATAATTTTAAATTATAATATACCATATTTCATGATGCATTTTAATCAAACATATGGTCCCTATGGTCATATTCTCACATCAATACAGGAGTAGGATAGCGGGAAACACATAAAAACGTAAGAGAGAATTATGTGCAACATGACATTACCCGTAACAGCCGAGGCCGAGAGGTATTCATGAAGCATCCCTTGTCGCAACCATTCTGGGCACAGGGAGCAACAACAGGCAATGTCAGTCCCAAGAAGAATAGAGAGGAAATGCCAAACTAAGTGCGATAAGAATAATGGCGGGAGCAGAATACCATACAAAAATCACCATGAGACAACTCGAGTTTCATTTCGGTTGGGAGGTATCAGAGCTGCATAATATGAGTTTAATAGAACGTTAGTCACGTTTCCTCGACAGCCAGGATGTTGCTGACAAACTTCTTCCTAAAATTTCATGAACAGAAAATAAATCAGCGTAATTGTCTTCCGACAAAAAGGAGACCTCGGAAACAAGCTTACATAAAATACAAGAGTCCCATGTTCATAAGACCTCAACATTCTGTTGGGAAGCTATTGCATCACAATTGTTGCAATACCAGTTTGTCATGACCAGAAGATCCACAACTTCGAAGCTGGAGAATGCATACGCCTTTGGATTCGTACAGAAGTGACAGGTATTTTCGAACAGCATATGCAAGCCTTCCACCATCGTCATGATGTTGTACCCAACTAGCAAATTTTCACGCTGCCACAAGAATTAATCCCTGAAAGTAAAAAAAAAAGAGTACAAATAGAAAATGTAAATATCATGTGGGGAAGAGAATAAGGGGTTGAGTGTGGAATATTATCATCTGTTGCCAGAAACTAAATTAGTTCCTTAAAATATGCAAAATTTGATAACATAACCCAAAAAAGGGAACAAAAAGGAATTGAACCTTGATGTGGTCTCAGTAGTACCATGACAATGCAAAGGAATTATATTTTTACCTACTAACAAAATCAGACTCTACAGCATTGACCAACTGATGGCTTCGACTTATAATAGGTTTAACAAAATTCAGTGAATTTGTCATGACAGGTAACACTTTTTTCTAGTTTATAATAAATACTGAAAACTTATTTATAGTTACAGAACTTAATTAACTATCTACTCACTGTCCCTGAAAAAACAACTATCTGGGCAAATGATATTGAATACTAACATCATGTATATCGTTGGCAGAATGCCAGGCAAAATTTGGAGGATAGTAGTCACCAAGGCTGATCAACAATTCTTGTTGAAGAGAAAGGATACTGGATCATGAACAACATTTGATTGAAATACACATCCTTAAAAAGAAGAGCATCACATAGAATCTCCGAAAGAAAATCTAAGTCATATTTGATTCCAACAACCAAGGGTTAAAGTCCCATGCACCTATTTATTATACAGTGTTGCAAGATACAGTCTATGCAGCCACATGTGTGGTGGCTGCTACTTTGCATCAGAATCTATGGAAGCATATACAATCCACATAAATATGAAAAATGAGATCACGTGATTCACGAATACTCATTACTATTTGCAACTTAAGAAGATCACGAGATGAAATGCCCCCATACCCTTGTTTACTTAAACTGTAGCACATGTTTACCTTTTAAAACTTTAAGCTTGATTATATCTCTTTATACTTAATTAAATGTATGTTAGCTCCAATATTCTAATATAAGCCGATTATGTGGCAACATGTATCTGCAATTTATGTGTATGGGTTATGTAAGACCCTTTTTGCCTCCATACCATGGCTGCTTTTAAAACATTGCTTACAGGTGTCTTCTTGCCAAAACTTCAGCTTGCCAACTATTACCCATAGACCATAAACTTACAGACCAGATCTTAGAACCTCCCAAAAAAATCCTTTGCAATTTTACCATAGCAATGTGGCAAGTATTATGCATTCTAGACCTAGTAAAACAACCCAAATTGACAGCCCATAAACTAGGGTTTAATGCATAATACACCTTCTCAATTGCCTATACAAGAAGAATCCATGCAAAAGGACAAACGTGACATGAGGTACATGAAAAAAAAAGATGATATTTCTTTAATTGCAATAGTCACAGCAGGCACCACAAAGGTCAAATGCAAATTCAAATATATAGTCATACAATATCTTAATATATGCGTATTAGAATAAAATTTATGGACCATGACATCCTTCTGAGAACAAATGTCACCACCTGAGCAAATTTTCTTATGATAACAGATGTCAACAAAATATGTGTGCGTGAAAGAGAGAGAGAGAGAGAGAGAGAGAGAGATTATGATGCGTGAGTGGAAATGAACTTGTGTATAGTCAGGAAACACTGTCTATAATGCTAAGATGATTGGGGTATTATTAGAGATGACAAGATAAGACAGAGAGATAATTCTATTACTAACATGAGGGGTGGCCTTTTATAAGACTATAAGAATGTCCAGAGAATATCAATAGATGCATCATTTATGCAGTGATTCAATCATGATTAATAGTAAAGGGAGAGGCTGATGAACGCCTAAGAAAACTTTGTTAGAAATAATACAAAAGAGATCTGATAGCCCTTAGTTTGACAGGTGAAATCATGCAATTTTCATCAAGACATTCTCATGGTTGGTGAGATCTTCTCTAACTTCTTGATTGCTTTAATCAAGTATCTCATGTTATTAACCTTCATAGAGCCATCACATGCTTAATTATAATATAATTTTGGACAATACTAGATGCATGCATCAATTATTACATGTCATTCCATAAAGATGTTAGCAACTGGAATAGAGATCATAGCCAATAGAGTACATTATGCCATCAGATTACAGATATTACCCATTTGGTGCTGCCCAATTACAGTTAAAATTAAATTATAAGCTATTTATATATAGCTTGAAGAGTTGTTAATCAAGAAAAGTGTGCTTGCTAGTTTAACTTAATGAGTCAAATCATCGATTCATTAATTTTATACAAATTTGATTACAGATCAACAGAAAAAGAATAATAAAGAAACCATGATGGCTAGATACAATTGCTGAGTGATCCCTAGTAGGTGCTAGATAATTACAAAAAAACAAGGAGCCAGATAAGATGATGCAAAAAATTCTATGAGAGAGTAACTGTGCATAAAAATGAGGTTTCATTTTCAAAATATGATGTGAAATTTTTATATCCTATAAAATTGCAAATGTCCTTTCTAGACTGCTATACTGGATAACCAATAATGAGGTGCCAGAAAGTGCACAAATCAGCATTTAATAAATACACAAGAATATGATGATAATTCCTAATTTTAAAACATGAAACAGGTCAATCATCAGATATCATTAACCCTTATTACCAGAATCAAGATTCTGTCTCAGGATTTCTTTATATAACTTAATGTAGCAGATAAAAGTTTAATATGATGCTTTTGTATCGACTTATAATTCAGAGTCACTCACAGTAATTCAGTCAACATAGACTTTGGCATGGAAAAAATGATATGGTTTTCTATATGCTATAACTTCACCTATCAAGTATTTTAAGACCACCAATTTTGAACTCGGCTGATGCACTAAGAGGAAACCACAAGGCAGTTGGCTTTTACACCTACAGCTACTGACCAAATATCAAAAGGCAACATACTAGCAATCATACAAAAATTATACTGGAACAACCATGAAAAACAGAATAAAATTATATTCCACATACAGATATGGAGGACAAAGAATGATCACTCACCAGTACTTGATCATGCCATCCCATCCACAAGTTGCAACCTTGCTCTGCTCCAATGGATGCCACTCACATCCAATGCACACTCCTTCATGACATTTCAACGTCCTAAAGACCTTGCAACTCTTCCAGTCCCAAAACCAACACTTCCCTTCTCCATCTCCTGAGATAACAAAACGTCCATCCGGAGAAAAATTCACCTGACAAGCATACCCTGCTGCAATGTGGCCTGCAAATCTCTTCTTCTTATTCAGCTGAAACCTCTCCTTCGTACTGTATATAAGTATCTGATTATCCAAGCTCTGAGCAGCCAACCAATTTGAATTAGGATGAAGCGAGATTGAAGGCATGGAATGCATGTGAGGCTCACTGATGTACTTTATAACAACTGGAATCCCAAACTCCCATACCCGAAGTGACTTATCATCACTAGAAGTAACAAACCTTCGATTATTATCAACAAAAGTGATGGTATTAACTGCTCCTAGATGTTGATCATACTCTTGTGTGATTGTGCCCGAATTCATGTCCCACTGTACAATCTTCTTGTCACTCATTCCTGCAAGAAGAATGTTCTGTTTGTCTTCATCTGGATTAAGCTTCACTACGTAGGGAACCTTCCCAGTGGAGAAGGTGGAGATGACCTTCCCCGTCTCAGTGTCCCAATACTTTATGTTCTTGTCATACCCAGCACTCAAGAACTTGGTACCGTCATTTGAAAAGGAGATGTCGCGAACCGCCTTCGAGTGGCCCATGTATGTCCGCATGCACTTACCAGAATTGAACACATCCCATATCTTGACCTTCGAGTCCATACCAGCCGAGAGTAGAAGGTGGCCATGCTTCGGAAAGAATCGTATTGCCGCGACACCCTTGGTGTGGCCACTCCATGTATGAACCCAACGTTTTGGGATGTAGCAGTGGTCGTTCTTAGGCTTCGCATCCTTGGGCGGCTCGATCCATGAACGACCCTGGTAGTCACGCTCCTCCTTCCCGTGGAATGTGCTCTTGTCTGAATGCTCTGCTTTATTGCCAGCCCGCCCTTCTCCGCGCTCCTTCTCGGCCTTCTTCTCCGCGTGTTCCTCGGCGTACTTCTTCTGCTCCTCCGTGAGCTCGCCCTGGACGACCTCGTTCTTCCCGGACCACGGGCTTTTTCGATTCTTGAGGAGCCACTCGTCAGACGCGGGGTTCTCAACCTCAGGCCCTGCTGCGGAAGGGTCAGCTTCTTCGGCATCGGGCGCTTTCATTTGGAGGCGCCGCCGTTTCTGTTCCTGCTGGGGCATGTTGTAGACGGAGAGGGCCTGGTTCTTGGTTAGGGTTTCGAGGTCGCCGACGTAGGAGAGGCCGGAGGGGTCCGTGGCGTAGCCGTACTTGTGGAAGGTGTTGTACTGCTCGTCGAAGAGGAAAGGCTGGATGGCGGCGTCCTCCACGAAGCCGAGCTTGTGATTGCGCATGCCCTGGGCAACGCCGTCCTTGGCGAAGGGGTGGGCGGGGCCGTGGATGGGCGCCCAGAGCTGATCGTAGGTGGGGTTGAAGGCCACCGCATGCTGCGCCGGGTCGAGGGGTCGGTGGATGGCGCGGGCCGATTCGGCGGCGGCAAGGGCCAGGGTGGTGTCGTCGACGCGGGGGGCGGAGGACTTCGCTGGCAGGCGCGGAGGGGAAGAGTCCGGCGACGAAGAGCCCTCCCCCTCCCCCTCCCCCTCCGTCGCTGCGGGGGATTCCGGCCTCTCTCCTTCTCCTCCTCCTCCTTCTCGTGACATCTCTTCGGGTCCGTCGTTGTCGTCGTCGCCTTCTGTGTAGCCTCGTAGGAGATCCATTGTGGAAACCCTAGAGACCGTGACGGTGACCGGTAGAGGAAGAGAGCAACGGCCAAACAGCACATCACAAATGGAAGAAATAGGCCCGTGTTGGTCGAGCCGTGGTTCGAAGTCATGCCGGACCGGATTAAGAAAACCGAACCGTTGCCCAATGCCGGACCGATTCGAATCGTCTCATAGACCGGTCAACTCAATTTGGTCCGGAAGTGGAAATGGGTGCGATTTTTGCATAAATGACATTAAGAATTTTTCGTCGCAAGTGAAAAGTAGTTTTCGATAATTCTATTTTCATAAAAGAGATAAATTGTTATTTGGAAAAGAAATTTTATGTGTGTGCTTAACATGCAAAAAAAAAAAAAGAAGAAGAAAATTCTGATATATCTTATAAATTATCCAAAGAAATTTCTTGGAATTTTTTTTGTTTTATAAAGAAAAAAAGAAACAGTAGAAATTCAACTTGTTTCTCAAAATTGAAGGTTCTAAAGGATTAAAAGAAGGATTAAATACATGCACTAGCAAAGTGTAGACTGATTAACAAAATCAAGAAAGCAAATAAAATTAATAAATTCCAATTTTTGTTACATTTAAAATGTCCAGATCCTAATTTACTGTAAGATTTGAGTTTGGAGTCCAGAAAAATCAAACAAGAACCAGATGTTAGATTAAATACATCAAATGTTTCATCTTCATAGAATGCAACATATAAAATTCCACAACTTGTGTATAAAAAGCAGCAAAAATATACAACAATTTCATGCCATATCTTATTTTCTTATCCTTCCTTTTTCCTTGGTTGTTACTTATTTCCAAAATGATAAACTCTTTCCTGAGCCAAACAGAAGAAATAGATCATGACTCTTACAATCATTCAGATACATAAAGAACAGAACAAATTTTGCATAAATGATTGATGTAGTAGGATGATAAGTGAAGTTATCAAAACAAGGCCAAGCTTGAAGAACATTCAAGCATCCACAGGAGCTAAAACGCAGTATGCATTCACCAGTAAATTAAGGACTTTGGAGACATAGTCCAGCTAAAATACAAATGTATCCATAAAGTTCCCTATTGTAACTATTCCAATCAAAACATCTGCAACTGTTACAATTCGAGTGTATTTGATATTGCATCTGATCATAGCTTCATCCATAACAGTCTTGTTCACTTAATTCTACCTTGTACATCATATTTAGTCTCGAATGGAAAAAAAAAAAAAAAAAAAACAAAGAAACTAACTGGAAAATCAGTTGACAAATCGATAGTTCAAGGATCGTCAAAGATAGCTGCTGAGTTCAATTCAAAAGGCTACAGATTGGAATAAAAAGTAAGACCAAAAGAAAGCTGCACCACTACTGATTCACAACTTCAACCACCGTGGATGTTTGGAAAACAGATCATAAATCCTCTGCTGCATGAGCACCTACAGAAACCAGCAGAAAAGGAACAATAAGAAAGTGAAAGAAAAACAAGTTATAGGCCAAAAAAGCAAAAGAAAAAAGATAGAGGAAGAGAAATCTAAACATGAGTATCACAAGAGTAACATGATATGAACAACCTTCTGTAAGTGAACAAAATAAGCACAATTCTATGTTTTGTCGGGACTAGTACATAGTCAGGTCGGTGGCACAAATCACGGCATGTGCCTTCCAACACCGTATATACACTGAAAGAAAATTCCATAGCCTGTGTCTACACCATGTGTTGCTGCGGTTCATACCAATCCAGCTGAGGATCGACACGGGTTGGGAATCCAAAATGTCAAACCATGAAAATAAGTATTAATTCAATACAAACAATATGTTTCCACTAAAACTGCAGCAAGTAAGACACATTCTTGAATGCCATACATATTAAGCATTTTACTAAGGTTTTCATTCCCATATCCAATGCAAAACAACAAGAATTATAAAGAAACTAGAACTCCAAGGTAGATATGGTGACAATACAAGAACTAATTCAAAGTCTTCACCAGATACAGAAATGTGAAAGAATATGACATTTAAGTTTGCTGTATAAGCACTCCAAGCCACTCAATTTTCAGAAAGCTAATTCTGCAATGTTTAAAAATCCAAGTCATTGCAGAAAGCATGAAAACCACATGCTTATCATCAATAATATGTTCTGTTGCCTAAACGTATAAATACAATAGTTTTCTGGATCACTAAGGGCTCTTTTGTAAATTACCATTTTGACATGTCCAACCCATCAATAGCTAATTTTTTTATAAAATTCCTTCTGACATAGCCAAAAACTCTAATTGCCAACGGTTCACATTTTGCTCATCTAATGTTAACATAAGAAAGATTCTTCAACAAGAAATCAACACAAAGTTGACAGCAATATGAGTACCAACATATAATTTTTCTTTGTGTATCTTGCAACTAGAGTCCAGTATACAATGTATAATAATACACTAGCACAAAACAAAGTTGTTCCTGATGGTGTTCAGGCAACACAATAGAAAGTTCAAAATGTTACTTATCAGAAGAAAGGGAACAGTGACTATCAACTTTTAAAGAATAATCTTGGAAAACTAGCTGACATATCAACTTGATATGTTTCACATGGAGATGATATCAAAAGAAAATTCAAATATTTTTGTAGATTATTATTCAATCATGTTTCATCAAATAGGCAAATTTTCTGTATTAGTTCCATGATTAGTTCATTGTGCAATAAACATAACTAAAATCACCAAGAAAGTCCAATCTAATACAAGGTACACATCATTTTCATCCTAGGTTATATCCAGTGAGCTTGGCATCTCCTCTTCCACAGTCTTCAGCCCATATGTATTCAGTTGCACTTTGAACTGCGTAGTGATAGGAGATTGTATTGGTGCAAGCAGGGCATTTTATCCAGGAGCCCATTTGCAGCAAAGCTGCACAAGATTCACTATTTATGCAAACCATGTCACTTGGTTTTTAAGGTTTAACAATTACACTTCAACAATAAGCCTTAGACTTAAAAACTAAAATCGTAGTTAAGCACAAGGCCATTTGAGTGAAAAAAAAACTAATCAGAGATCTAGACACCATATCAAAATACATTTGAACTCTAGGCAAACATATCTTCAAACTTGGATATATTTCCACCAAAGCACCAACAGCATCGGAAAATGAGTAATGGCGCTCAGGCAACCTTCAGCCTATTCCCATCTTAACAATGTATTGTTTAAGCAACCAAATATAGATGTAATAGTAGTGAAATGTTTTCCTTTTTTCAAGGTCATGTCAATTTTTCCCCTCTCCTCAACTTCTCCCCTCCTCTTCTTCTTCCCCTGCTATGGCTACCATTCATGTCAAGTGTCTGACTCCTTTTGCCCATCCTCCCTTCTCTTGTCTCTCTCCTATTGTACTCTAAATAAACTAAACCAACCTTGTCGATGGACTTAGGGACCATGAAATACATCAACAATTGTTCATCATTTAATCACCTGGTGGTACTACGATGACTTCGTATAAATTGCAAGCATTTCTTGTCCTAGTAACACCAAGTGTCCATACAAACAAATTTGTAGCTATGTTGCACTAATCTTTTGGATATATTATGCGTTCCACACAAATTAACCAAGCAACATAATTAACAACATACATACATACCTGAACAAAGAGAAAGGAATTTGGGAATGCAACTTGATCTGGTGCAACTGGATTAAGGAATGTTCCTCTCAAGTGGCTCAATAATGCAATTGAGCCAAGCTGTGCTTTAGCATTTTGGTTGGTTTAAATTCAACTTGACTTTGAGACAAAATTTAAAGCTCTTTCTTTAGAAAACTTATCGAATTTGAAAAGTTTGAACTCATCATGAGTTCAATGGATCCAAATCCAAGCTCTTCTCAAGCTTGAATATCATAAGCATATAAAATAGAATTTGATAGATAACACAATAACTCCTTAAACCTTAGGGTAAATGTCAATTGGGTGACTGAACTAAATTGTGCAGAGAACTCCATGTATTAATGTGTTGATCTAGTCTTATTGTCAACTTGTATTCATAAGACATAACAAAAGCTAATACAGCTGCATGATAAGAATTGACTTGCCAATATGGTTATCTGCATCCAACTTATACAATGTGCTTTGTGTGGTTCGGAAACCTCATAGGACAACTTGAACTACTTCCATTGATTTGTCAACCTATATGAGCATGATGGATAACCTTTTTCACTGTCATTTATGTCAGGTTGACAATCAAATCCTACCATCAAACTAGATCAACTTCGTATCACAGTTTATAGATGAAAATTAGTGGTAAGACTTAATTGAAGCATTAAGTATAGTTTAAACAGGTGGTCTTAGTTAATCCTTACAGGCCAATTGATATATGCCCAATTTCAAAGATCAGTGATGTAGTTACCAATAGGATCAGTTTGATTCGTCTGACGATTACAACATGGATTTCAAGGTTATTAAAATCATTCATGCCCACCATTATAGCTGAAGCAAATTATACATGCAAAACCTAGATATATAATTAACCAAAATATGTATTGGAGAGAGCAGATAACACCTGAAATATATTTGAAATATCACTTAACCAAAATGGAAAACAAAAATCACCTTCTATCTTTGTGGTATTAGACGAGCAATCAACTTGTCTCGCAGGCCCTCTTCCGCAGCCAAAGTTCTTAGATCGAGAGGTTGAACTCCCCATGCACTGGATGTTACCAATCTCACAGTGTCGAACACCCTGACCATTAAATGCACCATTTTCTCCAATGTTCTTTCCTTGCATCCCTGGATAGAGGCAGGAAACCTGATCATCACAACGGAAACCACATGAGTTTAGAACCTGGGCATCACCCAGCAGGTTTGCTTGGAACGCATTGGAACCAATATCTCCACTCCCTTTCACCGGTTTCTGATAAGGAAAAGTTCCGATCTCTCCTTCAATCCTCCCCCTTAGATCTACAAGCAAGCATCTCAGCCTTGCAACCTCAGCTTCGAGGGCAGCTTGGTTCTGAAGTCTCTTCACCAGTTGCTGATTAATCAATCTTAGTTGAGCAATCTCCTCCTCCAGAGACGCTGCATGAGCCTTCTTCTTCTCCCTGTACTTCCGAACAGCTTCTCGATTACCGCAAGACCTTTTCTTTGTCGAAGAGTTCTTCTCTGCAGACTCGGCAGTCTCATCCGCCGCAGCAGTGAGAATTTTGGTGTGGACATGGAGGCAAGTATGGGTGTGAGAGAGGTCAGGCCCGGGAGGGTTGCAAGTGTGGGTATGGGTGCATGAATGCTGCTGGCTCTCGTTGAAGATGTTGTCGAAGAAACTATCCATCGAGCAGCTACTTGGAAGATCTTCACCAGCACTCGGGCCAGAGAAGACCTCCGGATTAGAGAAATCGACGTCCCCTTCGTCCATAATCAAGAGCGAAAGCTAACCGAGTGTCGATTTCGCGAAGGAATTCAATGGCCAGCGATCGATAGCTGTTACAAAAGACGACAAATTTCATATTCCAGACAAACACAATAAGGATCTTAACCAGAAGCGCACAAAGGAAAGCCGAGAAACCAGAACACTGGAAATACAAGATCAAGTAGAAACATCATCCAATGCGAGGAACGTCGACACATGGCCACACCAATCACGAAACTCGCGGAGCAAAGAAACGATTTTTAACCGATACCAAGAGCAAAAAGCGAGGAATCGAATCAGGAAAAGCCACCAGAGAACCTCAAAATCGAAGATTTTGCTGATGAAGCAGGGAAAGCGACTCGATCTCCGTTGCAGCAGAAGAACAGGACCAAGCAATCCCAGATCCAACCGAGAGGGTGCGCTCCAAATCCCCTAACCCTAAAGGAGCAAAGACATCGGCAGAAAGAATATAACACGAAGCCACTCCCAGTTATCGCGATCCACACATCGATCGATGGGAAACAAAGGAGAGGGCGAGCGAAAACGAAGCCACAGCTGCCACGCCGCTGCTTTATACGAATATATATATATATATATATGGTCTCTGAAAGGACGGTTCGATCAATCTGAACCGTCCAAGGCTCCGTTTGTAGGTACCGTGAGATCAATCTCGAGCGTCTGATGTAGAGGGGACGGTGGAGGATTTTGATTCCGCTAGCCACGCCGCGTCGGAGAAACTGGCTTGATTCCGATGCGTGAGTGAACTCCGCAGCTCAGCCACAGAGGAACAGAATCTATTTCAACACCCCAAAAAGAGAACACAGATTGAGGCCATGGAAAAGAGCTGCAAATAGCTCACTGCAACAAACATGCAAAGACATGCAACATCAAATGCACTAAGACAGATGCACGGCAAGCCATCTTGCAGATCCTAATCACTACACAAATCTATAGTAACACGAGTAATCGAACCAGTCCGAACAAGCCTTTCGAGTAATTGAGGTAAAAAAACACCAAGTACAACATGTCTGCAAGTCAAACAGACTTCGAATATTTACCCAAACATCAGATGTGCATAGGAGGTTACATGATCGATAAATCTGCGACGGATCATGAGAGAAATGAAACCGATAACCTGAAGCTTCCATGACTTGCTGTAGGTCGATTACATATTTCTTGTTCATGTGCATAGTATTCACATGATGAAGCAACCCTTCTGTGACTTCCTTTTCTTCTTCTTCTGCTTGGGTGGTTGAAGTACCACTTTGATGGCAGCGTCAAAAACTCCCTTGACATTCTGTGCAGTGAATTTCGCATGACAGTGGATATAGATCAGCAAGATATCATTATAAGCTTTAAATGTATGGTGAAGAGGAAGAACATACTTGCTGGGTCTTTGAACTGCATTCGATGTAGGCAGGAGCACCAATTACCTTCCTCAACTCTTCCCCCTTGAACCGTACGACAATTACCATAAGCAATTCGGCAAGGTGAAATGGTACAGTAGAAGGAAAAAAGAAACAACAATTCAGGCTGCAGAATTTGCAGCAACTTGTACCTGTGCAGTGCTTATTGGTACAGCACTAGGGTGATCTACAAAAAATTGTGTGTCATCCCGGAGATCTGCCAACAAAGCCATGCACAATTAGTTGCAACAAACAAAAAAGCCAAAATCCACCGCACATGATCAAGTTAGGATTATAATAGTGTGAGCGAGAATTAAACTACAGGAGAATGACTAACCAAGCAACATTCTTTAACACAAATTCCCTGACTCGTAAGTCGTAAGAACAGTGTTAAAAGCTGATCTTATAAATCTGTCAACAGTCAAAATGCCTGACAAAAGAGGTGAACCTGTATGCCATTCCACCATCCAAAGACCCGTATGTATACAATGCTGAGAAACACAAACTCTAACTGAACACCCTTGATTCCAAAGTTCCAGAATACATGTAACATGAACTTACAACGACTTGATTAGTTAAAAAAACTTACCTTGGGCTAGTGGGATTAGACTAAGAAGTGCAACCAATTCTATGTTTCCTAACTTTTAGAGCCCCAAGGGGATCCAAGAGCCTAAAATCCTTACCTACAGAACCATGCACGAGAAGCTCCAAACTTCCAAATTAAACAATTATCTCTTCGTTTATGTATTTCTTCAGAATCTAGATATGAGATCCAACATCTTTACAAACCTCTTATTATAATCACTGTCTTTATGAAAAATGTAAATCATAATAAACAATTAGTAAATAGCATGGTTACTTCTGTTGATGCAAACCTTCAACATGAATAGGCACCATTGTGCATCCAACTCCGGAATTAGAAGCAATAGGATCTTCAAGTTTCCAACAAAGCTGGAGCCATTTGCAAACTCAAAAGCAGTATATCAAAGACCAATACACACCCATTTAACATGATTTTTCACTTACTTCTAGTGGGATAATATCTTGAATTATTTCTCATTGCTCTCACATATTTTAAGTAAAATATGATGAGCTTAAAACAACAACCATAGTGCTTCAAAGTGTTACTAAATTGTTCAGTGTTCAGTGGAAATCTCTAGGAAACCCAACATCACCAGTATAATCTCCCCTCTTCAGTCGTTACCGGAGTTAGATGTGCAACATCATGTAATTCTAGTCACATCTATCACATTAATATCTCAACTGTCTCTGATATGATTACCCAAAATGCTTCTTATTGCCTCAGAATTCAGAATTTGACCGAGCATTGGTCCGCATACCTTGCTTTTATACACTTGATCATCAATGAAACCAGTTATCTTATTTCATGTGAAAAAATTACATTCTGCCAGTAATAACTCAGGTTTCATTATTGACTTTCCACGAATGGATCATGTAAATAGATTACTTTCTGCTAGGAAGAACTTGGGTTCTATTATTAATTTTTCCACAAAATCATCATTCAAATGCTCCTCATGCTCATAACCTAAAATGCTTTTCTCCAAGATGCCAGCTACACATTGAACAATAGCTGCCTTCAAACTTCAATATGAACAACTAGCCTTCTATAATCGATAACTGTTGATGCCAAATGGTGACGGTGGATGAAGTTTTGTAGAGGAACCTGTTTGCTCAATGAATGACATATTTCCATGTTGGCAAAATCTTCACATTCACAGTTCCATCATTGTACCTACTACCTATAATAATTCCGAACTCTAAAAATAGGAAGCCAGACCAAAATCAAAGATGGCCATTAAGATGCTTGGCATGGTAAGTTAAAATTTGACCTGTTCTGGAGTCAGTTTGAGTTCAACATAAGCATATTCTTCATTGATTGTAAGCTTTAAACCAACACAGCCTGACCTAGATAACCTGCTCACCCGGAATAAAGCAAAGCTTACCTTAACCTGCCCACTTCACCTGATCTAATCTAATCTATTGAATAGGTTAACCTCCTCTCCTGAAATACAGCAAAGCTTTCCTTAACCTGCCCACTTCACCTGACCTGATTTAATCAATTAAATAGGTTGTTCCAAGATAAGGAGATCCTGACAGCTGGTGTGTTAGGTTGAATGCTAATAGGATTGTGCTTGGAATAGCCCATTATACTCTTATTATATGTATCTGAAGATGCAATGAATGAAACATTTTTCATGAAACAAGGAGAAGATTGTAGCACTGAAGCATGTGTTAATTGTACGGGGATTTCAGTAGAAGAAAAAATTATTTACCATAACTAAGGTAAAATTGGAAGGCATTCAAAGCTTAGACAGAACAATAACTTACAAACCTTACAAGTAATTGAATATAAAACATAAGTTAACAATTAAGTAAAACTAACATGCATAGAACTCAGGCAAAAACCTTCACTCCTTGTTTTATCTAAATCTGGCTGTACAGGTAGATGGTATATGTGCAATACCAAATTGAATCATCAGTATTAGAGCAAAGATACTGCTTTCTCCAGTGTTGTATGGAGAGAAAACAAATAGTGAACTGGAACAAGGAAAGTCAATCGGATACTTATTGAGTGATATTTGCAGCCATGGGAGATATACATGAGCATTAGCCACTACAAGTTCTTTCCAGTTAGCAAGAATGCAGATGAACCATGTCAGTGTTACTTACCTTTAACCATTCCAGGAAAGAATAGAACACAACATATGACATCATAAGCTTTTGGATCTAACCCCTACATATATACAAGCTTACCTTGTTTAGGAAAAGGGCAATTAAAAGGCTAAAATAGATTATTCTGGACATCATCAGAATGTACTTGCTATAGTCAAGTACAAGGTTTAGATACCAGTTCTGAAAACCATATCGGAATCATACTCATACATAACAAGAGATATGGTATAGCAAAGTATCAGTGAACTAGAAAAATAAACAAAAAAAGGTTAACTGTCAATACCACCAAGAATGGTCAGTACACAACCATAAGGATTAAAGATTTGATCTTGAATGGTCAATTATATGTAGTTATAATGGAATCATAACATGGACATTTGATGTTTCTATGTTTTCATTCGAATGCTCTTGGCACTATGTGATGTAACAATGTAATCATAGCAATAAAAATATCAACAACTTCATGTGTGAATACGTATTACCTGCTTCACACAATAAAAATTTAAAATACAGCATAACATGTATCAGGTATTGATATATGTATTGGTATAGCCATAAAATTGACCAAAAAGATCAAAGTCAAAATAATTACCAAGCTTTGTTCCAACAAGAACTATGGGCACACCAGGCGCATAGTGCTTCAATTCAGGAATCCACTAAAAGGTGAAAAAGGAACAAACCAGATAAGGAAAAGTGGAGAAGTAGTGAGTCGGCAGAGAAAACCAAGTTTGACAAAGCAGAAATTAATATTCATGAAAGAAAAGGGATCAATCTCTTGCCTTCTTAGCCACATTCTCATAGCTGGCTTTACTTATGAGAGAGAAGGCCAGCAGAAAAACATCTGCACCCCGGTAGCTCAAAGGCCTTAGTCTGTTGTAGTCCTCCTGGCCTGATCCAATAAAGAATAACATCACATCAAGTGCATTATAATGCAAATGAGGGCCTTATTACAGAAGTAAAAAGTATGAAACAAGTAATCAAACAAAAGAAAATGCAAAACATTACCTGCAGTATCCCACAAACCTAAATTAACTGTGTTGCCATCGACCACTACATTTGCACTGAAATTGTCAAATACCGTCGGAACATAATCCTGTCATCACAAAAATATAACTTATATCTAAGATTTACAAAAAAGGACCATAACCACATTTATCTCTCTAAGCTATAACCAACAGCAAAAGGTTTATAGGGAAATTAAAATTATGTCCAAATTAAATGAACTTCATAGGACCAGATGCTTCAAAATGTTGGCATGTGGAATATCATATCTAGGCTCATGTCTAAAAGCAATTACGAAAGATGGTTCTTTGGTGCATGATGCATAGCTCCACAAATCCAAATTGATGCTGAGGCTTCGTACAAAGCATTGTCTCGGATTCGACACTCGTGAAACTCGATCTACAAACATCTGACTAAAATATGACCTGTCTGGACATGACTGACATGCTCTCCAATAAAATGGAGTTAGGAGATTGTGCTACAGAAACAAAATCCACGAACCATTTTTTCTTTTCCCGGGATCATTGCCAGAAAAGAGAAACAACAAAAAGAAGTTTTTTTCTTGTGAGTACATCACAAGATATAAGCATCGGCTAAAAGCAATAGCATGCTCATGATATATTGCACATTTAGTTAAATAGGTATTCGAACCGGATAAAAAACGTAGCAAACAATGGAAGGATATATTTTCGAAACACACTGCCATAAACAACACGAAAAAAGCATAAATCCTCAATTCTAGCTCCCTCCCTCCCTTCTCCCCTCCCTGAAGATTAGACCCGAAAAAGGACAGAAAGCCTGCAATTTTCTTCCAGAAGCACACGCAAACCATCATGAAGCACCTAAAATATCATAAAAGACTGGATATTTCGGCACTCACCGTGGGAAAAGTGTTGCTGGTGTACGATATGAGCATGCAGGTCTTGCCGACGGCGCCGTCCCCCACCGTGACGCACTTTATAAACCTGGATGCACTCATCTCCTCGGCCGGTGCCTTTCCTCCCACAAAACGCCGCCTTTCTCTCTCCTCCTCGTCCGGTGAGTCCAAGTCGGCCTCCGCGCGGCTCTAGCTAGTGCACATCTGAAAGAGCCAAGAGGAAGCCACACATTGCTCAGCCGACCCAAAGGCCTCCATCGAGGACAAAGGGGAAAGAAGGAAGCAACCCTAACCCTATCCCTGGAGGGAAAGGAGATCCACAAAGAGATCAAGAGATCACCTTCGGGTTCCCTTTCCTCCTCCTTCTCGCCCCCTGTTTCTTTCCCCTAAAGAAAGGGCGAGCAAGATAGAGAAAGAGAAAGAACGAGAGAGCGACGCACCTTCGGCTGTCGGGGGTTGTAAAAAAATCCTTCGCCAGAAATGGTGCGGTTGAATCGGTCGCCGATAAGAGGCAGCGAGCGGTGAGGAGATCAACAGCGTGGAAGAGAAGAGGATATGTATATTTGGGAGTTATGCTGTGAATTATTCAGCTACAGAAGCAGCACTAAATGTGTGCGTGAGAGAGAGAGAGAGAGAGGTGAAGAAGAAGACATGGAGAGGGAGAGGGCAGGGAAGGCAATTGACACACAGTTCAACGCCAGCTAGCATCATTACGCCTCTTCTCTTCCGTCTTCCCCACAAGTTGAGGAAAGATTGGCTGTAATGTTTTCTCATGGGAAAATGATATATATATATATATATATATATATATATATATATGTTGCAGGAAAATATTTATAATATTTAAGATTTATTTGATTAACATCTTATTAATTTGATCTGATTTTTCTAGCAAAAATAATTAGTATAATACTACACAGTTAATAGAACTTAGAATTTAAAGGGTGTAAAAAATATCTCATACCTAATTTAATATAAAAACAATAAAAATTTAGTTTTAAATCTCAATCAATAAACTTACCCAAAGGAGTGAGAAACTTTGATGGTTGATAGTGAGGTGTTGGATTAAATATCATGTTCACCAATTATACTTGGCAACAAAATTATTTAGGCAAAATTATCTGTATATCCATCTCCATATTTATATGTACTATGTTAAATTTGATAGTTTATACACATGGTTTTACTCAATCATTCAATTGATTATTCTTTGGATATCAATTTAAATTTTTAATTTAAATTAGTATCTTATTAGAAAATTATTATGATGATAAGAATATTTTTAAAAATTATAATATAAATTTATTAAGGTTAAATAGGCATTTTTTTATTTTAATATTTTGATTTTTATGTTTTTAAATCAAAATAAACATGTAATTTTAAATCAAATTATGATATATTTCTTCAACATATTGTTTATGCTTTACAATTCAAAATCATCAATCCTCCTTAGTTGGATACCCCCAACATTAGTTTTGTTTGTGACCTAAAGGATTCATCTCAATCTGAGTCATTATTTATTGTTCTTGTAATATTACTTATTTTAAGTATATTTTGTGATTCAAAAATTTACTTTCAGAATCACATATAACCTTTCATTCATTTGAATATTTGAGTAATTTTATCGAATATCCCATATTAATTTCAATAATAACACTCTCGACATAAAAGATTCAGGAATGAATGAGTACTCAATGCCTCCGAAATTTGATTTTTATTACACAATAACTTTCATATAATATCATCAAAATGACTTTCAAAATAGATTCAACTTGATTTTATAACGTGGATATTATATATATAATATTAAAATCTATAACTAAATATGTTATGATAATATATATATATATATATATATATATATATATTGTAATTGTGATACTAATTAAATATACTTGCTTGCTCTCTCGGTAAGCAAATAAGTCATTTCATGCTTGCTTATTTAGGAGGCATGAAGAGTTTGATGGACAGTGATCCTCCCCACCTAAGCCACTAATTGGAACTCTGTGGTCATCCATGACACCAAGTCTCACCTCATAACACCATTTCCAATTTCCAATGTGCACAAATCTTTCATCTTGACCATCCAAATATAAATATACAACTCAAAATAAGTTCCTAATTTCCCTTCCCAATGATCAAGCATGTATGACAAAGTAGAAGAAGACATGCAAAGATTAATTGAAGTATTAAATTACAAAAAATAGGAACATAGAACTACATAGGAAATAATTAAATGATTTACAATGAATGTAATAGTGCTATCATATGTTAACATCAAGCATGTATTGATTAATATTCATGAGAATAAGGAACAAAATCTTGCTTCATATATAGTTTACAGCAGCATATCTACCACTTCAATGTCATTTGAGAAAAAGATTGTCTCTTAGCTTTGACTACATGAGAAGTTAGGAAACAACATGCATAATTAGGTGGGACTTATTTATGGTTACAATGTTCTATCATTTCTCATTCACTGGAATTATTATGTTAGAAAGTAGGGGGGAAAACTCAAAATCTCCCCTCTATAGGCACTTATTTATTAAATAAAAATATAAATAAACAATTGTAAGAGTTTTGATCATTTTCTTATGATTTTTACAAAGTTCGTCACATTTATACAAAGTTTTACAATAATTAGATTTTAATAATTTTAAATATTTATTTTTTATTAATTTTTTAAAATACTAATCAATCAATTATATGATAACAAAGCTTTTGATAACAAATATCACAATGAGTCGAATGGTAGCGTAGTACACAAGACTACACTTGCTACCGAGACGAAGCAAGCTCACGAATCATCATCATCTCCATCTCGACAAGGAAGACCAAGTCCTCAAGATTCCATCAGATCGACTGTTCATGGTGGTACGATCAGCAACACTCTCCATCTGCCACAGCTGGGACTCGATGAGAAGGCAGAGATCAATCCTTCTTGCTCTTCCGGGAGCACTTGGCCTGGACTGCGAGAGTGGCCGCCGTCCCCGGGCACCCAGCGTCCGCGCCGTATGCCTCCGCCGAGACCGGCAGTGCGCAGGACTCCTTCCCCAAGCAGGCCTGCCATGGAGGAACAGTACGAGTCAGTGGGAGAACAAGCAGGCGTAGGTGGCTTCCATGGAGACCATTACCTTCTCGACCACGCTCTTGGCCTGAGGCGTGTGGCAGCTGCCAACGGTGAAGTTGCCGCACATGCCGCCGGGGTTCCCGAAGCTAACGAAGACTATGGAGCGGATCACCTTCTTCTCCCCGCACTTGAGGCGGGCCTCCGGCTTGGCGTCGCCCACGACGCTCCGGATCTGGCTGTCCTCCCTCGACCACGTCCCGATCTGCGCCGGGTGCTGCGCCGACACGAAGGTGCAGATGTTGTCCCGCTTCACCGTTAGGATCTCAATGTCCTTCGGCTTCCCCCCGTGCTCCTCGAAGACGACCATCAGGTTGTTCTTCGGCTTCAGGAACGACCGCGGCACGTGGTAGCTGCAACATGCAGCGTCTTAACACTGTGAGCTTGTTTGTGCATGGCGACTAAGAGCTTGATGATGATGACTTACATTGACTGAGAAGCCTTGCCGAGAGGACTGAGGTAGGAGACCCAGAAGCGACCGATGCTTTCGCCATTGATCCACACCTGTCCTTTCCCCATGGAGTTCATGTCCACGGCGACTGGGTCGTTCCCCGAAGGAGCATCGAAGTATCTCTGGGAAGGACTCATGTCAAGCACGGTCTACTGTGATAGAACAAGGTTCATCTCATCGTTTACCTTGTACCATGTGACTGCAGTGTCACTCTGAGCCTCCTCCCACTTGACAGCGTTCGCTCTTTGCTCATCGAAAATGCCCAGATTTTCTCCGGTCAATCCAACCTGTAGGACGAGAAATCCAACTCAATTTACAGTTTTGACTCCGGAAACTATAAGGTTGTACGGTTCTTCATGTACCTGGTGCCTCCACAGATTCTGCGACAGATCCAATGTGCCGGCATTGAGACCTTGGATGACGACGGTATGAACACCAGAAAGCCTGTGTTCCAAGTATGCTCCACTATCCTTCATGGAGGAACCATCAAAACTTATCAGTAAGACATAATCATGCTTTGTCATGCAATCTAGTTTATCCTGTTTTCGATGGATTTTACCGGCAATCCTACTGTCAATCCCAGAATGGCTATCTGGTTGACTCCTGCTTTTAGATCCATCGGCTTCTGGAAGACAAAACTCTTCTCGATTTTGGTCCCATGTCCAGATCCTGAAACAAGTATCAGATACGAACATCGTTAGAAGACGCATCATGGTGTTTCCCAGAATTGGTTGTTGAGGAACAAAAAGATGATACCTATGTATTTGCCATTCACAAAGGCATGCATAGCATGGCCAAGGTTTGATACTTGGAGCACAGGGCGGATGTCGTGTCGCATAGGTAAATCATCATCGTCCAACTGGAAGCTAAATTTTCATGAGGAGAGAAAATGATCACTAATTACATAGCATTCAGCTAACAGTTAGTCACGTTAGCGATAGCACGCATAGGATTAACATTCTTGAAGTAATCTGAATGGTCTTTCAGACAGGAAATCCAATCAAAGGATTTCGATATGCTTAATTTGATGACATCCAAACCATCTCCAGTCTCTTGAGGTTAAGGTTACAGTTACCTTGTTGTGTACCAGAGATAATCTGTGGTGTCCTTGGTCATGTTCAGAAGTTCCAGGGGCCCTTTTGCTGAGACATTGGCATCACGGGAGGTTGGAATCTGCTCTGTGTACATCTGCCACTGGTTGTTCTCCTTTGTCGCCTTCCCTGCATCAAATGTCCTGGCATTGTGCTGAGAATTAACCTGCCAAAATGCACAAAAATTACAGTACTGGCAATATTCTGTCGCTGGTTCTTGATAGTATAGCTGCAGAAGAATATGGTGCATGGTATTCATGTTCTGTTTACCTGCTGACTGTTGAACACAACGGTCTTACAGTCTGGGAGGATGCTGATGGAGCGGCGAGGCAGATAGTACTCCACACCTCGGAAATTCATGACACCATCCTTTTTCGCATTGGTATTTGTTAGGAAGGCAACACAAACTTTACTCTCAGGTATCTCATACAATCTAGCCTGCAAGTCCAAGAACTCATCTTATTGCAGCAACACAGTTTGTTCATTAGGCAAGTACTTCAGTCATCAGATCCAACTCTTCTCTAAAGGTGAATAGGATCCAAGTGCTGAATGAGCTTGATAAATGTCACTCTGCTTACCTCAAAACCAGCATCAAATTTTTGGACAGAAGGAGTCCCCCATAGCAATCCCTTCCTGCACAACTTCAGCGCATTATGTAAGTCCTTCAGATGGCCCCATTTGGGCTCTTTCTGCAAACCTGAATCATCATAAAGCAGTAGAAAGAATGATTTCAGAATGAGTTTAGACAAGGAAACCAAAAGGACAGAGAGATCAGGGATCAAGGTTCCTGGAATCTGACCATATTCATCGAGTGGGGCTTCATCATAGTATCTAGTCATCACAAAGGCAGCACCGGTTCTCCCAAAATTGGTTCCTCCATGATACTGAATACAGCTAGATGTTAGAGGATTACATGTTTATTCTTATATTAGACATGATTTCAGAGCAAAACTCCATACCATGTAATAGTTTGTGAGTGTGCCATTCTTTGAGAAGAAGCGTGCCACAGAGTATGCCAGATCCTCTGCTGATCTTTGAGATGGTGGGTCACCAAATACTCTATATCTGAAATAATCAGAAAGGATTTTTTAGCACAACGCAAAACCAAAATCAGATTCCTGTGTGTCAAAATGAAGCAGCTACTTAAAATCTAGGGCACTCAAATCAGATTCATTTCTGCAATGATGCAGACCATTTTAGAGATAATATTTGTTATAGTAGTTGTTTTTTCTTCTGAAAATTACATTTTTGTGTGTTCACTAGAGTGACAGGAATTGAACAGAATCGATACTGAATGCAAACTTACTGAGCAGTCCAGTTCTCAGTCCACAAGGCAGGCTTGCTCGGATGGTTAGGCCCTGCAAAAGTATCTCCACAGTTCCTTCCATTGCATGCGTTGATCTACATGTGACACGATGGTAATTGGATCAGACAACTACATGGTCATCCATCTTTAGAACTGTGAATTTTTTAGCATCCATTGGCATCATTAATCTAAAATTTCACCAAACTGAATCCAATTGAAAGAACATACCACTGGACCAGGAGCATTGTTCTGTTTGCACATCACCCATGGGACTCCGACGTTGAGCCCAACAGCCATGTTACCCGCCCACTGAATGTAATCAGCGCCACCTTGGAATGCACGTGCCACATTGTTGTATTCATTCTCGATCTATTGCGTTCAGAGTCATGCAATGATTCAGTCAGTAAACTATCATAATTGAACAGTGAGGTAAATGAGGAAGCAACCACGAAAAGAAGGAAATGCAAATCTTGAGTTAATTGAACCTGTGCTAGAATGATGGGACCTCCTTGAGGGGCAAATAGCTTCTCATCGTTCATCTTTTGCACAATCATCTTTGTAAACCTTTCCATATGGGACTGCATGAACAAATCAACAACTTTACCAAGAGTTGAGCTTAGCAACATGTCAATGGTTCTTGGCTTATGCATTTATACAGATAGCACATGAATCACACATGTTTGGTCTGACTCCAGGCGCTGAAAATAATTAGAGAGTGGAATTACCATGTAAGGTTGGTTGTTTGTTCGGAAAGTGATGTTGGCGACCTCCCTGAGCCAATAAGGCAACCCTCTGCAATATATCAGAGAAGACAGCATTAGAATGACACTGATGGTATTTGTAAGCGATGTAAACAATGCCAAAGCAGCTGCACAAGAAAAGCCCACTGCTACACACCCATGATTCCATTCTGCTTGAATGAAGGGGCCGATCCGAAGGGTCACATACATCCCGTGTGCTTGTACCAACTTGATGAATTTCACCAAGTCATATCTTCCTTCAAAATTGAACTGTTGCAAGCAATCAAATTCTCAGTTCAATGATCCGGGGCATGAGTTGGTCTCCGCAAAGGCAGCGTGGGGGTAGCCTTACCTGCCCATACAAAGGCTCATGGGCGTTCCAGAAGACATACGTTTGGATCGTGTTCAACCCGCCTTCCTTAGCCTTCTTGATGATGTCCGGCCACATCTGATCACCAAGAAGAGATACTTCTCATGAGCACCTCAATAATCCCAACAGTTTAAACCATTAGGAAAGGACCTAATCTACATTGAATTATAGCATCCCCTCATGTGCAAGCTGGATTATGCGTAAAACTGAAACCAAATTCATGATGTAATCGAATGAAAGAACAGAATTGCACAAATATATATCAAAGATTTTAGGAAAGGATACATTCTGAAATCATCCCAAGCGAATGATGAAGGCCAACTAGAGACAGACATTCTAGTGTGTTAATTAAATATCAGATGGAATCAAGAGGAGCAGATAAAGGCTTCGATCTCATAACCTAATCTGATACCATGATGATGATTTTAATTGGGATTACCAACATGCTTTAAAATCACTAATAAAAACTTGGAATTGGATGACTAATGATCTCAAAAGCTTAAACAAACAATGTCATGAAAAGGGCCCAATCTCTACCTCAGGCGTGCTTCGAGGGTAATGGACCGACCCCGAGAAGAGCAGCTCTCTCCTCCCATTGATGATCAACGAGCGGCCGTCGTAGGTCACCCCTTGTTGGTCGGTGAGTTGGCGGGCCGCGTCGGTGCTGGGCAGGACGAGGAGGAGGAGGAGAAAGAAGCCCGCGAGAGACCGCGTTGCTGCGGTCTCCGGCAGCGCTGCCATGGTTCTTCACCTCGACGGGGCAACGTGGTCTCGCCCTGGCTCGTCGAACGGAAGCAGGAAGGTGATGCTAGGCTAACGGCGGAGGTGGGCCGCGCTCCCTCTTCTTTGCGGAAGAGGGGCGAGAGGAAGAGTTCCGGATGCACCCACTCGGGTAGAGGAGGAGGGGGCGAGGAGTTTAAAAGAGGAAAGGGGGGAGGAAGGCGAGGAAGGATCGGTCTCCGGAGGCCGTGGGGAGGCCCCGGAAAGGGAGGAGAGGCGTCCAAAGAATGGCCATTTGCCATTGCTCGGCAGCGTCGGGCTCCGGTCGATGTGGGAGGCGGGAATCGTGGTGACGTTGACGCGGCCTCGCTTCCTCGAACACAAATCCTATGCGTCCATCGACAACGTCTATTCCACCATAAAAATTGATCTAAACCGTTCGTATTTTTCAAATAAAGATAAATATCATTAAACTGATTTTAGGATTGAATGGTTGAGATTAAAACTTGTAGTGAGACGGACGATTTTGATGAAAACTCATACCACTGTAATCCGGATCTCATTCATCTGTCTGTTCTAAATAAAAACTCCATATCATAAAATTGATTTCATCAAAATTCACATCTTTTGTTTAATTTCTTTAATCTTAACTATATTATAGCCTGACTTTTGTTCTGTATGCTTTAGTTTTAGCTGTTAAGAAATGTTAAGTCTTGATGATACGAAAGATGTCAATGATGATTAGATCAGCTCGATTTGGCTCGAACATATGTGCATAAGAAGCTTAAACAAAAGACTTATACAAAGATTAATGTCGGATAAGAATCTCGATATGATTCTTATAACTCTTAACTCAGTAATAGAATAAAATAAAAATATTTAAATAAATAATAATCGATCTCAATTAATATAATTTGATGAACTTCTATAATTAATTTAATTAAAAAATATTTTATGATATAAATATCTAACCAAGTAGGGCCCTAATTGAAATAAATATTTTTCCTATCATGATCTTATAAAGAGGTTATAAGATTTATGTCTTGATCCAACACATAGCTCATATATTCTTTGTTTTTATGAATTTATCATTACTACCCTAAATTATATAAAATAATAATAAAACTTGATTTTGAAGCTCATTTTATATTTTAAAATATAAAACTTTAAGGTTAGCTTATCAATTCATAAAACTTTTTAACTTTTACAATGATTTCATAAACATCATAGATAGGCTATACCAAACTAAAAATATGCATTCTTCACATGGGTATAAGAGGAACCCCATTATGTCTATATTTAGTTCAATTAAGATAAAAATAATAATGTCATTTGGTACATTATGTAACATAATGTAACTTTGAGGAGGGTTAATGCCGGTCTGAACCCATATAAAGGAATTCCTTTGATTCCCGGCCTGATATTATACACGGCCATAGAAAATGGTTAACATACCATTTTTATCCTTTCTTTATATTGTGAATTATCACTCTTAATACGTTTAATGCAAAGATTAATGATGTCATTAAATTGTGTTTTGTCGTAATCATGGGGAAGGAGTGTTATCGTTGGCTCTCTGAGCTGTTTCCCACAACAAAAACAGTTTTCGACTAATTTCTACAACACCAGCATACATAGCATTGAGACTGCAAGGGATTGAGAACAAGGCGTAACCTGAGCTCAAGGCATGGTGATGAGGTCGCATGGAAGGAGGCAGATGCTTCGCTTCGTTGCTTGGTGACAGCATCTGCTCAACTCCATCCTACTACCAACAAGGAGATCAATTTAGCCTTCCACTTGAAAAGATTTAGGGTTTACGCATATAGGAAGCCGGATGAGAGGGCCATGAGGACGACGGCAGCCTCCTCCTCCCCTAGCATGCTCCTCCTCCTCTGCTTCTGGATCACGGATCTCTGCTCCCGCAAACCCAACCCCAGCTTCCGAAGCTTGAAAGACACCCCAAACCCCTCACCTCCGCCGCTGCCAATCTCCACCTTCTTCTTTTTCGACACCGGTAAGGCTCTCCCGTTCTTCCTGTACCGGATTCCGCACGCGTTGCAGAGCGACTGGCATCACACGTCACAGATCGACAGATCAGCCTTGCCTCGTTCCAAGAACAACACAAGGTCGAAGCGGGTGTAGTAGCAGTAGTGGTACCTTGGGGCCAGAAGGGCCGGTTCTCCAAAGAGGGGTTTTGGTGATCCGGCAATCCGCACAGCACTTCAGCTGGCAGTCGCTGCTGCTTGCATCCATGGAGGGCTGCAGATCGCACGGAAGCAAGAAGCACAAATCCGACACGAGCCGTGTCGATCGAGAACAAGAAACAAGGAGCAAGAGAGGGGGCTCACCATGTCGTGAGTTGGATCATCCATCCTACCCTGTGATCCGTTGAATCATCAGGCCATGATTCGTCTGCCGATCGCCAATAGAACTAGCAGCTGAACCCTCTCCGATGAAGAATGGAAGCCCTTTGGAGACTTCTCTCATAAAGGAGATCATCTCCCAGGGCGGAGTGGAGGGAAACAGAGTTCATCACCGCGTGCCATGAGAAGGCTTGCGGCACAAACTACCTCCGGGGGCGAGCGCTCAAACGAACCGGATTATTTGAGTTCCCCATCGACCGACGGCCGGAGCAACGCCACATGGTGTGGGGGAAGCCGTCGAATCAACCAGAGGCGGCACGTGTCGTAATAGGGCCGACGGTACCCGTACCCTGTTAACCTGCTCGCTGTCGCGAGGAGCGAGCTGGTGGTCACCGCCGGCCACGCCTCCCTTGGCGGCGGACGAATCAGGAAATGACACAACTACCCTCGAAGAGACGTGGAGCATCAAAAGGATGCCACCTGAAGCGTCCTTTCAGGTCAATCCTACCGCAACAGTAAAACACACAAAATTGGGTACGTGCCATTGAGGGAATGCCTAATGCGTGAAGTATGTAACGTTTGTAGCGTATAGAAACGTGTTTAAGCTCATGTACAAAATGCAAGAAAGACTGTCACTATCGACAAACAGCAAAATGAAGGATTTGAACGTTGAATGAGTGTCACCAGTATTACTGCGTGAGTATTGAATGATACATGCATGACACTCCATAGTAAAGCTTCAGTTGTGATCCCACCTGTCTCCTCTGTGGACTTTGCAGTATAGGAACAGATGGTGGCCTTCACTAGGTGAATGCTGCTGATTCCGTGGTCCCCTTCAGACCTAGGACTAGCAATACAATCCCAGCTAATGAGGGACATCTTATTATGGGTTTGATCAGTATTCTAAAAGAAACGATGGGAAAGTTTAGAGATCATGGAAAGATTTTTATCAGAAATCCATGAATTCATTAGAGTGTGTAGAGGACCGACACTAATGACCAAATTGATAAGCACTGTTTTCTCGGGATAGCATTCCTTTGTTCCACCCATTAAGTCTACTAATAGCTATCTGAGGAGACTAGCCCAGGAAGGAGGGGGGCTTTCGCTGGCTGTGAAGGTGCTACGGTGGGACCGTTGCCGAAAGAGGAAGAGGCGGTGGCCTGGGGGTCAGGATGGCTCTCCGTCAGAAATGGCTATGTCAACCTAAAAGACTTTAAAGCAACTCTTACTTCATTCCACCTACTAGTGCATGGTCATGTCAACGCTTAAAAGGGCATCTGCAATAGTCAACATCAATGTCAGTAAACAGAATAAAAGAAAACATGCAGCAAAGATCATTAGTTTACCATTATAAGCAAATCAACACCTCTAGAGACAGTTCTGAGAATCTAGTTGTGGCAACGGGTTAGTAGAGCACTTAAACAATTTGGTACAAAAGAGTGGGTGAAATTTTAGATCATACAAAATCTAGATAAACACAATCTAAAAATCCAGCAGCAAATTGATTGCATTAATTCATGCTGACTAACCAAGAACAAACTTCACTGAACTCGAAAAGGAAAAACATGGTCTCACACCATACAGGAAGCAAGAGATGGCATCCTTATAAATCAACTGAAATGAGATATTAAAAAAAAAACCTCTGAAATGCAAAATCATGTCTTCCTCCCTGACATACATAAACTGACAGCAAGAAATCATATAAATCTGCAGAGAACCAAAACATGGCATCTTAAGTAAACTCGACTGTCGGTCCCTCCATGGACACCCGATTCAACCGATGGGACCCAACTAACAATGTAGCCACTTCGCACAAACTGACTTTTAAGCAAAACCATAGCCCCGAGCCGGGCACAGTCCTTCACCCATTCCTCATAGGAGACCCTACAATTTAAACATAATAGCCTTCTTCAATATGAAAATGTCAATAGTCTTTCAGCAAGTCTCACCTCAAGATTGGCTATCTACCTTTCAGCCAAAGTTGAATCCACCAGAAGGAACTGACTGGTCATTGTTGCCAAAGTTGAATCCTGTTTGAGTAGTATCACCTGGCATTGCATCATCTTCCTCTTCCAACCAATATGTTTCAAGAATCTTAACAGATTTCTCATATATCTCAGTGTTGTCGTGGCTCTGAAAATTCTCAATTTTATCTAAGCCCTCGGCCTCCTCAATCAGCTGGGCATATGGATTAGTGCCTCCAGTAACAACCCCGAGGTTCTTCTCTGCCTCACCGACCTTCAGGATATTCTCAAGCCCTTCCAGACACACGGTAATGATCCTTGGATCAGGGCAGAGAAGGAGGTCGCACAGAGGCTTGATGCAGCCCTGGGAAACTAGATACCTAATAATACAATATAAAAGAAAGAATTGAGTTAAGAGGTAACTTTGGAAAACCTTGACGGGTGAAACACATGTATCATACTTTATTTGTTCATGTGTACCACCGGAAGTAGCATTTGAAATGGCCCATGCAGCCTCTTTCTTTATATCGAATTCTGCAGTCTGCAGCAGATGCACTAAAGGACCGATGATACCAGCAGCAATCACACCCTGCAATTAATCCCATAGCATATATTCTTACTCTGATGATGGAGGGAAGAACTCAGGGGAAGGTGATTCGAATTCAATGCATAATACAAGAGGTTTTGTTTCAGATTTTATGGCAACCATTTTTTCACATGAAGATCAAGAAATTAGGTTTAGTCCATCGACAATACAATTTATACAACAGGAAAGGCACAGCTGAAGTATGTTATCATTCTTTTGTTGTTGTAAGTCAAACCTGAATTTGTTCCTTGTTTCCAGCTGTGATATTTGATATGGTCCAGCAAGCTTCCTTCTTGATGCTTTTCTTATGATTGTGGGTCAAGAGGTTCAACAGACAAGGAAGTGCTTGGTGATCTATTACATACTGAAGCAGGAAAACATGAATATCATGAGACAAGAATGTAGCAGAGAAGAGAAAGCGACACAATACAGATCGATTGAAAAACAAGGTTATGAAATATAATCAAAATTCATCCCAGAATTGCTAGTCTGTTAAAATTAGTGAACTCTGAATAATAAGAAATGCTAGTTAGAACTTATCATGTTTCTGCCATGATTCTCTATAAACCATTTGTTTCTGCAATGTGATCATGAATTAATGTTATCTCATGCATTAATAAGTGAACATGATGCAAAAAGTCATAACACTTCAATCGCTAAGTTTGCTAGCATGACACCAAAAGAAAGGATGATTATCATGCATTAAACACAAGTTTACTTCACCCTCACTTCTACTAAATGAATTTTCTAATATTATAATTAAAAAGCAACAAATCTGGCAACACAGAAATTTTCTGACCAATTTTGGATGCTAAGAATATCAGACTGTATTTGTCTGACTGGTAATATGTTCAAATAACTCAACTTTGCAAGCCATCATATGCAGGATACTTGTAGAGATAGAGGCCAGGTATTGAGACAACAAACTAATGCATGCCCTTTTTCTTAGTAAATATCTTAGCAATTAGAAAATGTAAGCATTAGAGGATAAAAAGAACACAGAAACCTAAAAAATACAGCAAATATATGTACACCTAATCTTCCTAATTAATACCTGTGTTTGCATATCATCTCCAGTGACAATATTACCAACAGTACGAAGGGCTGGAATAAGCACAGAAGGTGAAGGATGCCTACCACAACAAGCACAACAACGTTTAAGCCACAAACAAAAATATAAAATCTTCATAAAGGGCATGAGACACATAATACATACATAAGAAGCTCAACAAGGCGAGCACAAACACCTGCTTCAATCACAGCTTGTATTTTGTCATTGGTACCATCTGACAAATATGAAAGCGCCCAGCATGCATCAGTTAGAACTTCCTCATCATTTGAATGAATAAGCCGCTCGAGTGCTGGAAGAGCAGGCTTAACCTGGTCATAAGTAGGGAAAAAAAAAGTTCAATTCAACTATGAAGCATATTAGTAGACTTCATGATGTGTATGCAACCCAATTCAGACCTGCTCAAATGCTGGTTGTGGCTTGCCCCTGCAGAAATTTGAGAGGGTCCAAGTGGCATTCCTCAACATGGATAGCTTGGAATGCTCATTTAGCTGCAGCAGAAGGGGGATCAATGCGCCACTAGCAAGGACAAGATCTCGGCATCTTGGAGAGTCACCAGCAACATTCCCTAAAGCCCACACTGCCTACCATTCAGTAAGATATACCTCGATAAGCCAAGATGACACAGACAAAAAAGAAACAAAAAGAAAAACATGGAGCTGTTCTTACAAACACTAAGCTATCTCAAACAACTACTTTCAAAGTTTCTTGGTATAAGTTATACCTGCTCCCTGACATCATCACTAGGGGAACTGAGAAGCTTCACAAAAATTGGAACAGCCCCATGATCTATCACAACTTTAGTGTGCTCTGAGGTACCTGAGGCAATGTTGGTGAGGGCCCAAGCAGCTTCAAACTGCAAGCATGATCCATTGCAAAGTGTATGACAAAACTAGAAACGGAATGAAACAGGGTAGTCTGGAAGCTGCGAATCCTTGTTTTCATAAATTTAAACAAATGGTATGCTGACCTGAAGTTGCGGATAATCCTCCCTAGTAAGGAATTCCACAAATCGAGGAACCACCCCTGATTGAATAACCTCCTCAATTGGAGGGTTTCTTTCTGAAAAAAAAAAAAGTACTCACAATCAGTATAATTAGTGATCTAGTTGTTCAGATAGAGCATCAGGAATCATATAAAGTAAATTATTCAAAGCAATTCATTTGATTAAATACCTATAGAAAGCAATTTACGGAATTGTGTGGTTGCCTCCAACTGCAGAGTTCTATCATCCGAATAAACACCCGACACCATAGCCGGAAGGCTTTCTAACTGCAAATTAGCAGAGAGCACATTTAAAGATGAAAGAAAAACAAGGGCAATTATCATGATCTCCAAATCCAAATATCCTAAATCCAAAAACCTATCACACCCTGGATATATAAAAAAGTAAGTCATCATTTCAAATTTCATAATCTGCAAAAGACTTGTTTATTATTTTGAATTCAAAATCCCTATCTTTATAACACTAAATATTTTTAATTTAAAAAAAGATCGCATCTTCTTAGTAGGGCCACAAGTGACAAAAAAGTCTTCCATCCAAACCTCAGATCTATTACAAATTAGTAGGTTACTCTAAAAGCAAATATAGGATAAAAACATAACAGTAATCATACATGCTGGTAGTAACCTCTAAAAAAATCATTAAAAACTTTTTAATACTCGTGATACACATATCAATAGTTTAATATGAAATAACAATATATCAATTTATTATGAAACTCATGTATTAGATAAATAATGATAATTCTTATGTAATAAACAAAGTCACGCATCAGTCACATGCAACACATCTCGATGACATACATAATAGTCATGCAACAAACACGTATATTACACTCAATTGTGCACTCTCCCAACAACGAACGAAGAAGCACACTTCACAAGATGGATTCCTCCCAACAACGAATGAAGAGAACCTGCATTGCACTCCCAACAACAAATTGTGTGGTCTCCCTCACCCGTCCAAGTAGGCACACGTTCCTCCCAACAACGGATGGACGAATCGTCTAGCAGCCACATTTGAGGACTTGCTAATCCCCGAATGAAATTACGCTTGATACCCTCGGCAGAGATACATAATCATCCATGATCATTCATGCATTCAGAAAAGTGAAATGATAAAATATCACGAAAGACCATGCTTGGTGTATGACCGACTAGACTATATCCATTGGTGGCTTCACATTTTAATAGGCCAATAGCACCTTTCATAGGGTGCACTTCCAATGTGGATCACTCAGCATAATCATATATATCACAAGGTAGCAATCACATTAATATCAACTTAATATAAAAAATAATGGAAAACCACTAATTATTTTTTAAATCACAACTTTGAATATAACTTTTAAGTTCTTCAAATCATAAAAGCATGAGGTGTCAATTTTTTAACAACCTTCAAATGATCTAAACCCTAATTGGCATAGCCCAATTGACTTAAATCAAACTTAATTCAATTAGGACCTAACGAAACTAGTCTTAAATCCTTATTGAATCAATCTGGAATCACCCTCGACCAGTTTAATTTGGATTTGGTTAGTTTCAATTAGGTCAAGTGGGTTTGAACCGGTCAAATTGGTCTGAAATTATCCTGAATTGGCTTGAACCAATCAATTCGATCTAGTTCAATCATCTAAGGAGCTCAAACCAATAAAAGGAGAGGAAGTTGGACTAGACTGCACAGTGCTAACTCAGATTGAACCAACCCACCTGATCCCTGGAATGGTCACGTGCACTGCACATGCCTATCCCAGGTAGTAGGTTGGGTTGAAGTGCAACAGGCTGGATAGAAAGGCAACAGCATACCTTGCAGTTGTCGCATAGCTAGGCCTTGTAGGTTGGGTCAAACCTCACTCATGGGTCAGACCAAGCCTTACTATTGAATCGAGTTGTGTTTGGCTTGCAGGTTGGGTCATGCCTAGCGACATTGGTTAAGTCATGCCTGATCACATGAGTTGAATCGTACCTGGCCATATGATTTGGATCATGCCTTGCCATATGGGCTCGATCGTGCTTAGCCACATAGACTGAACCATATTTGGTCACATACACTAGGTCATGCCTAGCTACTTGAATTGGATTGTACCTGGCCACATGGGTTAGGTCGTGTCCAACCACATGGGTTCGATTATTCTTGACCATAAGGACTGAGCTATACGTGGCCACATGGGTTGATCAAGCCGATCAACTTGACTCAGGTCAAACCCAAGTTTTATTGCTAAGTATTTCATTAGAAATTTCAATAATACAATATTAATTCATTAAATAGCTTTCTAAATCTATTTTTTATGAATCAAACAATATAACAAATTCATGATTTTAAATTTTAAAAAAATTAAACATAAAAGTTTACATAATTCCTTAAAATAAAGATATGCCTATATAAAATAAACGAATTAAAATTATTATTTAATTCAAAAATAATAATTTAATAATTAAATAGATCTTAAAATTCATTTAAGCTTAAGAGACCATTATAAGTCCAGCATTATCAACATTAAATTAAATAATAACTTTAACATTACAATTAAATGATTATTATTTATTAATAATAAATTTTCGAAATTAAAATATTATTATGTTTCATAAAAATTATAATAATTATAAAATGAATAAAGCCGATAAGAAAAGAACAAAGAATCTTATCTCTCCTCTGGAGATCTCTTAAATCCTCCCACGACATGAATGAGGAGAGGGGAGATTATTTCCTCAATCCTCTCGGTACTAGGCTCAACGAGGAACGACGGAGAGAGAGTCCCTTTTTATTAGAGATGCTGAGCCCTCCCCAAAAGACAATAACTAACTTAATTTTCATATTTAATTTATTTTTTATTTTATTTAATTGCCACATTTTTTTTATGGTTCGTATCCAAAGAATTACTTCCTAAAAGTCACATCTAGAAAATACATCAATTAATAATTTTAAAATTAATTAATTGATTGATTGATGGACTAAATTCTTAACTTGCCCACAGAATCAATTTTAATCATTTCCTTAACCCTATAATACAAACAAGTCAATTAATCATTAAATAAGTCAACACATTAACTACAGTTATTTAATTATGGGAAAATATTCAGCCATTACAAAACCTAACTGAGCGAATCCATTTTCCTAGAACACCTACACTAATCCGATCTACCAATCGAACCCCTAAATTGAAGGATCAACGAGAGGGGGATCACCTTCTTCTCGACGGCGGAGGCGTGGATCGGCTGCGGAAATGGCTGCGCCTGCATCCCCTCCCGCCGCTTCTTCTGGAGGCTTTCCTCCCGACGGTTCTTGCGGATCTCCACCATGTTGTCCTCTCTCCGCCGCCGTCCCTCCTCCGCATCGACGGCGACCTTGTACCTGTTTCGCCGGACCTCCACCCGCTCGCTCGGCCTCAGAGACATCTCTGCCCGCCGCAGGCACCGACTCCAACGACAATAATGAAAGGAGGAACGGATCGGATGGAGCCCTAGAAGGCGATGATTACGCAGTTCAGGTGAAATCGAGTGACCAATAGGAGAGAAGGAGAGGAGTCGTCAAAGGGAGTACATTTATAGGGGCGAAGGATGACGAGACCGGGGACTACGGCACGCCGACTCCAACCGAAGATTGGCGTAGACTATGCTTCTAGATCTGTGCAATATACCTGTTGGATGGCCAGAGTTTCTTTTCTGGTTGCCGAAAACTGAACCCTAGCGGCCAAGTTGGTTCCAGTTCGACACAGCTCAATTGCGTCGCCACCGGTTTCTGCACCCGGTCTCCGCCCGACGCGAGCCCCGCTAGGCCTCCGACACGGGCCCCACTAGGCCTCCGACATGGGCAAGGTGGATGACCGGCCGAGTGACGCTAGCACGAGTTGCCTTCCGGAGCAGGCCCGAAGAGCAAGAACATCGTCATACAAACCCATTCATACCTTCTTGTGATTGGACCGCCGACTCGGTCCCACGTGACCATCGCTCGCTTGACTCACAAAGCTGGCTGGTGGCACGCGTAACACCCGATCGAGGATGGCACTTTCGATGTCAATAAATGTGGTCCGATGAGCTGGCGACTTAGGTGCCGTCATAAGTGGTATAGTGTCACGCCAAATAATTTTGGTGTATGTTAGTTAAATTGGTTTACGGAGCAGGGGACCATGAACCGACGCGAGATCTCCCGGCTTTGGCTTTAGATATCGTGGGTGGAAAATGATCATATATCAACCGTTGGATATCTGTACTATACGATGGGTGTGAACCTGTTACGGTAATCGAGTGCCGTCTGCTTCTCCGGAATTCTAATAATACTAATATTCAAACATAAACCAACACTAGTATCTATTTTTTTGTTTAATTCTATATCAAATTGATTAAAAATATGAGAAATATTCATCCTAATTAAAACTTAAAACATAGAAGCCCAATCAACACAAGAAGCATCCAATGCGTCATTCATAGATAAAAACATCAGAAACATCCAATTCATCATTCATAAATGATGTATTATGCGTCCTTCGCAAATAAAAACATCGAGAATGTTCAATATGTCCTCTACGAATAAAAGTATCTTAACATTTGATACGTCTTTCATGGACAAAAGCATTTAAAGTCTATAATCCGTATTTTATAGACAAAAGTAATTTCAAGTCCAACGTGTTTATTGCGAACATAAGCATCTCCAACACGTGTAGCATGCTTTGTGAATAAAAGTATTTGAAACGTCTTTAATGTGATGGATCTTTTGCGAACGAGAACATCTAAAGCGTCCTCTACGGATAAAAAAACATTTCGATAACTTACGCTTCCTCTACAAACAAAAGCATCTTTAACACACGATACATCCTTCATGAATAAAAATATTTTAAGCATCCTTCATAACTCAAAAATATCCTAATTATCGACACATTCTTTGTGAATAAAAATATCTATAATGCTCGATTTATCATGTGTGAATATGTTGTTTGAGGTCAGAAGCATCCGAGCCAACCTGCCTGGTGTGCATAGGTCAGTATTCGAATCAAATTCCACTCGAGGTGAGTAGATCGGGCAAACATGGAGCCAATTCCCCCGATGTGCACAGGTTGGCATTTAAATTTCGAGGTGGACAAATCGGCCAATCAATACATGTTGTCCAATGTGAGCAAATCGGGAGAATAGTAGCAGTTTGCATTAACAATCTATCTTACTACCCAATGTAGGTTGATCGAGATATTTCCAGATGTGGGTGCCCATCCCAAATTATGCGTCAAAGGTCAATATATGGCTACATTTCCATATCCCTCCGAGAGAAATCATGAAATACACCTTTTGAGATGAGGGTGGGGGACAAATGATACGAGAAACATTGGCTCCAGTTATGACTCAAACAATTGATAACTTAATCATCACAAGAATGACATGAGACAAATGGCAAGAGAATATTTCACATATATCTCAAAATATTTCATTGAGTTAAACCCACTATAGAAGGTCATTTAGTAATAGTATTCAATGTCAATTAATATTTTTTTATTTTTTTATTGATTTAAACATCAGATGGATCACGTTGAAAGACTTGTTGCTCACACGGATTAAACCAAGTTGAGTTCATCTAAGCATCATCAATATTATTCACATTATATCACACCTCAATTTAATATACATACTTAGCCGAAAATTGATAGCTATCATAAATAATTTAAATTTTTAAATTAAAAATCTCAAAAATTTGAAGGTATATTTATATACATATATAATACCATGTTAATATTTGTAAGATCATAACATTAAATTTTGTTAAGTATTTTAACATAATGAATCTATCAATTAGTTATTTTTTATTGCCAACTTGATATATTTAAATTGATTTCACTTGTCTCATCTTTTAAAATAATATTACGTTCATAAGTCGGCAAGAGGTGTGATCCAAAAGTCAACGAGAGAAATTTTCTGAGCTAATTAGACAACTTAGTCAAAGGAAAAAAAAAATCGAAGAATGATAGTTTGATGGTTAAACAAACTTCAAACAAAGAAGTTTGATACTATACATAACAACAACGATAAAATCGTAAGTCCCAACTATTTATTATTGAATACATAGATCTTTTACCATTATTGAGATTTATAAAAAATATCATATATTCAATTAAATTTAGATTATTTAAATATATAAATATAATTTATATTAACATCTTTTTACGTATTCCTCTATCTTTGTATCACTAACCTGAATCATTTCACATTTTTGAATGTTTTTTATACGAATGTTCATATAATCATAAAAAAATTTGTCTCATCTTATTCTCTATCTAAGTAATACCTAGTTCATAAATAAAAAAATATTTTTTTTCTATCTTTTATAGTAATTTCACATTTTAATCTCAACATTCTCAACAATTACCTCATAATTTACTCAAAAAAATTATAGATAAATTAGGAAAAAGAATAGCTTTCAGATGTTAGGTCTTATTTGGGTAAATCATCACTTCAAGGTTGATTTTTTGTTTATTTTTCGGGCATCCGACGAAAGCCACTCGCATTCCGCAGCATAGGAAGGTCACAGCCGTTCATTCCATATCGGGCGGTCAAAAACCGGTATCTTCGTCAAATTTGGTCTCTTTAAAAGAAAATTAAAAATAGAAATAACCCGAGCAGAACACCGCACCCAAACCTCGGCTATAAATAGCGCGTGTCTGCGTCGGTCCGAATTCCACCTTGCCTCTCGCCCTCGCAGCCGCTCTCCTCGCTAGGTTTGATCTCGGGCGGAACTATGTTGGTTTATCAGGATTTGCTCACTGGTATGAATAAAGATTACATGTCTTCTTTCATCAAGTATTTGGACTCCCGATGCCGTTCCTTGTGGCGGAATCGGAGCGCACAGTGAAACTAATTCGTAGATCCGAAGAAAACTTTGGATCTTGGGAATCACGACCTCATAATTGAATCTGCATTCTTAACTTGCTCTTCTTGTCTTCCTCCTGATTTGATTCCCGCATCTCTGATAGTATTATGCGTGTTGTTTCCCTTTTATTTGTAGTGTGGTTAATTATCTTCGGGTGTTAGTGGTTTAGGGTGGGGATAGTCGCTTTCGTTCTGTTGATGTACAGGACCCATTTTCTTATGCTATACTCGTTATTAAATTGCTTCTTTATCTGTTTATTCTGTTTGTGCTTATGTTTTGGATCACTCTTAGATTATTGTTGTTATCCGGGCACTGCAGAACTTTGATCACATTAAGCAATTGAATTATATTTCAGGAATACTGCAAACCAGCATCAGAGCTTATTCTTGATCAACTATTGTGGTCCTTGAGTCGATTTTGAGTATAGATGGGAGAATGGGCTGAGTGTCTTGGAAGTCGAAGTTGGTGTCATGGTTTACAGAATGATATTTGTATGCCAATATCAGATTTGTATCATATTGGTCTTCAACTTATGTTGTCATTGGGTGATTGTTTGGAGCTTATGTTGTTATCTGTAGGTGTTTATGCACATTTTTTATTAGCTATGAGTGCTCTGGTTCATGTCTGTTTGTGCTCCATGAATCATAAAACATAAAAATGATGTACAGTAACTGGCCCGGTAAATTTTATTTGGGTCGGAATATCTCTATGCCTTGTCGATGTCGGTTATGCTTGTCTTTGTCCATTACCTGAATGGAGAAGGCCAGGACATTGTCATATTAAATCTAGGAATTATTCTCCTGTACGTCATCATTGAATGGCTTTTGGTTCTTGATCTTCATCAAATCAGATATAGAAGCGGTCAGATATATTTGAAACAAACATTTTATTTCATTTGAAGAGCTTGAGTACTGTAAGTTGGTAAATATAATGACTGCTTGGGGGAATGAGATATCACTTTCTGCTTTTGATTGAATCTGATCTCATCGAGGGAATTTGTATACGATCGAGGTGGGTTGTTCCATGTTTTAGATTCTGATTTTTTTACATGATTTATGTAAACGTGCAAACAAAAATTAGTTGATCTAACTTCAATTCCACTGTTCCAATTTCAATGACAAACTAAATTTTATCTGAGATTTGAATGGCTGATTCCTCGTCCATTTCTGTGTCATGATCACAAGAATGTGAATATGATCTTAGATGGGTGGAACTTTTATACACTTTTTGAGATCATTAGGAATGTAAATTGAAGCACCATCATAAATGATCGAGGTATCAAATCCTTCTTATTTGGAGAATTGGTATTCCACCTAGGCCTTACCGAAATAAAATTCATGACAGAAGCTAATCTGTGGTTTATTTCTCATCAATTATATGGAACTAAGTTGATTCCTTGGAAGTTGGAGAATATAGCTTTTCAATCCCTTTTATCACACTAGATTTCACTGGTATAGGTGCTCCTTGTTAGGTTCCACTGTTAAGTTATGTCTCATCATGTTGCACTGATGTACTTGCTACATGCTATATTTTCACAAAAGATATATTAAGACTGACAAAGGAAAGTTACAGAACCGCTTAAAAAAATTGATTATTGTAACATATCTATAACATACAGGCCTTTAGGACTTGCAAAGGTACTGTGGTGTTTATGTGGCAGTCAGAATGGTGTACAATATGATCAAGTTCCATTGTAATGTATACTATAGTTTTCAGAATATCTCCAATTTTGCTTTTGAGAAGCTTGTGACACTTTGTTTTTCTGAACCTTGGAGATTGGCTAAACAGATTATGGCACTTTTTTGTTCATTTCATATGACAATATCTAATGTTCATAATTAGTAAATTGTTCCTTGAAAGAAAGTCTGTCACTCACTTCTTGGTTGATTCTATGATGACTTTATCTATGCTTGTTGTCGATAGAGAGAAGCTTTATTTATTTATTTATTTTTGTTTTTGAAAGTTGCTGACAACGTCTTAAAACTTGTAAATTTGTCTTTTGTGTTTTTACAGATGATGAGCTATTGTCGGACTCATTCTGTTACAAGGAAATTGAAAATGGGATGTTGTGGGAAGTTGAAGGGAAGGTAAGGATATGGTTTTACTCTACGTTGTTATCAATTGAATATTAAACTTGTATGTTTTTTTCTTATGCCTTTCTTTATATGTTACTTTTATAATACTATTGATGTATGCCCTTTGTTTTTGGTACACCACCTACTCTCTCTGCTGCTTTCTTTTGTACTAATCCATGACACCATATCAACATGGGTAATTGTTATGCATAAATTTGCATATATGTTACCTCAATGCCACTCACATTTCTTGACATTTGGCAGTGGGTGGTCAAAGGAGCTATTGATGTAGATATTGGTGCAAACCCTTCTGCAGAAGGTGGAGAAGATGAAGGGGTTGATGATTCTGCTATTAAGGTGGTTGATATAGCCGACACGTTCAGGCTCCAGGTCAATATTTTTTAATGTCTTTTATGTGGTTTGTTAGATCTATTTAGATATTTTTTGACTTTATTTACTATGAAAGTGGCCTCCTATCATTATCAGGAACAACCTGCTTTTGACAAGAAACAATTTGTGACCTATATGAAGCGTTACATCAAGCTATTGACACCGAAACTTGATGAAGAGAAGCAAGAACTGTTCAAAAAACATATCGAGGGAGCTACAAAGTTCTTACTTTCAAAGCTCAAAGATCTACAATTGTAAGGATCTTATTTGTTTTTTATATTTTATGTAAGTTTACTTTTTTCTTTCATTTATCTGTCAAAGAATAAAATTGTTAAAAATCATCACAATCTTTGTTACATTTTTTCCTTGCATATCATTGTTGTCGATTTCATCAAATTCTTACTCTTTGTATCATAACTTCATTCATTCTTTTGCCTTTTGGCACATAATACCAGCAAAAATTACTGCACTTTATGTCAATTTTTATTATGACATCAGACTTTATTTTATTTTTTTATCGAATGACAGTTCTCAAGGTAGGTTGTGATTCTTTTTGAATCCCTTTCTTTCTGACAAATATCTTTTGGCAGTTTTGTGGGTGAAAGTATGCACGATGATGGCAGCGTGGTGTTTGCATATTATAAGGATGGCGCGACTGATCCGACATTTTTGTACTTTGCCTATGGATTGAAGGAGGTCAAATGCTGAATGTCATGCTGCATGTACTTTGGATGGTGAAGCTTTCTTGAATATTGTTTTGGATATGCTTTCAAGGAATTCAGGAGTTATTTTAGGTTTGGAGTCGAGAAAACAGAACAAGTATTGAGTTTTGATTTTTCATGGGTTGTGCCACCACCAATTATTAAAGCATTGAATTAATTAAGTCTGTTAAATGTTTTGTCGTCTAGAAACAGTTGGTGGTAGATTCTGCTGCGGTCGGAGTCAGAAAGTTATTTAAGTTGCATTGGGTATTATTCCCTGAAATTTTATTGCAGCCTCCAAGTTGATGATGATATGAAAGACATGATGCAGGTCCAATACTCGCACATGGATGATAAGTTTCTACTCTCTGGTTTGCTATCAGATAATTTGCAAGGAGGTGAGCCAAAATCACTCCGGTAAGCAAACGTGTTTACAGATTCAAGAAATAGTATGCATTTGTGGTATTTGATTGTGCTTCCCATAAGCTATATGTTTATACATGTATATATAGTCGTTACACCTACAGAAAATATCAGTTGTAACTCTCATACGTTTGCGACTTCTTGCCGAGATGCAAAGTCACAACATGGAAAGGATTGTTTACTGTATATGTTGTAGTCTTTCCACTATAAACTCAAAGCTTTAAAGATTTGTTTGTTTCCAGTTGATTTATTTGAATCCGAAAAGGGCAATAAGAATTGTTACCATTTCAGTCACACTGCTCCTTAGCCACCTTATAAGCATATGTTGAAACGTTGGCACGGGCTCATGTGTCGTATATTCACTTATGTAGGAAAATTTGATTAATTAAGTTGATTATTCTTTTCTTGTGCATTATATCAACAACAACAATCTCTTTTGTTTCGATGTGGATGGAGGATCTACCTTGTTATAATTCTGCATCAAGGATTCAACATAAAGTTTAACTAGAATGATATATGAAAGTGTATAGGGCTTATAGAGATATAAATACTAAATACAAAATCTCTTAATTGTGGCTAAAATTAAATACTCAAGCATTAACTATATTAAAATTATATATATATATATATATATATATATATATATATATATTCAAATATTAAGATTTTTGGCAGCATATATATATATATATAATGCGACATTGTAGTTAGCATCAATTGACTTAGGGTTGAAAGATAAAAGTATTAGTTTTAATACCTAAGTTGTAAATTAATTATTAATGTCGATATAGTGAAGCTATGGAGAATCTTGGAATAGTAACAAAGCAAGATTGAATAGTATTTTATAAGGGATCATTTGGTCGATCAGTTATCGATGTGGTATGTAGGTTTGTAAGGAATTATTCACTTTGGACGATGAGCGTACTTTTTATTCTTTTGAAGGATTTTGTTCTTTCGAAACATATGAGCTCTAAAAACTATTTATAAGGATAACAGAGACTTAACGGACTTAGAACATTTAATTCCCATACTCAATCAATATAGGACTAAATGACCTTATTAATATTTTAAAATAATCATAGATATTTTTGTTAACAAATTTTCTGTTTAGTGAAGCGTTATTGTTTATTCTTTTAAGCATATTTTACCTATGAGCAAAATTGATGCTTATTTGAATGATTTTTTTTACCCTCAAAGTCTTTTTTTAATTTATTATATCAAACGACGTACATAACTCATCACTTTATATAATAATATAATAATTATTTTTTTTAATAAAAATATTATTTTATTCTTTAAACTCTGACAGATTGTTAACCGTATTATAAATAATCCATAGTTTCTTTTTCTTGGAAAAAGAATATTTACTTTTTACCATGAAGAGGCCCCCATTTTGAGTATTTACTGTAGGGGTTTAATGTTATCACCAAAGCAATATGTTTTGTTTTCCCACCTCTTTTATTTCTTTTATTTTTCATCTTTCTTTGATTCAACAAATTTAAAACCGGTTTAAAAAAAATCAACGAAATATGAACAAAAACTTGGTTCGGGTCGGATTCTGTCGTGAACAGACCCGACCCAGCCGCTTTAACTCCTCAGCATTCGCCAATCTCTGTCGCATCTCTCTTAAACCCCTCTTTCTTCTCCCACGAGCGAGCCAGGAAGCGGCAGCGGGGCGGGAGATCGAGTCCGGTCGCGAGGGAGGAAGAAACCCTAACCCTTCTCCTCCAGGAACACCATCCTCTGCTTTTGATCTGCTTTGAAGGGATGCCGCGCGAGATCATAACCATTCAGGTGGGGCAATGCGGCAACCAGATCGGCATGGAGTTCTGGAAGCAGCTCTGCCTCGAGCACGGCATCGGCAAGGACGGCCTCCTAGAAGATTTCGCCACTCAGGCTCGTCCGATCCCTACTTCCCTCTCCGCCCTCTCTGGATCCGGTTTGGCTTGCTCTTTCCGTTAGCATGTATCCGTATCGAATGCCGAAGATTTGATAATTACACCTAGTCATCGGTTACCATTTTGATTCGGAATGAATTCATCTCGGGTGTCCGAGATTGGATTTTTTCACCTGAAGGCAGTTTATTTACCCAGATACTTGTCTTGCCTTGCCAGTTCCAAGGAGATGCGTGTTGTCTGCGTAGCAAGGAGTTTAAAATTGCTGCAGTATATTCTAGGACAACCAGTTTAAGCTGAATTTTCACGGGAGAGGATGTGATTTAAACGGCTTAGGTGGTTATAAAACATATATGATTTTGTGGATCGTTTCTAAATTATTATACATTTTAACATTAAGGGCCTACTTAAGTAATCTCTTAATGCAATGAGGAGGAGTTGGCAGAAGTTGTGCATCAGTCTTCTTGGGACAATCGGTTTTTGTACCTTATCACTTGTTATCAGGTTCCTTTTACTCCTATGTGACTTCCCTTGGGATCATGAAACATGAAAAAAGACATACGGTCTTGTAATTTGACTTTATTGGAAAAAGTGATTACCATAGTAGTGACTGAGCCTTGGTGTCCATTTGATGTTAGGTTTGACAATCATCCATCACAAGTACCTAATATCCTGTTACAAATGTAAAAAACAGATAAGCTTTATGTTTTTTCAAAGACTTTGTGGCTCCTATGTTTTCTTCTATATGGTTCCTTCTATTAGCAACTGAAGTTATCGACAAAAGATTTCCGTTCTTCTTTGGATCATCCTGCTTACTTAGTTTCCATTAAAAATCTTGCTGTAGATAAGTTTGTAACTTATTGATGGTATACCATATGGAGTTTCTCCAGTCTGATGGTTGGAGACAATGGCATGATGGGACAACAATGTGAAACACCATGATGATAGAGCACTATGCAGATAAATTTTGGAGTTCAGGGTTTATGTGATACTAAAACATAATAAATATTTATTTACTTGCTGCAGGGTGGTGACAGGAAGGATGTCTTCTTCTATCAAGCAGATGATCAACACTACATACCAAGAGCTCTTCTAATGGATCTAGAACCAAGGGTTATTAATGGCATACAAAATAGTGAATACAGAAACCTTTACAATCATGAAAACATTTTTGTCTCAGATCATGGAGGTGGTGCCGGAAACAACTGGGCTAGTGGATATCACCAGGTATGACATGACATTGGCGAATCCTATCAGATTCTTCCTCTTCTTTTTGTGATTTAATTTAGATGACCATGTAATTTCCAGTTGCTGGTATACACTAGTCCAGTATTTGATCATTTTGTTTAATTCAATTGCACGTTTCTGTTTAAGGGAACCGTGCTAAATATAGACTGAATTTTCTGCAGCTATTATTTTTGAAATATTTTGCTAACTTGTACACATTGCTACACTTACTAGAATGATAGTCCTCCTGGATGTTTTTCTTGTGAAATTCAAAGTTGCACACCTTATTTCCTGTTTGCACATAATACTACTGACTAGAAACAACAATTTCAAAAACATACTCAACCAGATGAGCTCTGAAAGAAAAACTAGAGGTGCTGTATTGCAGGTTGGAATTTTGGAACATGAATTGGGAATCCATGATTCTGTGTCCTTTGAAGTTTGAAGTTTGAACTGCTGGATTAGCTTTATTAGTTAAGCCATGGTTGTGTTTCCTGTCTGCATAAATTCTTAAACATAGAGTGAGGTGTCATTCCTCTTAACATGCACCTGCAATTAAGAACAAGAGAGAACCAAATATGTGGTAACTTCTGATTACCATTTCCTGACACCCATTGTTGTTTAATTTGTGATGATTTCTTGTGTCCAGCAATTTAATCTGAATTTACCAGATAATGGAAAAATCTTTTCATTTACCACAGAATGCATATTTAATTGGAATGTCAGTCAAGCATTAGTTCGGCACTGTGTTTTAACTTGTTGGATTTTTGCTATATGGACAATTAATTCAAGGAAAAATCCATGTGATGATGATGGAAATAGACAAGTTCGTTAGTGTTGTTCAGTTTTCACAAACCAAATAAAACTCTTCTTTGTCAGTCCCATCTGTTACTCCATAATTGTGTTCAGAATAGTCATCTTGTTTGTCTTATGACTGAACTTTGAGGTCATTACATAAATGAACTTTTGGTAGAAAGCAAATCGATAACTTAATTGCAAACAACATGCAATTTCATTTCACTCTTTGTTTTAAAGTTCATCATGATGATAACTTTAGATGTTATAATGCTTTATCAAGGAGTATTAAAGTTTTCAATGCTCTGTTAGGTGAATTGAAGTTTTCCGGCTCTTAACCAATTGTGTTTTACAAAATAAAATGATAAACTTGTTTATTCGGTACACTTAACAAATGACTTTTGGTGTTGGTGTGTAGCCTAATACGGACAGTGGTGAGTGCAGGCACTGTAGATGCTACTTTTGACCTTTTATTGCATATAATAAATAATATAAAAAGTAAGTTGTAAGGATCCATGCATTTAGACATGTTAACGATAAAGCTGTTAGCTTTTGCAAAGCAGTTTTAACTGTCAAACATAGCGGTTGCAAGGATTGATTTTTCAGTTGGAAGTGTAAATCCATACAAGAAGAATTTCTTGCAGCTTTAGTTTTTATCATGTCACATACTTCGGCCAAGTTGCATTCTGTGGTCATTAATAATCATTTATTTTGTTAGATACCTTGATTTTAGAAATTGAAATTTAACCTGTTTATTCACAAGAATTTTGCAATGAAGGACTTCATATTTTAGCAATTTTTTTATCACAGTTTTCTTGTTCCATTTCTTTTTCTTTAGTGATTTAGAGATTAGAACATCACATCTTTTTGTTGATAGAAGCATGCTAAGGCTGACGGCAATGCATTAGATGTTGGACATCTTCACAATACACTGTCCGGTCGTAGTTATTCTATGATTGCCTTGTTGATTCTAATGAGGTTTATCTATCTAGTTTTCTTGATTTCTTCTTTGGTGAGTAATTTCTACTGAAAATAGACATACAGGCATCACAATTCAATTTTATCAACATGTTTAAAAAATGTGATCTTTTCTGTTGTCGTACTTGTTCTTTAACCACATTTTAAATGTTGGTGTGCCCTAATGTTGATTTCCTGTAACACAATTAAAACCTAGGGAGAGCAAGTTGTAGATGATATCATGGACATGGTTGACCGAGAAGCAGATGGAAGTGATAGCCTTGAAGGTTTTGTTCTATGCCACTCGATTGCTGGTGGAACCGGATCAGGTGCTGGACTTTTCCCTTTCTCTCTGATTTGTAATATCTGAAAATGTTCATCTTACATTCTCATATGACTTTCGACACCTTTCGCATGTAGGTAATTATAGCTCATCCCTTTTGTCCATTCAAATGGACTTAACAGCTTGTACCAAATTGGAGTTTAGGGTTGGTTTTCCAACCACATATGAACAATAATTATTAGTGTCTATTCTGATGATATCATGACATGTCTATATGTATTTTGGAGTTCTTGAGTACTTGCATATTATTAGCTGAAGAACATGCGCCCTAGTGCTTAATTAACTTTGCAGTATATCATGGTTAATTCCAATACCTGATATGGTTATTTTAGTTTTTACTGCATTTCTTTGTTTTTATTTTATTAAGGCAATTTCATGAAGGACAGATATGAGAGGCAACAATATAGATTATAAAGTCAGAGGTTAGAGCTACACAGAAATCTATAGTTGGTTTCTTTGACTAGAAAAAAATATGCTGATAGTGCATAGTAACATAATTAAAGATGTCTCATTGTATTTATTTTGAGAATCGATGAGAAATGCTTGTACGACATTGAAGGTCACTAAGACTCCATGGGAAAACTGGATTACTACTTTCCATGAGCATTAAGCATCTTAGAACCCAATAGTTTATGTTTATTAAGATGTAATGCCTAGTTATAATTAAGGAGATGGTCCTATGAGAGTGCTACTTGCAAGTACAACAGGACAATTCTAGTTTAACATCATTATTTTGTTCCAGCTGTTGCTCTTTTAAGAACATAAGCCACAAAGTGTAACTAGTATAACATTGAAGTCTGGTAGCTTTGAATGGCTAAGGACCACAACTGTTTTATCAATTTATTTAGAGTTTCACTAGGCACATGATCACCTTAAAAAAAGTGTCAAAATTCATTTTTTGACCTCATTGTTGCTGCATTTAACTTTGACTTTGAGCACCTTATACTTTATTTCTACCCATTCCATTATGCTCCTTTTATTATCTTGCTTTATGCATCTAACTTGTATCCAATGCCCGTTTGAGTATTACACATGAAAGTGCATATGAGGTTTAGGCTATCAGTCATTGAATTGGACATTTGAATTGGTTAATTTTCCCATGCAGGATTTAGTCTCTAGAGATCAGTGACGTTAATCTTTAAAGCTATAATTGATCTCCATTTAGGAATAAAGCTCCCATGATCAACAGCTGTCTGACCAGGAATTGACCTTGCCATAATATTTGTTATGTTTAGATGAGAGTCATCATCTGCAGATATTATTGAGTTAATGAGTAGAAACTCTAAGCATTTGAATGCCTCCTGAATTTTTGGATGATCCTTACATAAGTTGCTCTGCCAGATTTCATTGTGGGAATTAAGATTGTCTATGTTGGGAAATAGAATTCAAGAAAGTTATGTTGGCTTTTTTATAATTTCCTGATAATTCTACTGCTGGTTTGTTTATGCTGCATTATTCCTCATGTCAGTATGTTCTAGAGTAAATAGCAATTCATGCTTTAATTTCTTCTTGTACCTGTTATGCTAAGTGATGAGATGCATCTGGTGCCATATGCATTCTACCAGTATTATTATTATTTTTCCTCTTAGGTTATGCTATAGCCAATATGTTGATATATCATAACCCTTTGTACAGTTTCTCTTCTCATGTAACTTGAGTATAGTGCAGGTATGGGGTCATATCTGCTGGAGACTCTTAATGACCGTTATAGTAAAAAACTCGTCCAGACTTACAGTGTGTTTCCCAACCAGATGGAAACTAGTGATGTGGTTGTCCAGCCGTATAACTCACTCTTGACTCTGAAGAGGTTGACACTGAATGCTGATTGTGTTGTTGTTCTTGATAATACGGCACTAAATAGGATTGCTGTGGAACGCCTTCACCTGTCAAATCCCACCTTTGCGCAAACAAACTCTTTGGTTTCCACAGTAATGTCTGCCAGTACAACTACTCTGCGTTACCCGGGATACATGAACAATGATTTGGTTGGCCTCCTTGCCTCTCTAATTCCAACTCCGAGATGCCATTTTCTAATGACAGGATATACACCGCTTACTGTAGAACGGCAGGTTTGATATTTGCTCTTATAACTCTGCTTGCAACCTTGTGAAAGATATAGTAGAGTGATACCTGTATATTAATCTAAAGATTCTAAACATATTTGGTATTAGTTGAGACCACAGTTCTCCACAATATAGTGGGATTAGATGCTCAAGCCTTTTCGATTCACTAAATCTGGAGTATTGCAGTGAAAAGACAGTCTAAATTGGCAATCATCTGTAGATTTCATAATCACATGTTAGATGTTTTATAACATTGACCTAAATTTGACAAAAATGTTGATTTAACTGGTTCGCTTCTATTTATTCTTTGTATATACTGCTTTAGTAGTGTGTGGATAATCGGTAGATTAAGACAGGAAGTCATGACAAAATAAATGGAATCTAGAATCAGTTTATTTTGTTTATATTTCTTCACAATGCTAATTTTTAGTAAACTGACGTCTTAGTGAAAAATCCTGGCATTTGTCTATATATGGTTGATGTTGGGATTGCACTAAGCTTCCTGCAGTTTGCTTACATCATTTCATTTAAGAGAACCAACTTTATCCTGACATGCCATGCATACATTTCTTCTGGATTGGTGCATGTATCATTTTGAGAAAAGATAGGATACATTGGTGACAAGGATGATTAAGATGATAATTCTGCCTCCTGAATATTCTTTTATCTTCTAATAGCAATCAAGAATTCTTGCTAAGACTAATTCTTCTTGGAACGTTAATCTACTATCTTTCTAGACTTAGATTGACCTGTAATAGATAAAATTATTTTGATGTAAGACCTACAATGGACAATTTAATTCTTATGCCATTGTTGATTTCTTCTTAATATTCTTGTTCAAAATTATCATATAGGAGAGTTTTTACCGGGAAATTATTTGTTTTCTATGCATAAATACAGTGTTGATGTTTTTGTTATGAGTTTTTTCTTTGGACTGTTGGCAGGTTAATATGATTCGTAAAACTACTGTGCTAGATGTGATGAGAAGACTCTTGCAGGTAAGTGCTTCCATCCCTTTGAATCATCTGATAGTGTTTGTGCTACTTTATGTGTTAACCCTTTGGTATTCTACAGGCAAAAAATATCATGGTGTCTTCTTATGCCCGCACAAAAGAGGCTAGTCAAGCTAAATACATATCCATATTAAATATCATTCAGGGAGATGTGGACCCTACACAGGTAATATTTCGTTTAAGATAGGATCGACGATGATGTTCTATCTAATCTAAATTTGGGAAATCTTGTGGCAGAAGTTTTGATTGTTCCACTTGAAGAGTATTATAAACATTTTATGAGAAGTCATACATTCGCAGCAATTGGCTTGGATAATATTCAATCTAAAATCCATTACAACATATACGATTTTTTATTTGTTTATGCAGTAGCAGTCCATCTTTACAGGACAAGCAAGCAGTGATGCGAGTAGAGAGCTAATATTATCAGTGACCAGACATATTTCTGTTTCTGATGGCACAGTAACCAATTATAATTGAGCAAGAAGGATTGTAGGCATTTTCTTGTTTATCAAGAGGAACCAATCGAAAGAAGTGCTAACTGGAAAACATTGGCTATTTAAGCCAACATAGAACAAAGAAATGCAAGAAGGGGATTTGCTGAAAGCAAAGAATCAAATGCATTTCTGAACTATCTGATCTATAAAAAGCTTAGTGAGCCAAGTGTACCTTTTGGTCATATTTGGATTGCACCTTTTTCTTCTTTGGTATTTCCTGATTATTTTTTCCCATATTTTTAATTGGTATGTTGGAGAGTGAAAAAGTTATCGGTTAGTTGTTCAGTTAGTGTTGAGTCATCCTATGCATATAGATAGGTTGTGAGAGTCATTGAGTCACTAGAAAAGGAGTTTCGTTACTTTTAAATGTCTCTTTAAGTAGAAATTTTAAATAAATATGAGCTTTTTTTACCTTACTCTAATAAACACAACTTCTTTAAAGCAGCACTCTTATTCTTGGGTTTTGTAATTTTCTTTTCTCTGGCTATGCGAAGTGTTATTTTAGAACTTATGAATTTTTACCTTACTTTTTTGGATTAAATCAAATGAAAACCAGCAAATTTGCTATAACTGAGACTACAAGGGCTTCTGCGGAACAAAAATAATATTCTGAATCTTGGTCACTTTTTCTTGTTGCAACAAATTTGAGAATGCAGAAAAACAGTTTGGAGAAACTAGTGAAATCTTCCATTTCATAAATTGTTATAGTAATTAGTAGTTAAAATGTTGACAATATAAGCTATTACTTGTAAGTGCACCGGGGAAGTCATAAATAGTTCCACATTTTCCACTAGCTTTATAAACTCAAAAAGAATGACTTCCACAATCAGTACTATGACAAAGTTTTGGCCGAGAAAATGGAATTGCTTACTAGGCTGTTTCTGGTGAACTTAAAAGGCCAGAAGTTTGCTACTATGTAGTAAACATTCAGAATAATTGAGATCTTATTCCTTAAGATTTCCAATCAAAATTAAATTGTAAAGCATTAAGGACCGTTGATGATTTGCTTCTAAAATTCTTGCATCTCATTTGTTATGTCAAGATACTTTTATGACAACTTAGCCCAGTGGTCATCTCCTGTAATAATTTTCATGACTTGCTTCAAATCCTTGTCAAGGTCGCACCAAAGTATATTAATTGAGTATCTTGGGATTCATTTCTTCTTTAATCGACAAAAAGAATGTTTATTTTATGGTTAGATTCATTAGTTATTATGGATTTACTTTAAATATGTGCATGCAGACTATTAATGCAATTTCTTAGGTACCATCAGTTAACTTAGATGATGTTATGTGGGAGAACAACATTCCTTTCTCAAATAAAGTGACATATCTTGGGCACCGTGAAGTGAGAAAAAAATGTTCTTTGTCCAAATACCTTAAGTTAGAATTATCATTTTTTTTAACACTAACATGACAGCGGTTATTGGTATCATTTAGCTTATGACAGTCAGTTAAGTCACCCAACTTGCATCATGAACTTGTTCTAGTTTTTCTAAGCTTAAAACTTTCTTTTGTTGCTTTTTGATACTTGTGTTTTCAGGTACATGAAAGCTTACAAAGGATACGGGAAAGAAAACTTGTCAATTTTATTGAGTGGGGCCCAGCTAGCATTCAGGTCATATGGATGTCATATCATTTACCGTCATAGGTGGTTATTGGATATTGGTTTGAGCTCTCATTATGATCATCTGCAGGTTGCATTATCTAGAAAATCACCCTACATCCAAACCACTCATCGGGTATAACTACTTTCTTCCTTGGAGACCTTTTTCACTTATTAAATCTCCCACTCTCTTGCATTTGTTCATTCACAATATATATTTTTAATGGCTGAAATATAAGAAGGAATGATTATATACTTTCTGCAAATTATATAGGTAAGCGGTTTAATGCTAGCAAACCATACCAGCATTCGGCATCTTTTCAGCAAGTGCTTGGGCCAGTATGAAAAGCTAAGGAAAAAGCAGGCCTTCCTTGACAATTATCGAAAGTTTCCAATGTTCGCTGTAAGTTCATGAAAATATTACTTGTAAGTGGCTTGTTAGCTTAATTGTTTACATATCAAAAGAAAAAGTTCATGAAAATATTCAGTAAGACCCATTTTTTCTTTTGAGTACTTTAATAAGGAAAAGTACAATATATCAATTCAAATCAATCATTTAATCTTTCTTTCAAGTAACATTCCAGATTTGTATCTGAAAACAATCTTTTGTCTGATTAAAAGGCCACAATCTTTGTATAATCCTCAATTGAAAAAATAAAACTTTCTTACAGGGTTGAAATTCAAGGATTATCTTCTTTTTCTTTAGAATCTTCAATCAGATTTTTGGTTATCTCCTTCGTTTCATTTAGTTTTCCTTTTTATTCTTCTTGGACAATCTTGGAAACTAATATGAGATTGTGGCAGATATTGTCTTATGACAACTTATGAAATTTGGAAGACACATCCTAAACTAGTTAAATTATTGAAGAGAAAAAAGGTCAAAACAGTCCCGTGTCAAACAGTATATCACAGCTCGGCATGACAGACATGTATGAGTTGCACACAAATTAATCCTACTCAATCTGATTAAACTAGGTTTCTCTTTTCCCCTGCTTCTTCTGATCATCATGGGTTCTGTGCTTGTATTAGCTCTCAGAGCAGAGTGTGTACACAGGAATACCTGGTGAAATAAATGCCATAAATGTTTTCAACCAGGATTGCTGGTAGTGAAATTTCAAATTTCATGTTCTTGCATTGTAAATGTCAAGTCTAAAGGTCGTAGAAGCTTCCACCAGATTATCTATTTCTGAATGTTTTGTTTGACAATAAGGAAGTGTAGCCAGGCAACTCAATGGTTCTCTATCGTGTGATCAAGCATGTCAGTTCATGTAGACATCTGTGTGTTTCTGCATGTAAATAATACAGAGAATGAGTTAGACTGATAAACCTCAATTATGAAGTAGTTTTGACTCATATTGATCTTTCTACCTGTTGGTTGTCATGGTTAACATCCTCCTTTCGGAGTCGTCAAGTACTTTTCTAAAAGAATAGGATGTTGTTTTGATCAGACAATTACTGTTTTACATTAAAAAAAACCTCCTTGGGCTGTGTGCAAGCATGTGCAGAGAAAAATTATACGAACAATAAAATCAAGTCATTGAATTTTATCAGAGTATAATTGTTTGAGTTACCGTCAACAGGATAATGATCTTTCTGAATTTGATGAGTCTCGGGAAGTTATAGAAAGCTTGGTTGAGGAGTACAAGGCCTGCGAATCTCCAGATTACATCAAATGGGGAATGGAGGTAGGGCATCCCGAATGCTCTTGCTTATTTGAATTAATATTCTCTGAGACCATTGCTCATCATGCATTTCAATCAGGAACAAGGGGAGGCCAGCGTTGCAGCAGCACTAGACTCGAAGCTAGTAATGTAACGATCGAGTAAGCAGCACTCTTTTCGTTTACTCTGAAATTGTGGTTTATTGTCATCAGAGATGAAATTGGTTGACCAAAATGAAGTTAGACATTATCCGAACCGCTTCTCATGTCATGGTGAAGGCAAGTATAAAAGGCTTGTATAGATGATTGGAAATGTTTAGCAATCTTCCCGCTTTAATGTTGCTTGTATGTTGTGTGATATGGATGTGCTTGATGAAAGGTTGTTATTTGTCATCAAGAAGCTTTAACTATCATGCTTACTCATGTCGGACATGATCTTGTCAAGTTTTATGATGCGAAACCTAAACTACTATTACATCTTGTGCATGTTGCAATTGGTAAGTTGCTTTAGAACTGTTATAACCTGCAGCTGCAACTTCTTTTTTGATTTCAGTGATTGAAACTGGTACATAAAGCACCACAGTTTTGGCACTATCCAAACTGCATACAGGTATCTCAGGAAATGGACTTTGCATCCCATAGAATAGATGCCCATCAAACAATCTTTGGACTGGACTATTAAGTGATTCTATATTGAGTTGGTGGTGTGGAGGCCAAAAGCTCATGCAATGCATGGGAAGGCCAGTTTGTGAATGTGAAATTTTCTCAGTAAATTATGTGGAAGTCATCTTCAAGTGTTCTTGTTTGAGTTATTATTTATTTATTTTTGACTTTTTATCCTCTGTGATTAATCATCCGCTTGCCCGGAAATGACCCGATCCAATTGGGATTTGATTGAATAAACCATCCTTTATTTGTTACAGACTGATGCCCTCTCATCTTCATCAAACTCCAATTCATTCATATTTTTCGTATGTAAATTTTTATCAATGATAGAACCTGATCAATATAACTGATTCCTTTGTTCTAATCTTGACTGTGCATAAACAATTTAACCCCTCCACAATTCAACTGAATCATCAGAAGTTTAGAGGGTTTACAATCGACCCTCCTTTAATTCCTTTATTTTTATTTTGGGGGTTGCTTGAGATTGCTTTGTACAGAATTCAATGGTAGAGGATCTATGTTGTCGGCCATGAGTAGTCGGGACTCACAACTTATTGCAAGTGGCGGTGGTTGTAAGGACGAATAGTCATTTACCATCAGAGGATATGGAATTCTTTGCATGGGGCTCAATGACAAAAAACAGAAAAAAATATCTATATAGCTGATTTCAAATGGTTGAGACTTCAGATTTATAATAGAAGCATGGTGAAAGCAGATAGCACTTGGATGCTTTTCATTTTTCCTCTTCCATGTGCTTCAATGTTTATGTCAATGCTTACAGTTAAATGAAATCTCTTTGTACTTCAAGATTCTTTTCTTTCAATCAATTCGTCATAGCAGATTAAATACGACATGAATCATCTTGTTCAATTTGTTATCTGCTGTTCACTTATTAGTACAAAATCAAAATAAAAGTGACTGTTGTCATTCATTCACATGACACTGCAAATTTATGCAGAAAAGCTCATTTTTGCTCCAAGTGAGAGAATCTCATCACCATCACTTCCTACTGTTCATATATGTTAGGCCTTGGTAAAAAGACTGGGAGGGTGTCATGCAAACATAATTATGTAAACCTTCTTCTTCTAGCTCTTTGCTGCTCAAGGGTAATCAGTACTTTTTTCGCCGACAAACTCTGAGAACAAGTATCCAACTTATCGAATTCATTACTGTGTTTTTCTCTTATCTTCTTCTGGAGGCAGTGACATAAATTGAATGATTTGCTGAACATGTTCAGCACCAACTCCAAATTTCTTGGCAATGTTGTGGATATCCATTGGCCCGGGATTGTCTTCAGATTTACCCTGATGCAAAAGGATGGTCTGCCTTACTTGGTCAACACTGAGTGATCCTGGGGGCAGTGGCTTCTGGCCTCTTGCTCCATCCTCTGCTATTGAACTCCCAAGTTTTGGCATCGGTCCGTTGTGTCTTTCAACCATGCCAGCCTGCAATTAATGACTTAAATTACAGTAAATTGATCGATAAGCCCCATTGGCTTCAAGACCAAATATGCCAATATGTCAATGTGATAAGTAGATCCCACTATATCAACAACCAAGAACTTTCAAGTCCAAAGTTTGGACTAAATTAATTACGAAATAAAGGAGACGGTTTTCATATGAACAAAACAGCTACAAATTATGCTACTGTTCATCTCCGTCATGAAAAGCAAAATTTAAATGTTTTTCTTAATGAGTTGAAAACAGTAGCAAATTATTTATTCTTGAAAATATTGAACAAAAGAGTAGCATGGGCGAGGTACACAGACATGACAAAAGCACAACTGATCATGAAAGGCAAGACACTACAGCAAAGATACAACAATTTAAAAAGCATATTACATATATTTGTATAATTTTTTATATTTAATATTCTTGGTTGCCTTTTATTCTATGATCTTGAATTGTTGGTATTGTATTGTGTACTCTATTCTATGATCAGAAGCATCTTGTTCATAGATTTTGTGCTCGTTCCCATTATATGCAGCCAAGCATTGGCCAAGAAAATAAGAATTCCTATATAAGTATACTCAAATTTAGGCATAATTTCTATGACTTCAAGATTGAAAAAAAAAAAAACTACATGCATAAACAAGTCCATTTACAAATGCAGAAGCATGAAGCTATGAATGATTAGATGTGAGGGATTTTGAAAGTGGCAGCATAAGCTAAAGGAAATCGTAGACATCCACATCTCCTGATTAGATGTGAGGGATTTTGAAAGTGGCAGCATAAGCTAAAGGAAATCGTAGACATCCACATCTCCTGATTAGATGTGAGGGATTTTGAAAGTGGCAGCATAAGCTAAAGGAAATCGTAGACATCCACAACTCCTGATTAGATGTGAGGGATTTTGAAAGTGGCAGCATAAGCTAAAGGAAATCGTAGACATCCACAACTTCTGTAGCTATACTACTAAAACTTCCACGGATACAGGAACGGAATTCATGAATCTAACCTCACTCATCTCTAGTTTTTCTCCAGGCTTCGATGTGATCCTACCAACCATATGTCTAAGCATTTCTATCATATAGCTGGATCTCGTTCTTCAAGAACACTACTCTCATCTTTGATACTTGCAGTACCCTCTATAATAAAAATAAATATGAGAATATCATATATGCAAAAATGCCAGTTCGGACTTGCAAAATCAAAGCAATAAACAAAAAAAAAAAGGAACAAATGATCGTAAAAACAATGAACATGGCAAATCAAAGCCACAATGTATAAGGCCCAAGTCAAAACTAGATAATCTAAGGTCTGACCAACATAAAGCTACATAGTTTCCACTATGGTGTTAGAAATCAAGCATCAGGCAAGCATTAGAACATCGCGGAAGATATTTTAGCAAAGGCAAGATTCACTTTACTGCAATTTTAATAATAATAGCACGGTTCATAATATTCAGTTCTCAAGTATTCAAATATGATCTCAGAACATCGATCGAATTTATAGGATAAATGATAAGAACGGTTCCATTTAAAAGGGATTGGGAATGTCTGTGGACAAAAGCAATTATTTTTGTTGTGGATAAAAGCAAGATCATAAATCAAAAGCTAAACAATCAACGTAAGGAATAGCAACAAAAACAGATTCCATACCGGAGATGCCGAGCCGATCTTGGCCTCTGAGCCGGAGGGGTTAATTGGTCGGGCCGGCCGGGGCGCACCCTTCCCGTGGCTCGCCGCAGCGCCTGCCCCATCACCCCCTCTCGTTCTCGTCCTATTCTCCCTCCCTCCTCCTTCCTAGGGCTCTCTTCTGGCACCGAAGTTACGGGAAGCTTCGAGACGGTCCGCGTCACAAAAGTTGTGGGAAACGGGAGGAAGAGGCGGAGCGAGGAGGGAGCGTCTGTGTATGTGCTCCGATTCGAGTCCGATGCGATCGACGAAGTAGAAGCGACGACGCGACGATATCGTGACGTCTTAGCTCGCATTCGCAACGACGACTCTTTCTGCAAGAGGTATCGACAGAGATAGATTTGCTTCTACTTCCATTTTATCTTACTAATTTACGCATCACTCCTAATCCTTCAATTTAGATAGACGTCCCCCCCGTTCTTCTAAATTTAATATTTATAATAAAACTTAGGGAAATATATTACATATAATAAAATTAGGATAAATTTTCGAAAACAACCTCAAAGTTTGAGAATTTTTCAAAACTCAGAGAATGAAAAATTCTTACAAAATATTTTTTTAAATAATCATTTTATCATCGTTGCCATCGCCCTCTATTCTCCACTTAATCTTTAGCTATGCATTCGCTTCATTGATCGTCGTCTTTTATTGGACTTGTTTAGCGATTGAGGCTATGGGCAAAGACGAGAATAAGAACACGAGAAAATCATACCAATAAAAAAGGAATATTAAAAAATAATAAAGATACGATAGCATACCATTAAGATTACGAGTGAAGGAGGTTAGCTTGAGTTCCTAATGGTTATAGACAACACCATAAGGATTGTGTACAATGGTGTAGAATAAAGACAACAGCTAAGTATGAAAAAAATAATTTTAAAAATTTGTAAGGGATAATAATATTTTCAAGGAGCTTAGCAAGAATTTTTTTAATTTTAAAATATTATCTAAAAATTCTTAAATTTAAGGATCTTTTTAAATTTATCCATCAATATATATATATATACATATATACGTGTATACATATATATGTACATATATGTATATGTACATATATGTACATATATATATATATATAATTTACAAATTAAAGGAAACAACAAGACTTAATTGGCAAGGATATATACACTGTTAAAATTGACAGGGATAAATATATTATTTACAAATTAAAGGAATATAAAAAAGTATAATTCCTATATTTTAGAAAGGAGTTAATGGGTGCGTCATGTCTCAGCCAGGGAGTTGTAGTAATCAAAGATTCAACCCATCTAAACCCTTGCCTCAATTCATGAATCGACATAGTTGCGCTGTCCCCTTTATGACTTAGATGTGTCAACTTTAGATTATTAAACTAATCAGTTGTTAAACTCATCAGTCTATGTTAGAAAGCTCAAACTATAATTATATTTCAAATATCTTAGTTAATTATTTGGAAAGTATTTTATATTTTAATGAAACAAGTAAATACTTATATTTTAGTCATACCATTTGATCTCTCGCATGGTTAATTAGTTACGTATTTTTTCTATAGCTTAATTAGTAATAGCTTAAAATGAATTAATTACAATTTCATTAACTTGTATATATATGTTTATTTTATATATAACATAGAAAACATTCATGTTTCCGTCAGTTTCCCAATCCTTCTCTGTCGTCGTCGCCGATCTCGTTCTACCCAGCCCTAATGATATAAATGGGTTGCACATGAAATGCCCTAACTTCTTCCCATCCATGCCTTTGGGGCTTCGATCCCGCGTGAGGGTCTGAGTCGATCCCTTGCTTCTTTCCGTTTCTGAGAATCGGGCGCAGGGTTTCGATTCTTGTACGATCTGGTCTCGATCGCAGGGGAGGATGTCGATGCACGAGCGGAAGACGATCGATTTGGAGCAGGGATGGGAGTTCATGCAGAAGGGCATCACCAAACTCAAGAACATCTTGGAGGGGATCCCCGAGCAGCAGTTTAGCTCGGAGGACTACATGATGCTCTACACGTAAGACCGGCCCCTTCTTAATTTTCGCCTTTCTAGGTGTTTTTGTAGGTTAAATGGTTGTTGCTCTCGTTGTTGGACCAGGACTATCTACAATATGTGCACTCAGAAACCTCCTCACGATTACTCGCAGCAGCTATACGACAAGTACAGGGACTCGTTTGAGGAGTATATCACTTCCATGGTGAGCATGATTCATGTGCCACAGCCCTCGCTTGTTCTTGGAAGATAAATTTCCACGCTTGGTTACTCAGTTTTCTTATGTTTCAATGGTTGTTTTGTGCAACTGAATAGGTGTTGAACCCTAGAATTAGTGGTACGGTACTTGTTGGATTATTTAGACAATTGTTTCAATGTTGGCCGATTAAGTAAGTTGTCCACATAATTCTGATCTATCTCTTGATGTATTTGGTTCTGATTCCATCGGGATTGTGGTTTATTTCAGTTATCAGTTGCATGTGTTCTATAGTTTGTGGAGGTGGAATATTGCATATTCAGTTTTGTGCTTTGGAAAATCTACTAAAACATACAATAAAAACAGTTGCAATGCACCTACAGATTTTCAGAGCCTTTGCTTATAAGATGAGTAAATATGCACTTCAAACTTGGTTTTTATTTAATGATGAAGCAAAAGCATTTAGCTAACATACTTGTTGATATTTAAATCTACCTTTATTGCATGTATCCATCATTAAACATTTTCATCTTTGGTGTGATTCCAAAAATTTGCATTACTCTTGATCAAGGTTTTGTTAAACCTGGTCATGCCATGTGAAAAGCATAATCCCATATATATATATATTATATATAATATTAAATAGGTATTTTTCTTTGGGAGTTTTGCAGTAGTGATTTTGACTGGTGCCGACTCTTTTCTGATAAATAAAGGGGCTATTTCGAATGTATGATTCAAAAATATTTTGTGTTTGCTCCTCTATTGCAAATCCCATGGCTTTCCTTAACTCCTTATAAGTTTTGGGTTTTTTCATGTATGCTCTGCATTGTGAAATTTTGAAAAAAATGGACAAAGTCACGAAGCTTGTTAAGTTGTAAAAAGGCATTTGTCATGTTGGTAAGGGTAACCAACTCTAGAAAGGAATACATGGTATTGGTATCATATTCATGAAATCTTGTAAACTTTAGAAGGGTATCTGTGATAGTTGCAATTCTACAAGAGTTCCTATGAAATCACAAAGGCAGTGTGTACAAAATTGTGCTACAAAAAGAACGCTTCATATCATGGGCATCTAGGAAAATTATGTCACCTGTTAAGCAGCTCAGTAGTGAATATAGGATCATTTTTCTTTTTGTAAATCTTAAAATGTCTTCTTCTAAATTGTTTACTTCAGGTAAAAACATTTCTTGAATGATCTCTTATTTTTCTAGTCATACTAGATGTGGATAACATTTCAGAAGATGTCTTTCAGTACAAGCAAGTTTGTAGATTGTAAGGTTCTAACTATTTGGATTTGGCTAAATTAGTGTAAGTAATAGAAGAGCGATTTCAGTTTGTATGTATGTAAGGTAACTTCCTATTAGTAGGCCTGTAAATCTTGAATGTGATAGAAGAGTGCTTTCAGTTATTATTTGACCCAGTTACATCTATCCATACATAAAGGTGGCAGGATGAGAAGCATTTCGAAGATATGGCCAATCAATTTCTTGTTACATAAGATGGGAGTAAGAGGATAAGAGAAGGAATGATGGAGAAGAGTTCATCAACTTTGACCAGTGGAACAAATGTAATTAGAGAATAATCAATCAGGGGAACAAATTAGAGCAACAGAAGGAGACACATTTACTAAGTTAGCTGGAAATGTTAGGCAGCATATTCAATGTTGTTAAAATAGCAAACTCCTAGGTGTATAGGCAGATACTTTGGAAAAAAAACATTAAAACAGCAAACTCCTAGGTGTATAGACAGTCACTCTTGAAAAAAGACATTAAAAATAAGTGTTGAATTACAGATCACGTTTTGCTATATATAAGATGTATACAAGCCTGTTCGATAGGGTTCTAAGAAAAAATGATAATATGCATTCCTCATATGATTTTGCTACATTGATCATGTAAAATGAATCTTTTTATATCCCTTTTTCTGTGTGGTCATACTTCTGATTACAATCTCAGTACTTACTAGGTTTAAATTACTGTGGTAAAGTAACGAAAGTAAAAGCAAAAGTAGAAGTACTGACTGTAACAATTAAGATAATGATGTCATGCATTGTGGCTCAAAAACATGCATAACAAAAAGGTTTAAAGAACCAACATTTTGTGCCAGTATCTGTTTATTTTGCAATCATGTTGAACTACTCTTATTTCATGAAACTTATCAAACATGCAACTTTTCCGAAAAAGGGAGTCACTGTCTTGCTCAAAATGATAAATATCCTCATCCTACCACTCTTTAGTAACAACCATTCGTAACAATAAAAACATTACCTAAGAGAAAATGTGTTACTTGGCATCCACCTAAGCACCGTCAAAACACTTAAGCAGTTGGCTGGCCTGAAACACCGCAGAATGCTGAGTATCCAGGTGGTCCTGTGGTGAGACCAACTTATCTGTTCAGGCATGTAGCACTGGCTTGTGGCAACATCTAGGTAGACACGAGAAAGAGCAAGATGCAATAATGTCTACTGTGTAGGTAAATTATGTTAGAGTGTGGAATGCCAAATATTTTTGCATTTCTTCTGTAGACACATAAATTATGAGGAGAATATTTGACCTTTATACTTATGCTCATCCTTTATGTGTTTTCAGTTTTTTTCTAAACCTATAGCAATTAGTATAGAATAGGCTAATAAAAGAAGAAGGGAATAAACATAATTCTATTGTTCATATGTGATACACAAAAGATTATTTCCATAAAGATGGTACTGGATGCAAATAAAGGAACTTATTTATTGATGACGGAGACCATATGAACTTGCATTATCATACATATATGACCATTATTTATGTAATTTGACATTTTGTTCGAGAATAGGGCTGAAGTTTGATTTCTATTTTCACATCTATTTATAGTTTATTGAGTTGTGTTTTTTGCACAGGTATTGCCATCTTTGAGAGAGAAGCATGATGAATTTATGTTGAGGGAACTAGTCAAAAGATGGTTAAATCATAAAGTTATGGTCAGGTGGCTTTCACGTTTTTTTCATTACCTTGATCGATACTTCATTGCACGAAGGTCACTTCCTCCGCTGAATGAAGTTGGGCTTACTTGCTTCCGTAACCTGGTACAATCACATCCTTCTTTTTCCATGGTGCATCATGTAACTTGCAGTTGCACATTCTCTGTGATTCAAGCATTTTGCGTGCAGCTTATTTTACTTCAGTTCCTTAGGAAATGCTCTCTTTGTTATAGGTTTACCAGGAGATTAAAGGCAAGGTTAAAGATGCTGTCATCTCTTTGGTAAGCTGAAAATCTTTTGTTTCAAGTATTAGTCAGATTCAGTTCTATCTGGCTAGGTTTGACTATAGTTGGTCTTCCGAGCAGATCGAGCAAGAGCGTGAGGGGGAACAAATTGATAGGGCTTTGTTGAAGAATGTCTTGGACATTTTCGTTGAGATTGGATTGGGTAACATGGATTGTTATGAAAATGACTTTGAAGCATATTTCCTTAAAGATACAGCAGCTTATTATTCTAGGAAAGCTTCTATTTGGATTCTAGAGGATTCATGCCCGGATTACATGTTAAAGGTATTTCCTATACAAATATAAATTAAATATTCAGTTTTCTCATTGTTGTGAGTGTTTGATGTTTTATCTGGCTTTGGTTAGGTCGAGGAGTGCTTAAAACGGGAGAAGGATAGGGTTGCTCATTACTTGCATTCTAGCAGTGAACAGAAATTGTTAGAGGTAAATTGTGCTTTGTCATGAATTCCCTTGATTGCTGAAATGGTTAGTGTCCTAAATGTGTGTTTAAAGATATAATATTTTAAAAAGCCTAATATATTGTGGAGTTGATAAAATCCTGATACATTGTAGAATTTATACACCAAGCAAGACACAACATGGGTGTGTGGGTGAATCATGAATATTTCAGCTAGAAACTTTTATTTAGTTGTTAAATATTCGTTGTCATTTTTTCATTTACTTGTAGAAAGTGCAACACGAGTTGCTATTTATATATGCGAGCCAACTTCTGGAAAAGGAACATTCTGGATGCCATGCCTTACTTCGAGATGACAAGGTACATCGAACTCTTTGATGTTGATGAATTAGATTCATTCTGAGAAATTTAAAAAGATTTACTGACCACACATCTAATTATCATTTAGGTGGATGACCTCTCGCGTATGTATAGGCTTTTTTGCAAAATACCTCATGGCCTGGATCCTGTTTCTCAAATATTTAAGCAGGTCAGTCTCTGATATTTGATGTTCTTACTTTATGGAACTTTAAACAAAAAGTTTAAGTTGAACCATGTGATCTCTAAATAATCACTTTGGTGCAGCATGTGACCGCTGAAGGTACAGCCTTAGTCAAACAAGCAGAAGATGCTGCTAGTAACAAGAAGGTGGGTGTCTGTTGTCTTCTTTTGTTACTCTTGTTCACTCATGAGCAGACTCTTTGTCTTCATTAAGGTACTAAGTTTAACAATTTGGCTGTGAATCATGACGTTCCAACCACAGTATAATGTGGTATCATAAGATTCATTTGAGAAGATGAAATAGATCCTATGGTTCATAAAATATTGAACACAATCTTAACCAATGATGAGCATCAAAATCCATTAATTCTTACTCAAGGTACTGTGCCCTTAATACCTCTTCAATTGCTAGCATTTCAGTGATTTCAAAGAACATGATGCAACAAGGGTATGATACAACATTAGTAGCACAGAAGGTGACTTTAGTTACGTGTTTATAAGATAGCCTCCATTGCAACTCCATATTATTGTACCGCTGGTTAACTAAGAGCCAACAAATTCCATATTATTGTACCTAATAAGTCTTCGTGAATCTTCCTCTTTCTTCTAACTCTCCTAGGACAACTAATTTGAATTGCTTACCATTCTAGGCTACTTTTGATTGTTCAGAATATTAATATTTTTTTCCTCTATCTACGATAACCACATACCTTGACCTTCGTATTCATGTCCATGATGCTAATTCCTTTTTTGGATATGCTATATCCTAACTATCTAAACATTTTGATTTACAAAATATTGAATCCTTCATGTTCCTTACACCCCTTGATGTGTGGTCATATGCGATGTCTATAAAAAATGAATTATGTATTAGCATTTGCAAACCTTAGTCTATAGTCCTCTAAGCAAGAGCCTAGGAGTCTTGATGCTATTTACCACTAAACCTCCAACAAAGGCTCTGACTGACCATTGGTAACATGAAATGTATTGGAGAGCGAACTAAAAACAAGAAGTGGAAACAAGGACTTAAAATCTCAGTTTTAAGGATTCGTATGATATGGTATATCGACCTACATTGTCTGATATCATATGAAAAGATAATAAAAGAAAATTAATACTAATTGCTACTGACAGATATTGTATAGTACCTATCCTTGGTGGGATTGGTAAATAATTGTCAGTATGTTCCAGCAGACCCCAAATAGTTGGTAAATATTTGTCAGGCTTTTTATAGATCTCAACAACGATAAGTGATTCATGTAGTCGACCCCAAATAGTTGGGACTTACGGTTTTGTTGTTGTTGTTTTGTATGTTCTATCATATCGATATTTGAAACCTTGAGTGGAACAACAAAAGGTACAACTCAATAAATTGCTAAATGTATGGGAAAAATTTACAAACTTTTTCAACTGTTAGTATTTAGTAAAAGGTTGTGAGATGCACTAATAGAAGAGATAGTGGGAACTTTTAGAGTTTATCTATCTTCTAAAGTCAGTGTGGATGGTGCTAGTGTAAGGTGGTTCCTCTACGACACAAGTGACCAAAGTTAAGGTTATGGAAATAGCTTGTTTGCTTGTAGGAGTAAGTGTGTATGTTAACTTTCTCCATACCCCTATTGGTAGGTGCCTTGTGTGTATGGCTAACCTTGACCTATTTTGAGGTGGCCTTTTCAGTTGGCAATGCATCCTATGGCATAAGATTTCAAGACTTTCTAGGAATGATTTAATGTGTGCAAGGTTCAAGTTATTACAGAGCCTTTATTTCAGTAATTTTGTTGCAATAATTGAGTCATTTAGAATTATTCATTATCATTGTTGTTACTCTTAATGTCGGTCGTCAATCCGAATTACAAAGGCAACTCACCTGGTTGCATCCTAAATCTTGACGCAAAATAGGAACTCTGTAACAAGCACCTTGAGGGGGGAGAGAGAGAGAGAGAGAGAGAGAGAGAGAGAGAGAGAGTCTCGATGATGAAGATTCTCGAAGCTGAATCGGATTCCCGTGCATCCACTTGCAAGAGAAGACCAACGTTGGGTGTGTTTCCGATGTGATCCCTCATATGCCAAAGTTGGTTTGATAAACTTCTCGAGCTGGAGTGTAGGGGAAGTGAGAGAGAGAAAAGAACCTGGACTTTTGTTGGAGGGTTTTCTATGTATAGTCTGGTATCCCTAACCACAATTGGTTAAGAGAAATATGCCTTGAATTTTTCTTGGTTCAGAGAACATTTTTTATTTCGATTGATGCTGACATGACAGATTTGTGCAACTAACTTTGTTGTCTTCCGCCACATCATCATTGTCCACGTGTCAAGTCTCTTTGGGATGTAGAATTTTGTTCTTATCAATTGTAATCTGCAAAATAAGTACTTACATATGCTAGAATGTCCTTGTCATCCAAGTTCTTTTGTAGAGTAAGGTTTAAATTCTCAGTTCATTGTTACCACTCTGCGGCTGGATTGGTACAATATTGGTATGGAGTCATTCCAACACTTGCTACGTGTTGGTACTGTTCTATTAGGGAGAAAGAGGGAGAGAAGGGATGAGGAGGTGGAGGTGACGATGATGAGAGGAGACAGATGGCAAGGCGCTGATGATGGTGGTGAAGGTTGTAATTAAAGCATAGGAGGGAGGAAACCAACTTACCATAGCTGGTGATCTCTTGTTGGCTGTTAAATACCAACCGTACTGGGTGATATGCTTTATTCTTAGAACCTTGGCATGTAATGCTACGGTGGGCTGATTCTTCTTCAGTATCATTAATTTCTAATCTAATTGTAGCCTACATTCCTGCACTCTATAAAATATACTTTTTGTTGTATTAGGATCATATAGGTTAATCTTAAAAGTTATTTATTTATTAGGATAATTAATAGGAAAATATAGAGAGAAGAAGAATGATTTGCATATGGTTTTTCTTGATTTAGAAAAACCCTATGCAGGTCTCTAGAGTTTTATTATGGTATGTTTTAGAAAAAAATGAATCAGCTAATTATATTTATGGTAACTATTATCAGTGTTAAAACTAATGAGAGTTTATACAATGAGTTTCTTATTACTATGAGATGACATTAAAGATCAATTTTGGTTCTTACTTTCTAAGATTGAAATTGGACAAACTAAATAATTAACATGATATACATGCATAAATAATGTTGTTCACTGATGATATTTTGACTGATGTGAGTTCAAATGAAATTAATCTTAAACTTGAGTTTGGGAGACAACCCCTAGAAAGTAGAGATTTCAAATTAAGTAGGACTAAAATTATATATATAACAATTTCAGTAATATTAAGGAATAACTGAAGATGTAGTAATATTGGATGGATAAAAAGTTCCCACAAATAAAAGTTCTATGTCTTGGATCTATTATTCAACATGATGGTAAGATTGATGACAATATTATCCATAGAATAAAAGCTCCCACCATTAAAGTGAAGAGGGGTGATGAGGGTTTTGCATAGCTATTGTGTACCCTTTAGATTCTAAAGGAAAACTTTACAAGTAACTGTGAGCAGCAATGTTCTGTGAAGTGAGTGTGTGTCGTTGAAAAGCAATATATACAAAGAGTTTGTGTCCTTGAGATGAAAATACATGAGGTGAACTGTGGAGTTATGGGAAAATATTAAAAAGAAATTTCTTTATGTGTGGACAACTAGATGTGCCTCTAATAGAAAATAAAATAAGGGACCAGAAAATATCATAATTAAATGAGGTAAGAAGAAAACTTACTTGAAAGTTGAAACCATAAATAAATATTTGAATGTTCTTGATCTAATTAAGAATATTTTACTTTATGCAAATCTCAGTGGCCGAAAATATACATGTTGTTGAATATTGTTGTTATCATTGTCTTAGGATCATAGGAATACTTACTTCAATTTATGTGTGGCAAAACTAATTATGTTAACTTTACAATGATTATATTGTTGTCAACCTCTATGCTCATTGTTGTTTGATCTGACAGTTACACCATTTGGATTGTTATATCCTTTAATATTTTTTTAAAATTTATGTTCTTACTATATCAGCCAATCCTCGATATATCTGTTTATTTGGATGCACACTATGTTGATTTTGCTGTCACTATAAAATATGCAGGCAGAGAAAAGGGATGTAGTTGGCCTGCAAGAACAGGTAGACTGTGGGCATCTTGATATGTGCTCCATTCTTCTCTAGTTGTTGGATTGTTTTCTGAGAATCATATTTTAACAACCCTTGGATTTCCAGGTTTTTGTTAGAAAAGTTATTGAGCTGCATGACAAGTACTTGGCATACGTGAATGACTGCTTCCTGAATCACTCCCTTTTTCATAAGGTTCGTTGTGTGTCACTGGTCAATTTATATTCTTGTTTCTTGACTAAATTGTGTCTGTCACTTTTAGGCTCTCAAAGAGGCTTTTGAAGTTTTCTGCAACAAGGGTGTTGCAGGCAGTTCAAGTGCTGAGTTGTTGGCCACCTTTTGTGATAATATCCTTAAGAAGGGTGGAAGCGAAAAACTCAGTGATGAAGCAATCGAGGAGACATTGGAGAAGGTAAATACCTTGCTTTGTGTCCATGCTGCTTCCTGTAATTCTCTTTGCCACTTTCTCTATCTCATGTTGCCCCTTCCTTTTCTCCTGTTAAACTTTGGGTGCCATTAAATATATTAAGTCAAAACGTTCTATATGTGCATCATGCAGGTTGTAAAGTTGCTTGCTTATATCAGTGACAAAGATCTCTTTGCCGAGTTCTATAGGTGTCTGACTACCTCATGCTGAGATATATAATCTTTTTGCATTAATATTACCAGTATGTACACTGATTCTGATATCAATTTGCAGAAAGAAGCTTGCTAGGAGGTTACTTTTCGACAAAAGTGCTAATGATGATCATGAGAGAAGTATTTTGACAAAGTTAAAACAACAATGTGGAGGGCAGTTTACCTCAAAGATGGAGGGCATGGTCTGTACCAGCAATTTAATGTGTTGTTTATATTTGAATTAGTGAATTGATGTCTTGGGTTTGTTTTTCAGGTGACTGATTTAACCCTTGCTAGAGAAAACCAAGCTAATTTTGAGGACTATCTCAACAACAACCCTCATGCAAATCCAGGAATGGATCTAACTGTTACTGTTTTGACGACTGGGTTCTGGCCAAGTTACAGAACGTCTGATCTCAACCTTTCTGCTGAGATGGTTAGGCGAATCACTTCCCTTTTTTTATCATTTAGATTTTAATTTTCACTGACAGTCTTAATATGAATAGTTGACATTTAATCTTTTCCAGGCTAAAAATTCCAGTTGGTCTCTGCTAACTTAAGGATATTGAAAACTCTTAAAATGAAGATACTCATATTGTGGGTTATACATGGACATGGTCTTCACTGAATAAGTGCATATTAGTTACAGTTGGCCTAACTTACCTATACTGCTTTTTCCTTGTACTATTGTCTCCTATCTTTTATATATGTTAAAGATACCTCAAATTCTTGTTATTAATTTGGTACTTGCTACAATCATCCCTTGTTGTGTAAAGAAGTTCCACTAGTTTTCTAACACCCATTTTTCAAAAGCAAGGATTGTAAGGATTATTTATTAGGAAAGCTGTTTCAACTATACTGATCATAATCATTTAGCTTGCACAAATGTTATTTTTAAGCCGAAACAAATAAAGAGCTAGCTGCCAACATATTTATAAGCCCCACCCTAGTCCCGATGCATGTTGACTAGTAGAAAGTAGAAACACTATCACCACATGACCTATGACTGGCTATTTGTGCCTTATTCGTTTGTTGTAATGTTGTCAGGCATCATTCTCTAGCAACATGTTCTTTTGTCTTTCTGACATTTTCATGTATATTTGATATTGGTTGTTGACCATCAAGAAGCTTATATGACAAAGAATGTTATAGAGAGATTAGTTTTTTTTTTAAATCCAAGCCCTCATCTTTTCTACTCTGTTTCTTTTATTGTTGAACCAAAAACCAAACCTTCTAGATCAGTCTTTTTCCAAGGACTCTCAGCTTTAGGAATCTTACATTGAAGAATGGATAGACTGCTATATGCAACAGAGATAGATTTGAGTGGTTACCATGTGAATAATAACTATTTAAACTTTAAAAGTGGTTATATAATTGATAGAAAGGAAAGCTTTTGGTATTTGATATGCATAGAAATTGAGGTATTACCATAATTGTTGTTTAATAACTAAGCAATTGTTAACTCTGAATGCTGCTTTCAGGTTAAATGTGTAGAAGTTTTCAGAGAGTTTTATCAGACAAAAACCAAACATAGAAAGCTTACATGGATATACTCTTTGGGGACATGTAACATCATTGGGAAGTTTGAGTCAAAAACCATTGAGCTTATTGTGACAACTTATCAGGTAGCTGCTGATCTCCTTTATTTATTCATGTAAATTTGGCATGGATGCCAATGCTGACTGCAAGCATGTTTTTGATTTGTGTATAGGCTGCAGCCCTTCTGCTATTTAATGCCTCAGATAGATTGAGTTACTCAGAGATCATGACTCAGCTTAATTTGACTGATGATGACGTAATCAGATTGCTTCACTCCCTTTCTTGTGCCAAGTATAAGATTCTTAACAAAGAGCCAAATACAAAATCCATTTCTTCTAGTGACATCTTTGAGTTTAACTCCAAATTCACTGACAAAATGAGAAGGATCAAGGTCAGCATAACTTTCCTTGTGAAAGCAGAGAAAATCTTCCTTTGTTTTGCTACTTAATATGTTGCTTCCATTTTAGCTGCATATTTCTGTAAGTTCAATGGCTTATGTTAAACTGCAGATACCTCTTCCCCCAGTGGATGAGAAGAAGAAAGTAATTGAAGATGTTGACAAAGACAGAAGATATGCTATTGATGCCTCCATTGTGCGTATTATGAAGAGTCGTAAAGTTTTGGGTCATCAACAGTTGGTTTTGGAATGTGTTGAACAACTTGGTCGTATGTTCAAGGTATGCTGGTGTCTTCTCCATTTCGGTAAACCATGGCTGAAAATATAAATATTATCTAAATTAGAGAGGTCTAACATCATTCAATTTTAATATTACTTTATGCTTGTACCATATTATAATCCTTTATTCTCTTACCACGTAGGTAATATGTTGAGCTGACTCATCTGACTAACTAATTGGTGGCTATGCCACAGTAGTGTATTGTTGTTGTACAATAGTCTACTATTAATCCATGCATTTTAACTCCAATTATAGGTGATTGATTAATTAAAAGTACTGTTCTCTTTTAAATGGTTCTCATTAACTTTTATCATTTGTTGTTTGCAGCCTGACTTCAAAGCAATTAAGAAAAGAATAGAAGATCTGATCACCAGAGACTATTTAGAGCGAGACAAGGACAACCCAAATCTTTTCAGATACTTGGCCTGATTCACCTGATCTCCAAAGGAAACACCCATGCCCTTCACCTTTTCTTTCATGATCAAGAACATGGATGATACAACTGTGTCAGCCTGTTGGTGAGATCTGTTGCTGTGTTCGCCTGACGTTGATGGCCGGTTTTTGAGACTCGGGGAGGGGCATCTTGTACATTCATCTTGAAACAAGGTGTAAGCACATCATCGATTTCTGCACCAAAGAGAAGTACTTTGTAGCACAAAATTCTCTAGTGTTATGTTGCTCATGACATTTGATATTTCATCGTGTGATTTCTGACCTTGGCTTACAATAATTTTATTCTCTTCTTTTGCTTCTAATATCGCTTTAATTTGTTCTGGTATCATATGGTATGTGACTCCCAAAATGTTGTGTAAATGCCAAGCAAATAAGATGATTGGTTGGTGTTCGGAAGGGCTTTCCGACAGCTCAGGTTTCAATCCTCGGTGAAGCACTTCACGCCTTCAAATCTCTAAAAGTACGAAATTTAAGTGTCAACTAAATAATGAGACCATTAAAGCTGAATGTATAATGTGATTTTAAGTTTGTTATGCTCGTAGATATAAATTAATAATGAGGGATAGTTGTACGCATTCTTTTTATACCCTGGTGGAGTCACGTTGCATCGCAAAAATATATTATCATTATTTAAACGTTTTATTATGTGTGTTAGATCGTGATTCCACTCCCATGCCTTTCCAACTTGGGTACGAATCGAGTCCCACCATATGCAATTAATTTTGTTTCTCTACAAACATTATGGGTTAGTTACATGTTTGCTGTTTCAAACACCGAAGTTACTCCATATATATATATATATATATATATAAAGTCGTTGAAATGACAAAGAGAACCTCTTGGCGATCTCTCTTTTCCCAAAGCCGAGGCTGCTTTGAACCAGTCGAGAAAGGAACCAGTGGTAGCGTTTGATCTGTCGATGCGCTTTGGGTTCAACGATTAGGCCAGGCGCGTCCTCCCCGGAGCTGCCTGATCGGAGCGGTGGTGACGGCGTAGGCAATGTACAGCGGTTCCAGCGACGGCGAAGGCAGCGGCGGCCACGAGGCCGCGGCGGCTCCCAAGAAGATCCCGTCCGCATCCTCCATGCCCTGGGTCCGTAATCTGCGCCGGTTCGTCGGATCCGGTGCCGGCCTTGGCTCGGAAGCTCTCATGGGTCTGTTCCCTTCCTTGAATCTTGTCCTTATTCCCCATTACCATCTTTCTTTCTTTCTTCTCGTTTTTCCCTTTGAAAGTTTTGCTTGCTTGGGTTCTTTTGTGCTAGAAATATTTCTTGAAATTTTCGTAAATAATCGAGTTATGGGAGTGCTTCTTGATCTCCTTCACTTCCAAATTGGAGAATTTTTTATGAAGATTCATGTCGGTCATCAGTTCAGAACACAAACGAGTATTTGGTGCAAACTGGGTTTGCAATTTTAAGTTAATTTATATTTTGGCTTTAGCCCTAAGGACTTGAAATTGAAATCAGAAACCTGATTGGATCAATTTTATTTTAGGATTAGGATGTATGTGATACTTAAGAATGTTATGGAAAATATATGAATTTTATTGTCCTGCGGATTCTGAAATACTGCAAACGAAAATTCAAGTGGCTAAATCTCTAGACAACATGAATTGCAAATTTACAACACTTGCAGCTGGTGATGAATAGATGCTGACGAACTTAACGCAATTCAATGAGTATTTCAAGTCTCAAACAGACAGTTTTCTCATTCTTACTTCTCTTTGGGTCAACTATGAGGTTGCACTAGTAGGCCGTGAGAGTATTTCAGAACACAGTCTAGAATAGAGGGGTTTTCTTTATATATGATTCCTTGTATCTTCTATTTGTGTTAATTTATTTGTCATAAAGTTTTTCCCGTCACCTATATTCCAAAGCACGATTATCTTGCTTTGTTACTAAATTAGTAGGCCATGAGAGTTTTGAAAGTGTCATTATATCAGAGGAATTTCCACCAATTAACTTAGTTGTTCTAATTAACATGCTGCTGAAATTTGTTTATGGAAGGAATTAGGCTATTGGATAATTCCTTTATGTCCAGTTTGATAACTTTAAATTACTAGGCTAGAAAAATTTAGCATATAAACAATAAAATTTCTTGCTGTCATTCCATGAAACCTGATTATCTTGCATAATTGGATGAACCTTAAGTTAGGATATACAGATATTGTTCAAACAATTGATAAGAGTTTCATAGTTCCTAATTTGGTAGTGGTCTTTGGAACAGCACATGCTAAGTTTCTTATAAGGATGTGAAAAATCTATATAATCTGTGTTCCTTGTTTGTATTTTGAACCTCAAAAGCCACTGTCTCTTGAACACCAGACTTTTGAACCTCAAGCCAACTACATGCTTACATGTTTTGCTTGTTCCAATGCTTTATGATCTTGGTACAAAAATAATTTTAATGGATTTACTAGAATCTTTAAATCAATACCTCTATATGGAGCATATCAATTAAACAATTTTCCTCAAGAAACATTTTAATTTTTTCAGAGCTTGAAACGAAAAGGATTTTGCTCGAGATTTTCAAAGAACGGCAACAGAAAAATGCACAAGCAGGATTGATCCCTAGCTTCTACAAAAAGGCAAGTTAGTTGATTAGTTTTAAGATATCCCCTCTGCCCTTGTATCAATATATTTAAAAGCATATAGAAAAACATATTACATATAGGTTTGTTGATGGTGGTTTTGTTATGATGACAATCAGATCTGCCTCTTTTGCTCGAAAATTGATCCAACTTACCACTATTTTCAAAGTAATTGGTTTTTTGCCATGCAAGTTTTTCAATTCTGTTTCCATAATATATTTCTTTGTGAAGCAGAAGCCTGAAGAAGGATCAATCAGTCATAGGGTTCAAAGGTTGGCAAAGTACCGATTCTTAAAGGTATTTGGTCACACAGACAATTTTTTTGGTTGGTAAAAATTGATTTCTTTTTTTGTTGTCATGTTGTGTTTTGAGAGATGCTAATAATGCATAAGGATGAAAACATTATTGGTGTCTTTGGCTGCTGTGTAACTGTTTTTGTGCTCATCCTTCATCATGCAGAAGCAGTCAGAACTTTTACTGAATGCTGATGACCTTGATGCCATGTGGGTTTGCCTAAGGGAAAATTGTGTTATTGATGATGCTACTGGAGCGGAAAAGGTACACATGTATTTTCAAAAATTCATGAGGACATGCACTATATTCATAACTTTTCATGATTAGACATGATTAGGCATCTGATATATATCCATGCTCAATCACCTTGATCCTGTCTCCATTATGAGGTGAATTCTAACTTTTGATACTCCTTTTATCTAATGTATGAAATTGGCAAAATACTTGACAATTTTGGTAAAGTTGACAAACCTATTCCATGCAACTATGCAAGGATTACAATCTTGTACTAGACCTCTACTGATCCCAGGCTGAACTGGTATGTACTGACTAATACCCATGTGTCAATTGTCAGTACATATGTATAGATTCTTCAAAATTTGGTTGAAAAATCAGCTGAAAATTAGAAAAAAACTTATTTTGGGGTTCTTTCACCTACTTTCTTGGACTATACAATCAAAATAAATAAAAATAAAGAAAATCTAAGGTATAAAACAACAAATATGAAACTGTATTGCTTAGTGGCTAAGGATCGAAGGCAAAAATTCTTAGCTCTATGGATCCATCGAAGAACTTGGTCACTGGTTTCCACTGTGTCCATCAAAGAAGGTTGCTTCCTTGGATTGATGCACCCCTTCACCCATGAGAAAAGAATGGAGAGGTTGGATTAGGTGTGGAAACTCTAAGATATGGGCAAAATAAGGTAGTTTTCTAACCTCAGCATCCCTCTGCTTCTAGTACCAAATGGATGATGAGATTCCACAGCCGGTGGATCAATGTCCTTGATCATTGAATTTGTATCTTGATATTGTACATCTCGTAGACCCAATGCCTCCAATGATAGATTATACTCATAAATGGTGTGCCATCGATGCATCAATAACATGCAGTAGGAACCTCCTTAGGGCAAGTATGATTGTGGCATGTAGGACTGTGGAGGCTGGAGCATATTGGAGTTGTATCTATTGTCATTAAACCATTACTCTATGGTGTAAGATCGATCTGACTGAAAAAATGACTTCAGATGGATCGAGCAAAGATCCGAATGGTTAGACCCCTGAAGATCTTGATTCAAATGGCTGTAGGCTTGATCCACGCTTTATCTGGATGGATGTAGTCAAGATCCTCAACAATCAAAGCTAGATCCATTAGGATCAAGTCAAGATCCGAATAGATCAAAGGTGGATCCATGAAGATCAAGCCTAGTTACGATAAATAAATACTAACGGAATGCTAATTGAGTATTACATATATAATATCTTTAGCTTTTACTGCAATTTACATGCTGTTTTAGTATTTCAAATGGATGTCTTTAGATTTCTGATTTATATACCTGAATACATGAGTTAGCCTTGTTTGTTATAATTTGATATATGTAAAAATTCTGGTAATACATATTGGTTTCTTATCCCCTTCTACAGATGAACTATGAAGATTTCTGTCACATCGCCTCTCTTTGCACGGAGCAAATTGGTCCAAAATGTCGACGATTTTTTAGCCCTTCTAATTTCATGAAGTTTGAAAAGGATGAATCTGGAAGAATAGCTATCCTGCCTTTCTATCTTTATGTTATGCGGACGGTATCTTTGGTTTCTTTACCATTGAATTTTTATCTAAAACAAATTATATTATGTGGAAAATTCCAACATTGTTGCTGGTTGTAATCATTTTCTGCCAAATATACTTTCCCTATTAACTAATAGATTTATTTTTAATGAAAAAACTAGTCTTGCCATTTCTTCGTTAACTATGTTCTTTTTTGTAATGTAGCACTTAATATTGTCAGCTTGAACTATGAAAATCAGCAACTAGGTGACTGCATTCTAGTGTGTCATAGATCATACTAATGATGTACAGTTTATCTGAATGTCCAATTTTTTATTGTAAATGCAGCATTGGCAGTTGTGAGGGCATGTAATTGTAAAATCAGTACCAGGGGGTTTATTTTGATTCTTATTAGAATTTTGGATCCAACTCATTAACTTATGTTCTTTCATTTTTTACTGTCAAAATGAATAATGATGGCATGCTTAATTGGTTAACTTGAATAACTTGATTGCAACAGTCAGGGAGCTAGTATTAGAAGGATTATGCTGAATGTTACAACTTAACATTCTCGATAAAAAGTTTGCCACATCTCCTTCTCTGCCACTTGTATAATACACAACTTTAGTAATGATTTGATTATATTTTTATCCAAAGAAAAAGATTTTGGAGTTGTGTATCTTTCTGAAGTTGATTAACTGCTAAAGAAAAGTCACTGTTATTACCAAAACTTTTAATGGTCAATACTTGATGATCTTCTTCTGTTTGACAGCTCATGAAACATGGATCATCTCGATAAGAAAATACTATTGTATGTAGGAGTCTCATAAGTCACAAGTACTGGAACTTAATGATTTTACTAACAGGTTGCTAATGAAGAACTTGTACATATAGTCATAAACTATCCTAAGGTTGGATTGAAAAGAAATATTGGAACAGAGTAGTTCAACAGTTGAAAGGCGCCTCTTTGGTTACTGTTCAATTCTTAAGATACATCTCTGATCAATTGTTGGATATTCTAATATGGTCATTGTCCAATTCTCATTCATATTCTTGAAATAATTTTAGATATTCTCACTGGATATGTGAAGTGTCTGTTCATCTTTGTTATGCATCAGGTTTCACTTACACAGGCAAGAATCGATATGAGTGAGCTTGATGAGGACTCCGATGGTTTTCTTCAACCTCATGTAAGAATGCATTTATTTTGGTGTAATGATATTTGCAATAGAAGTAGATGCTTGTGACACCATTGTAACTGCAGGAAATGGAGGCCTATATAAGAGGCCTTATTCCTAATCTGGCACAGCTCCGAGACATGCCTGCAGCCTTTGTTCAGATGTATTGTCGAATAGCTGTACGCAAGTTCTTCTTCTTTTGTGATCCTCATCGGCGAGGTTTTCTACTTAACTCTTCCTGTATACTGAAAGATTGATTGAAAATTGCCATAGGAGGAATCGCCAAGTTTTACAGACCCAGGATAACGTTAAGGTTTTTTTTGTTTGAATAATCATAGGAAAGGCTGACATAAAGAAGGTTTTGCTGAGCAACTGTCTACAGGAGCTCATGGAGCTGCACCAGGTATCTATTTTAGTATAAGATCCCCCTTCCCTTCTTATGTTCAAAAATATTCAATTAACAGTAAGAAACATGTTACAGAAACAATCCTTCTATATTTAGAGGGAAGACTTTGTACTTTGATCCTCTCCAGACTTCATATTGGTGGAAGCCTTGTGCATTGGATATGTCTTTTGTTAATGATAACAAATATATAACATAGACCATTGAATGTTTCCTGGTGAGAGCTTGGTAATATATATATATATATATATATATATATATATAGAGAGAGAGAGAGAGAGAGAGAGAGAGAGAGAGAGAGAGAGAGAGAATAAGGATTTAACTCACACTTTCCTTTCTGTCAAACAACAAACACTAGCTCACACAATTTTGATAAAAAGAAGCAAGTTATATTTGTTACTGTTTCTTATCAAAGTTTGGTGGACATTTAAAATTAGATGATTGATGAGTTTTTACTTTTTTCAGTAAATTACTAAGGCAAAAAGTTTTTTAGGATTGCCATATTATGGATTGCTAACTACCATATGCCACTGCTTTTATCTTGATTTTTTGCATGTTTTTTGTTTAAGTAAGACTAGTGGCTTCTTCTTTCTATTCTTCTCAATTTTTGGGGTGAGGAGCTTTTGTTGGTTTGCAATCTTGTTCTTGGAATCTTGGAATTTTGGTGTTGTAAAGTGGACTCTCTTTACCTTATTGTTTCCCTCTACAGATGAATGTTACTATTGGTAAAATAGAAGATAAGTAGTAAAGCTAAGAGACTGATGAAAACAAATCTTTATATCACCGCAAAGTCAACAAAATATTAACACATTGTACATGATTTTGCTCCAAAATATTACAACAATTGTAGCACTAGCTGTTTGTTACTGATAGTTTTTGCTGCTGAAGCATGTTATTTATAAACAAAAGCCAAAGAATGGCCTAGTTCCAGTGAGTATTTAGTTAGTAGAAGATTCAAAGATGAAAATAAGAGCTCAAGGCAAAAAGATAAATCTTATGGCTTATGGGGTATCTTGTATGTGATTATGAGAACTTAGGTATCTCTTCTAGATTCCTGTTAACCCTCAACTGAATTGACTGCATCAATTCAAATCGGGTCCCATTTTTTTATGAGAATCATCTGAGTTTTTCAAATATGATTGATTTGGCACCTGGATTGGCAGAATCTGGCTTAAATCAACTAATTTGTAGTGACAGACTCTAGCAAATGCTGCTAATTTTCTGGTTGGAATGGTGACTGAAACAGTCTTGTGCCAAGCATTTGACTGAGTTATGGTTCTATCAGAAAGCAATGTAGAGAACCAATAGATTGTTCATCAAAACAGGGATTAAATTGCCGTCATGTGCATTGCGGTAGAAATATCTGCAAGGTCTAACAATCCAAAACCTATGTGCATAACAGAGATATCAAAACTTTACCATCTTACCAGTTGTCATACTAGAAAGTTTTTTTTAACCTTTTCCTAATTCAAATAAAATATATCCCTTAGAAGAATATTTAGCTATAACAGTTTCTGTAATTGTCAGTTGTTTCCTCAAATGCGTGAATAGTAAGGTTCTGCAGCTCTACATTGTGGTATAGGGAAATTTAGATGCATCAGACCCTACTTCTGGTTCTCTATTTGATATACGTTTTGACTGTTCTTTAGGAAAGTGAAGAAGAAGTTACTGATACTGAACAGGCAGAGAATTGGTTCTCTTTAACTTCTGCACAGCGTATATGTGGTATGTCATGTAATTTTTATTATCTTAATGTCTTTCTGCTTTATTGTTGGCTGCATATTTGGTTCCCTTCATGGACACTAAAGTAGAGCTAGCCTGAGAATCCTTTGGTCGCTATCAGGTGCTATTAGATATCTCATATCAAGTTTGATAATGAATTTTATACATTCTGAAGTATAGATCATTTTATGTAATGGTATTTACTCTTAGAGCCTGCTTTATCACATGTTAGGAAATCCTAATCCTTTAGTCCTTTAAGCATAAGTTAACCCTTATTCTCATATATATGGCATACTCCATTTTACCTTTTAAAAATTCAGAATCAGACAGTGCAACATTAAGATAGGTGTGCTCCAACCATAGGGTGACAAGAAAGCTCAGGTGGCTATAAACTAGTAGATTTGCATTTGACTGTTCAATATGCCTCTTCACCATTCCATTGTTATGCTTGTAAGGTCAGGTTTGGATCCTATATTTATGTATGTTATGATGATTATCTAGCATCCAAGAAGCTGTCAAAATTCTATCATGAATTTACTGCTGGTATCATACATAACAGTAATTTTGTGGAAAACAGATTAATCTAGGAGAGAATTTTTAATTATCATGGTTGTTTGTGTTCATGTATCTTGTGAATTGATGTGGTAAAAGCAATATGTAGTGGATGTGAACCAATCAACACAGAGTAGTTCAACTTTTTATTCTTTCTCTATGTGGGATTTTCCACAAGCATCTGAAAGATTCTCAAAGAAATTATAGTCCAGTGATGAAACTGAAACATTGTCCAATAGGCCAAAATGACACAGTGTTGCAACATTATCTGAGGCCTCCTTCGAAACTTAGATGCTCATCCTTGTATGTCCAACCTGAGCATTAGTTTTGCACCATGACCCAGTTGAGCATTGATGACCGTGGATTCAGGTTGTTCAACATGAGAAATTTCTAGATGAACACAGTTGTTCATTTGCATTTGTGTGGAATAATAAATGAGAGCTGTAAAAAATTAATGTGTAGCATTAACCATTGGTGTTGAACAATCACAAGACAGTTATCAATGAACTTTTGTTGTTTGTGTTCTTTCTGCCAAAAAATAGTAAAGAAGGTAATGAAGCTCAATTACAAAAAATTTAATGTGGATCAGTACAAGGAATATTGGGCTATTGACCAACTTAATCATGGTACTGTAGAATTTCAGCATAATCTGGAAATATCTATTGAAAATATTGCAAAGTTTCCATCTGAATCTGACTTTCTGAGCAATAGACAGATGTGATGGCTTTCATTGTATGAGAACATTGGTGTTGTAAAATTTATAGATTATGACAATCTATAAGCTTCATAGATTATCAGTAATGTCCCAGTTAACTTTATAACCTGCTTATGTTGATAGCAGTGATCCTTCCTAATTTGTCTTCTGATACTAGCAATCGAAGGATATTGCAACTATATGGAATAATGGCTTTCTAGGGTAACTTGCATTGACAAATTAGGATATTTTTTGTATATTTCTGGATATCAAGGGGTATGGACTGAGGTATGTTTCCTTTTAGATGTTTGCTTATTGTGTTATTATTGCACAGATATGTTTCTTGCTCTAGATAAAGACAAGAATGGAACATTAAGCAAGCAAGAGCTCAAAGAATATGCAGATGGGACACTGACTGAAATCTTTATTGAGAGAGGTTAGTTTCTAGCACTCCATGTGTAGTAAGCTCATTTTTCAGTCCATGATCTTTTAAACTATTGTGATAGAAGTACTTTGTTGTGAGCTTGTACTTCAGATACGGCTTCTATTTTTACAAGTTGTAAGGCATATGCAAAGAAATTTTGAAGTTATGCAACGAAATGTTGTTAAATCTTTGATACTTCGTTATTCATTCATATTTCGTTCACCTATGAATTGGAAATATACACACCATCTACTAATGCAACCCACACTCATTATCAAAATGCTATATCTCTCAATTTTGTTCAAGGGTTTCACCATCAACTTACCTTCTATAGCAAAAAACAGGTTCACTTTAGATACTCTTTTATGGAGAATTTTATTTGGTAGCATTAATATAAAATTATTTGTGAAATTCAAGGCTCTTGAAACAATCATGCACAAATATCTTAATAAGGGTCTAAAATTTGTTCAACTCCTTTATGGTAATGGGTGTTGACAAAGATATGCAAGCCGTCCAAGTACTCCATGAGAAAAATTCGCAGGAGCTTGTTGAGAGCAATAGTTCTCTATAGATTTGAAAATTGTCAAATTTTTTGAATGTCATATATGATAGCCTACAATTAGTTTTAATTTTGTCTTTGTTATTCCATTATTTCTTTCAGTTATCAGGATATTATTCTAAACCTAATTATGGATTACACTACTGAAGTAAGATTTCCTTTTGTTGAAAGAGGAAGTTCAAGGCTGCAATGAACAATAAGAATTACATTGATAGAAGAATTAGGACTGTGTGCACACAGTTTTCAAACGGATTTTCTGATTTATACAACTTTTATGTCATGCCGCATGTTATGACTCATTTGGGAAGCCTAAACCTTCCTAAACTAGTGAGAACTTCATAAGATTTTATGTCCTTTTGTTTTTGTGTCGACAAAATTCTTTTTCTCACATTTAGTTCAAATTCCAGAATTGCTAGCATTCCATACTTGCTGCTTGGTATTGACCATTAACTATTAAACATATCTACTCTTTGTATGTGCTGCTTTACCTTTCTACAATTCTAGCACCACAGGAACAATCTTCTTACTGCAAGCTTACAAGAAAAGAGAGTTCAAAATTTTCCTTTTATTTTTTTGGCTTCTTGTTCCTTTCCTTTCTTGGTCTGTGACATGGATTTGTAAGCATTCTTTTGTTAGGTTGCTAATCTGGCATTGTACCGATCCATGTACAACTTTCCATGATTCTCCAGACGAATAGTTCTTTGCTGCTGCTCCTAAATAAATGTGGTTATATTTTCTTTCTTGTTATTATTGAACACATGTCAGTCTTGTTATTGTTCTTCTCTATGTTTTCAGTTTTTGATGAGCATGTACGTCGAAGTAAAACTGGAGGGGGTAATGCTCGTGAGATGGACTTCGAAAGCTTTCTAGATTTTGTTCTGGCCCTGGAAAACAAAGATACACCCGAAGGATTGACATACTTGTTCAGGTGTCTTGATCTCCAGGGACGGGGCTATCTTACAACAGCTGATGTTCATACCCTCTTCAGGTGCTTTTCTTTGATTATGTCTATTGTTACATTGCTTTTTAATCCTTAGTGTGATCTCATGTGATCTTGTTCATGTACTACATGTTCATACATTTACTATTTATTATATATATGTATGTTCATGTTGATCCACATGCATGTTCATCGACTGCTGACATTATTAGCTGTAAGTCGTGTTTTTATTGTAATACACAATGATTTGTTTTTCTTTTGTTGTTTTCCTTATGGAGTTTCTCCTACTACTATTAAAATAGTACTGCACCTTTGTAAATATGTAGTTTTATAGCCCTCATTCTTTGTAAGCGGCTTTTATCAAGGGATGTGGTTTTTTGCATTGCATAATTCCTATTAGCTATGCCATTTTCTGGAGCCAATTATGATATTATTGAAAGTAGGGTCTGCCATACCGAAGCGTACCGCTCGGTATCGGTCCGACAGGTTACCGGTACGCGGACCGTCCGGTACCTCTACAGTGCTACAGTATTATACTGTAGTACTACTACAGTGATACAGTGATATACTGTAGCACTATTACAGTATAAAAAATATAAAATTATTCGGTACACCAGGGTGTACCGCTCGGTACGTCTTGATGTACCGCTCAGTACACTGGTACCGTACCGTACCGAGCTTAGGTCGAAACACCGGTACGGTACGGTATGGTACGACGAACCTTGATTGAAACGCTTATGATCTTGCTAGTGACTGTTTATACTCCTAAGATCTTTACATTAAGTGGAGGCAATATTGGTGACTAGAGAACCTTTCCTGGATAAGCAACAGTTTGGTTTTTCATTGTGTTTTGGTGCAGCCATGCAAATATGAACATGGGTCAGTGTCCTCGTAATTCTGTCCTCAAACTTTGATTTGATGGAAAGAAGTACCTTCTAAGTAGTACTATCACATTCACTTGGAGATTTGCTTTAATTATTATCATGGTAAAGTTAATCAGCCAAAAGCATTTCCTTAACAACAGAAGTAACTATTTCAAGTAAATCTATATCAGTTTTGCATTGGAAATAAACAACTAAATGAGATTCTGAGTAGGCCTTGGCTTTTCTTTGCTTCCAGAAATACTAAGTGAGCCTTGAAGTTTCAAGATGTAAATAGATAAGTTATTGGCAGATTTGAGAAAGGTGGTTCTCTTATCGATTTTGTGCTGTCTAGCGCAAACAAGAGTTTAACCATACATAGGCTTAGCAAGCTGTAGAAGTTTGGAAGCTCCAAGGATTAATGTGGGTAGGATATTATCTCTATGAAGTATGAATCTATTCTCATATTCAAGTTGAACTCTATATATTTATAGAAATGTGTATTTATCACATATTTGTATTCATATCTGAATTTTGCTATCTGAAGACATACATACATAGGTTGAATTTATCTATATTGAAATACTCAAATAATCAAAGATACCTCAAACTTAAATTGTTGAATTTTCTTTTATTAATTAAAGAAAAGTTGTTAATTGATTGAGTTTTCTATGTATGTTATTTTAATCATTCTTTCATTTTTTTCATAATTGCTCTAAATAAAAATTTTAAATTGTAGCTTGAAATTGGTTTTTATATATGTTTTTTATTTTATCTGCAATTTATGTAATATTTGCATCGTCATCCTACTAAATACCAAGGTTTGTCGTACCGTATCGTACCGGTGTTTCGTCCTAGGCTCGGTACGGTACGGTACCAGTGTATCGAGCGGTACATCAGGGTGTACCGAATAATTTTATATTTTCTTCATACTGTAACAGTGCTATAGTATTATACTGTAGCGGTACCGGACGGTCCTCGTACTGGTAACCTATCGGACCGGTATGTATCGCCCGGTATAGGCGGTACGTTTCGGTATGGCAGACCTTGCTAAATACAATTTAAGCTCATATCTGTCATATATATGTTTGTATTCATGTCTGCTTGGACAAATATGGTTATAGAATTTAGTATCTGTTTGATATCTGTATCTGTATACATGTCCCCCGAGTCAAAGTGATTATAGATATGACAAATCCATAATTGGATCTATATGTTACATAGATGGCATCTGTGTTTAAGGCCCCAAAATGTAACCTATAAGATAGCCTATGTCATGTTGTTGCTTGTCCTTGTACATGGTCTATTCTGTCCAAGATGTCTCTTGATTGGACCATATTATGGTTTTACATTGTTGATGTAAAAGAATCTTAAGGACAAGGCATCTATATGTTCTGTAGATGGCAACTGTGTTTAAGGTCCCGGAAGTTGACATATAAGATAGCCTATGTCAAGATGCTGCTTCTTCTTGTACATGGCTTATTTTTGTCCAAGATGTCTATTAATTGGACCATATTATGGTTTTAAATTGTTGATGTAAAATAATCTTAAAGAATGAATTTACTGTACTTTTGTCAAAAATTGCTTTTTTATCATCAAGGAAACAGATCTGAAATTCTTTTTCTTAGTAAGTTCAGTGTCATTGCATATGATTATACAGCAACAACAACAATAACAAGCCGTACTGTCCAAACAAAATTGATTATTGATTCAATGATAGTAGATTTTAAAATGAATGTATCATTTTTTTAAACTGTTGGGCTGTTTCCCATAACTGCTCTACTTTAAATCTTCTATAACTAACTGAAAGCCTTTTATGGTAGCTTGAAATATTACTTATTGGCCACTTTCCTCTCTATTTGTTGCTTCCAGTTGCTTTATAAGTGTCTTCATATCTTTCATTTATTCTGTCATTAGGAAGAGTACCAATATCTCTTGTCCATTTCTCAACTTATGTCCATTTCTGGATTTCTTTTTCTTTTCATTTTTTAAACACTCCCCTGTGTGATGTAATTAAGACCGCATCACAGTTTGGTGCCAGCGTGGTATATGTATGGTATGTGCGGCTGTGGTCAGCACCTAATTCTGTTGATGCGGCAGTTTTGTCGTGTTTTTTACTGGTAAGGAAGTCAATTATTTGATGGTGTGACTTGTTTAGTTCTTGACAACATCAATGTGGTATTGACTGTGTAATTCAATCTTATATTACGTAGATTCATGAAGTCATGTTTTTGGATGGGTTGTTCTAGGGGTGAAACCCTTGACTACCCAGTCATGCGCTGCACGCTTAACCAGCAAATTAATTCTAAATGTTCTATAAATATAATCCAACTATAATGCTAGTTAAAAAAAATAGAAAAATGTAATACAGCTGCGGAGTTCTCTTCATCTTAATATAATCCAACTAGTTTTACTGCATGAAGGTATTCATGTAAGATTCTTCAAGAACTGAACTAGAAAATTGCTCGTGTTCAAGTTACAAAAACATCTGAATTCATTCAGAACTAAAGGGATATATATATTCACATTTGATTATCTGGTTGGCCTAGAGAATTGCTGGCCTAGTCATAGTACCTTACTGCCTAGTGTGGCTAGTACATTGATTGACTGTCTAAAGTGGATGTATGTATAATAAGAAGAATTGAAATGGTCGTCTTTTAACTCTTGTTTTATTTCGAACAACGTCAAGAATTAATTATCTAGGATCCTTGTCCGACAGAAGGCCATATACTGTTCTAGTGTCTAGGCACTGAAAGCAGTAACTCTAGTGTTTCCTCTTCCTGTTTTGCATTGCTAGCCTTGAAACCTTCCTTACATTATGTTCCTTTTGCCAGAGATGTGCACCAGAAGTGGATCGACGGTGGGAACTATGAGCTCTGTATTGAAGATGTAAGAGATGAAATCTGGGACATGGTCAAACCCGTGGACCCTCTTAGGGTCACACTTGCGGATCTTCTTGCCTGCAAGCAAGGTGGCACGGTCGCAAGCATGCTCATAGATGTGCGTGGGTTCTGGGCGCACGACAACAGGGAGAATCTATTGCAGGAAGAGGAAGAACCAGAGGAAGAGTGATTTGCTTGCCACATATCTGGTCTAGCCATCTGAACTGAACCAGCTTGTAACATCTGAATTTAATGAATAGCCAATCATCAATCATACTCTCCTTTCAAAACTCTTCTTTTTGGTATGGGATTCTGACTTAATGTACCTCTGGGAGAATTTGAGCTAATGAGCCTGCATAACATCTCAATTATACTCTCTTTTCCAAAAACTCTCAATGCTGAAACTGTGTGGGGTTAAATATGTTCTCTTGTTTCTCGTTTTAGTTTATCAACATTGGCTACAAAACAAGGTTGATTTGTGTTATGAGCATTGACAGAATACATGTTTGAACCTAAAGTTCTGATAGTTTCATGGTGTAATGTTATGATACTAATCCAAAATATAGATAGGTAGGGAGGATATATATATATATATATATATATATATATATATATATATATATATATAGAGAGAGAGAGAGAGAGAGAGAGAGAGAGAGAGAGAGAGAGAGAGAGGAAACGTTGACTGATATCCTTTAATGCAGCACATGCTACACCGACACGAACAAAAAGCATCGTGAAGAACAAGCTTAGTGGATCTATAAAACCTTGTGCATGCTCTTGATGGTTCGATGTTAAAATAGAGAGCAAATAAGCGCAAGTCCCGAGATTTCATCACTCTGTGTCCTTCTGCACTCTCTCTCTCTCTCTCTCTCGCTCTCTCTCTCTCTCGGCAGTAACCTTAGCCAAAAGGATCCTGCAGAGGCGGTTCTGATGAGTTGACCTCCTTTCTTTATTCTCATTTCATTGCTGTGAGCTCTGATTAGTTGACCTCCGAGTACATCAGATCTAGCATCTGATTCCGAGATCAAGTATATCTAATTCCTATATAATCACATGAGTCTCTTCGCATGCCACATGAAGTGCTACATGCTACTGCACCGGCCTTTCACACACACTACTCTTGTCTGCCACCATCTTCCTCACTCAGCAGCATCCAGGTGAGAATGGAGTCCCAGTTCAGGCCTGGGTTCGATGGAACCCAAGGCTACAATGAAGGCTCGCCCCCGTCGACGAACTTACCGGGCTACATCCTTCGCTTCCTCGCCGTCGTCTTCACGCTCATCTCGACGGTCGTCATGGGTGCTGCCAAGGAGATCGTTACGCTTCTCATTCGTGATCCTCTCACCAACGAGACGACCACCCTCATGGCGACGGTGAAGTCGACGTACTCCGCCGGATATGTGTATGAATCTATTCGGTTACGTTATCTCCTATGCAGCTTCACATGAAACTGTACCCATGCATGACGCTCTTCTCTCTCTCTCTCTCTCGTTGTTTGGTTGACTACCAGGTACTTCGTAATAGTCAACGCGGTGGTCTTGTTCTGCTCGGTGATCGAGCTGGTGATCTCGATCGCGAAGAGAGCTGGGTCAGGCGGGACGCTGTTCGCACTCTCCGTGGCCGACCTGGTCATGCTGGTTCTTCTCTTCTCAGGCAACGGCGCAGCGACGGCGATCAGCGTGGTGGCCGAGAACGGGCAGGAAAACTTGGCCGGATGGGACCGGATCTGCGACACGGCCAGCAAGTTCTGCGCGCGCGTCAACGCCGCCATCGCCATGTCCATGCTTGCGTCCGTAGCTTACCTACTGCTGGTCTTGCTGGGGATGATTGCTCTCAGGAGGAGGTCTTACTGAGCTCTGAAACCCAAGTAGCTTAGATCACCGATGCTTGTTCTACTGTTGGATGTTGGCGAGAAGAGGTTGAACTATGGATTCTTGCGTGTGGCAAACATTTACTGGAAAATATGGATATGTGACAGAAGCTTGAGACGAAATAAAAATTTATTTTACTTTTCTAAAGATTAAAATATTGAATCAGACATGTTAGCATACGAAAATGCTAATGAGGTGAGGTTTCCAACCATCAAATTTTGATAGGTGGATCTGATATATTATTACCGATGAGATATATAATGTCCAAGTGTGATATTTTGAATATATTTGGGTTATAATCAAATATTTAAAAATAATTAAAAAAAATATTTTAGTTCAATTTATAGAAGAAAAAAAAAACTCATGTTTTAGAATTTCGATGCACTAAGTTTGAAAAACTTTTACATAATATTTTTTTTAAATGACCATTTTACTATCATCGATCATCTTCCTCTGTCTTTTGCTCAACCCTTGGCTATGTCTCTTCCCCGCTCTCTATGCCAATCAACCCCTTTTGTTGGACTCGTGATAGAGGTGTAGGCTCCGTGATCCCTTCATGGCCAATGATTAAGATTGTGAGCAAGAGCGACCTCCATTAGTAACTAACGACGAGGAGGTGGTGCAAGGAGACTGTTTGTGAGGAATGAGCATGAGAAGGTTGAACAATCCCTCCATGACCAATAACAGAGATGTGGTGGTGTAGGCGAAGAAGACAACTAAGGTTGCTAGTGACGATAGTGGATCCTTGTATGAGGTTGCAGGTGGGAAGTGATCAGTCATGAGTAAAGGGAAGTGATTGAGCTTACAAGCGTTAATAGCCCCCCCTCACATGAGAGTTACAGGGACAACAGTAAATCATTGTGCAAGGGTTACATGTGATGGTGTAAGACAGAGGTGATGGTAAATTTTAAAAAAATATAATTTTTTAAATTTACTAAGAGAAATCATCATTTCAAAGTGATTAAGAGGCACTATATAAGAATTTTTTTTAAAACTTCGAGTGCTATCTACGAAATTCTAAGCAAATTCACCTAAATATTTTTATACTTTATTGGTAAGAATATTGAATATCCGATATATTTTTATACTTTACGGGTAAGAATATTGAATATCCGATATATTTTTATACTTTATGGGTAAGAATATTGAATGTCCGGTATTTTATGATCCTATTTCTTTCTATATAGACATGATTAATTTGACACAAATTGTATGTCCCTAATAATATTACGATTTTGCCATTTACAAGCTTCTTTAAAAGCATTAATGAATCAGCCCGGCTCATTAGAAGACCAGCTGAACCGGACTGGATTGGATTGGATTAAACTAGGCGAACCGGACATATTGGGTCGTCAGTAAATTGGCGGCCCATTATGTCGTTACAGAAATCTCTAGAGCGCTTCCTTCCCCTCTTCACTTCCACACTCTCTCCTGCCCTCAATAAAACCCTACTCTTCTTCCTCTGGCTTCATCAGCTCGCCGCCGCCTTCTCCGAGCCTAGATCTGTCGCCTTCTTTATTTCAATTCCTTTGCTCGAGATCAACGAGGGGGAAAGATGTCGCTCCGGGTGTTGAATCCCAACGCCGAGGTGCTGAACAAGTCGGCGGCGCTCCACATGAACATCAACGCCGCTAAGGGCCTCCAGGATGTCCTCAAGACCAACCTTGGGCCCAAGGGCACCATCAAGATGTAATCCTTCCGCCGCTTCCTCTTCTGACCCCTTTGTCGTCGTTACTTATTGATTTTGTACGCGTAGGCTTGTTGGAGGGGCTGGGGATATCAAGCTGACCAAAGATGGCAACACTCTACTGAAGGAGATGGTATGATCTCTGGAAATACTCGTTAAAGGTTCGCTTATTTTCCCATTTACCCGAGAAATGCTTCGGTAATCATTTTGTTGGATCGGCAGCAAATCCAAAACCCCACAGCCATCATGATTGCGAGGACAGCGGTTGCGCAGGATGAGACTAGTGGCGACGGCACGACCTCCACTGTGCTCTTCATTGGGGAGCTCATGAAGCAGTCAGAGCGGTACATCGATGAAGGTCTTTCCCAGTTAATCTTCTTTGCTTTTGTTCTGGGTGAACGGGCTGTCCCTTCCGAGATTTATTATTTTGGTTATTGTGAACAGCACATTGTTATTAATTTGGTGATTGGCTTTTATGCGTGCTTGCTTCTTTCCACTTTGTTGCACTTCGTCAGTATTAGAAGGTTCACTATGTGTCTCAAAACTTGTAAAAGAGTACCTGATTTGTGCATTGTGGATCATATAATTTCTTTATTGTAATTTTCCACCTATGGAAATAATGGAGGCTTGGTTTACTCTTCCGAGCTCAACCACTATAGCACCTTCTTTACCTCTGTAATTTTACATTGATTGGAAATGCGGGGATAATTATCTTAGTGGGGCAGAGATATCAAATTTGCTTAGACTCAATGATGCAATACTTTGATGCATTGTCTACACAGATGCTCATGGTGATTATCTTGAATAATCAAACAATTCATGATAGAAAAACTTGGATGATGATTATGATTATGAGCATACGGGACTACAAACAGGAAAGTGTGGAGCCAATCGTTTTGAAGAAAATGTGGTCTTCTCTGAGCTAAGATGAACGTTTTGGTAATTGGGCTTTCTGTGGAGCAACTATATTCTTATGAACTGAATACCTTCATTTTAGTTTGCATAACTCATAGTAGTACTAACACGATGTAAATTTTACAATTTTTGTGCTTGTATAGTTTGTTAACGTTGAGCATTTCATGCTAGTCAATTTTAAGAAAGTTTGTTTACCCCTGGTGTTGCAGTACCTGATTCAAAATTTGCTTTAAGTGAACTTCTTTTAGTGTCCCAGTTTAATGTTGAGCGTTACATATGATTTTGGCTCATTAGAATGGTTCTTCCTCGTCCCATAGCTTCTGATCTTTAAAACCTTTTGAATTTCCACTCAGGAATGCATCCACGGGTACTGGTAGATGGATTTGAAATTGCTAAGCGGGCTACCCTTGAATTTCTTGAGAAGTTTAAGACACCTGTTGTAATGGGTGATACCCCTGACAAGGAGATATTGAAAATGGTAGCACGGACAACTCTTAGGACAAAGGTAAATGAGTTTCTTCTTTCTGTAGTATACCTCTGAATTGTCAAAGATAAACAAGTTATGTTTTCCTCTTTTGACCATGGTTCTTGAATTTTCCTTTGTTATAGTTATACGAGGGACTAGCTGATCAACTGACAGATATTGTTGTTAATGGAGTAAGTACCATCCTTAATGGTTGTTTTTCCTTATTCTTCTTTGATGATAAAGGTATTAAGTGATAACTGACATTCTCTTTGGGTTCTAGCATGTTAGGAAAACTTGATATTTTTCTGTATGAAAAACAAATTTTCATTTGATGACAAGAAAGTTGCGTGTATCTTACACTGCAGTGCCAATTTTTCAGGCTGAGTGTTTCTTTAATGAATTGCTGACTAGTAGTTTCATGCAGGACATATTTGCTAGATTGTGTTTTCTTCTTCATTGATGTTCATGTCACAGTAATATATTCTGTTTTGTTCTTTTAGTAGTTCATTATATTGTATGCAACAGTTATATGCACTTTAAGTAGTTTCATGCCAAACATTTTGCAAAAAAGTACTTTATGCTAAATGTATGATGTGGCCTATCTATTGTCCATCAGGTACATCAAGTCACCTATTGGCACTTGACACATATATGCTTATGTGGAGCCTAACCTTTTAACATTATGTAGCATGAATTTGGGCATGTGACTAACAATCAGTCATATATTATGAATAGCAGGGTTCATGATATGTTTGCCTCATCTATTCTAGATTGATCTTTTCTGAATAGATGCTCAAATTCAATTGGTACAAGTGCTCTTTACTAAGGTGAAAGAAGTCCAGAGTTCTCAATTTCGATGTGTATTGCTCGGTACAGGTGGTACGTACCGGTTTGAGATGATACCGGTACACAGACTGTCCTCTACTAGGCGATACCAGTGTTTTGACCTTATATCGGACAATACGAGGTATGTACCGGGTGGTAACGGTCGAAATCCAACTGTTACCAAGGTGAATCAGTTGGTATGCTCTAGATTTCAATTGTTACTGAGGTGTATCGAATTTTGACCGTTACCGAAGCGTACCAGTTGGTACACCCCGGTATTTTTGGACCATTACTTTCAGGTATTTTTGGAGGTTTTTTAGCTCTTTTTTGTCATACCGCCGGTATGCCCTGACGTATCGTCGGTATGCTTTGGTACGTACTGTACCAGTATATTGGTATTGGCCAAAATTGAGAACCTTGGAAATAATACATTATATAGACATTTGAAATATTTTATGGTCAAAATGAAAATTAAAAGGCGAATAAATCTGAATTCCTGTTTGCTGAATTTCTTCCTTCAAACTTGCTATAAAACCTCTCACGTAATTATGCTTATATCTGCATGATATACAGGTTTCTTTTGATATAATACATCATAGTTCTGGTGAGAACTTTAGCTTGCACATAATCAACTTAACTAGTTATCTCTCTTAGATGGACCAAATATCAATTAGATTAGTGGGATCTTGTAATACCTTTGCATATCTAGAAAATCAACCATAAACAGTTTTAGAATCCCTGTGCCGCAATTACACTATAATAGAAATGACCCAAAATGATCTTAGGCTGATCGAATCAGATCAGCCTGAAACTCTGGAAATGGCTGCAAAATCCAGTTGGTTCTTTTGATTGGTTGGAATGGAAGCTATCAAATTTTTTTTCAGCCGAAACACATCAGTTGCACCTGGAATAAACTGTATTTGATGCTTATCTTGATTTGAAGTCTTATAATCACATTCTTTATCTTGGTCTTAAACTGCAAAATTGATTTCTTGTCTCTTAGCTTTAATATGATGTTTTCATTTGATATTATTTTGCAGCATTGGTACATCAAAATTTAATCATTTTATAAGCGTTTCAAATAATCCTATATGAATATTCTTTTTGGTGTATGCTTGATGCTTGTAAACTTCAGTTCCCCTAACTGCATCTTCCTTTCTGATGACGATTCTTTACTTTGACATTAACAGGTGCTCTGCATACGCAAACCTGATGAGCCTATTGATCTCTTTATGGTGGAGATAATGCACATGCGTCATAAGTTTGATGTTGATACACGTTTGGTATGTTATTCTTGCAAATGATGATTGTTTGTTGTTCACATTAGATGTAAAATGTTATAGTTTAACCCAAGGTTTGCCTTATCGGTCCGCGCCGACGTGTCGGCCAGTCAACGACACATGTACCGGTCTATATTGGTGTATCGACACATGGTACACTGGTAAGTATCGATGTTTTCAAGAAGAAAAAAGAGAGAAGGGATGGTGGAGAGAGGAAGAAAGAGCTAAGAAGAGGAAGCGGCGGAGGAGGAGGAAGAAGGAAGGAGGAAGAGGAAGAGGAGAAGAGACCTTACCTAAGACATGGCGGTGCAGTGAGGTCGCGGCAAGCTGAGATCGCTGTTGATCGCAGTATCGAAGGTTATGATCGCGAGCCTTGCAGAGGTGGAGGTGATGCTTGTGAGCGCTGTGGAGCCTTGTGGTTTCCCACTTCCCTTTTATATGGTGGACCAGATTGGGGTGGGTTCGTGGACCGTGTCAGCACTCTGACCGGTACATGCCCCTTGTTTCATACCGGTCTGGGTGAAACAGCGAACATTGGTTTAACCATGATAGTTTTCTTTCCTCGTGTTGGTATCCAAAAATCATATTTATCATTCTATTTTTATGTATAATCCGTCCTAACATATTTTGCAGGACTTAAAAACATAATAATCAAATTAATGGGGAAACACAGTTTTTGTTTTAGTCAAACTAGTAGTTTGGTGGCAAGAATGAACCCGAGGGATTGTAGAGAATTAGGAAAAAAAAATGCTGCCACAAATCATGACGATGGATAGCCAACTGGATATGCAGATATATGTTCCTGAAAATTAATCTGTTTTAACAATAATATGTTGCAAGAACTTGGAAACGATGACATTTACAAGAATTCACTGAATCATTAGAGCAGAGATAGAAATTTATGCTGTTACATGTGATCATTCCTGTTGCATGTTAACTCTCAGGTTGTTGCTTTTTTTCCCCATATTGACAGGGACAAACAAGAATTGCAACTCAACTTACTAATTGGTTATGTTTTGTTGTGTGAAGTTGTGGTCTTATTGTTAGTCTGGTTCATGTTTTGTTCCTTTTTCAAGGTTGAAGGTCTCGTCCTTGATCATGGTTCTCGACATCCTGATATGAAACGGAGGGCAGAAAATTGCTATATCTTGACATGCAATGTCTCCTTGGAGTATGAGAAAAGGTAGAAATTTGATCTGCTAGCTTTTTTCAGTTATCTTTATTGGAAGAAGCTCATAGTAATTGACAACTTGGATTTCTATATACTTTATCTTTTTCTTATCATTTGGCCTTGCAATTGTCGTCTTGAGTAATACAAACATTGGTAAGATACAATGCATCAAATACCTAGGTCTTCCATAAGGTTTTGTCCATGGAGGATGAGATAGTGCCTAAGATCAGGTTGAAAGGCATAGTCAGTGGACAACAGGTGAATATTCCTGCAGTACCTTTTACTTGTCATGAGGGAGGAAGGAGGTTGGGTTAACCAAAGGATGGTTATCGGTTCAAGGACGCAATGTGACCTTGCAGGTAAGATGGGGTAAAAGAAATGCATCAAGCAAATGTTTGAGTCCCAAATATTTTCCTTCCCCATTGTCCACAGCAAAAGCCTGCATAATACTATAATAGTGCTACCACATATGAGATTAAGCACCTTCTCCAGGCAAAACCATCAACCAAATGCCAACTCCAAACTGTAATTGTAGTCCTAGACACATACCTGAAAGTTTCCTACCTCATACAACTTGGCACTCAATTCTTTTTACTTGCCTCCTATCTCAATCTGCCCCATGCTACCTGAGTTAGATTTGTCATAGATGTGTATCCTATTTTTTGTTGGTTTAGTTAGAAGAAGTTAATTACATAAGTTTAAAACTCTAGTTTTTTATCAGCAACAAATTACATCTTTTCTCTGACCTCCAGAAGCATGAAGATTTCTCCTATATCCTATATATAGTGTTAGAAAATTTTCTGAAAGGTAACTATCTTAGTTTCTTATATGAAATTTATATAAATATAGGATCCCTGAATCTATAAGATAAGAAAAGAACTATCTTTGGGATCTGATACTACATTGTTGCTCGATACTTTAGTGGATTGAGTGTTCTATATCATGCTGGTTATTTTGATGAATGCAAATTATTTCATCTTTTATATTCTTGGCTATGAGCAGAACTTATATTTTCTCAAAATAGCTAAAAACATGTTTTTATGTCCTCGAAAATTTTGATGACTCAATTAACTGAAGAAATAAAAATTGTACGAAGTTCTTTATATTCTCTAGTACTATCTACTGTTGTCCTCTTTTTTATGCTGCATAACATCATGGAAGAATTAATTTCATAATATGCAATGGCAACATTTTAGTTGTGGGTTATGGTTCTGGTACATGGTGCAAAACACATCATATGATGATGATGCCTTGCTGGTATATGACATGCATCTGTCTGGCATTTTGTTGTCCTACAAGTGCAGCAATAGTATGCCACATATTGGTCCTTGCTCTTGATTTATTTATATCCAGCTAACAATTTTTTCTTCAGTGAAATAAATGCAGGGTTTTTCTACTCCAATGCAGAGCAGAGAGAGAAAATGGTTGCCGCTGAACGGCATCAAGTTGATGAGCGAGTTAAGAAGATCATTGAACTAAAGAATAAGGTCACCAGGATTTTCCTCTTTAGTTTGTATACTTGTCTCAATACCTTGTGCTTGAGTGTTGCTTCAATAAAATTCTCTTCTCGTGCAGGTCTGCTCTGGCAATGACAACAACTTTGTTGTGATCAACCAAAAGGGAATTGATCCTCCGTCTCTGGATCTCCTTGCTAGGGCAGGGGTTAGTCATGTCATTGCTTGATAATGACAATTATAATTATCTTGTCTGTTTCACTTTCAGTAGTGTGGGGGATGACCCTTGCAATATCTCTTGCAATGTTTAAAAGATAGTTTAATATTCTTTTACATTTTTGAACTTGTCCTACTTGCATCTATCCATCTGGGTTTTCTAATTCTTGACATATCAAGGATTAATTGTAGAGGTTCCAACCAGATGGTATGTTGCAACATATTCTATGTTTCCCTCATCCTTTAGGCTGTACATATTTTGATGTACAATTTTTTACTTTTAAACTGAATGGTATTTTCTAATTATCCATGATTTCTTTCGTTTAGGATACATCTGCACCACTCTATTAAGAGAAATCTTAGTGAATTGCAGTTATGGTTTGATCACCTTGTTTCTCATACATTTTGGTTTTGAGAAGATGAGATGACAAATCTAAGTTCCTGCCATCTGAAATGCATAAATTGGTCTACATTCATTACATGGTTTTGAGCAACTCTTGTTGCCCTTTTTATAACATTTTGTTTGGTATAATGGGTTTTGTTTTCGAATTATGCATAGTTTGAGAGTTATAATCCTTCTTGTTATACTCACTTTTTTAGTGCCTTTTCATTTATTGCTAGTGATATGTGCTGGTTAGCGGTCACAGTCCCTTGAAGTTACAATCAACTTATGTTTCTTAGATTATTGATCAGTCCATAACATTAATTAATTAAATGTTCCCTTTATTCAAAGGAAAGAGAATTAAATTACTTCAAAACACAAATACATCCTGTGTCCTGCAGATCAGCACACAAAAAGGAAAGTCCTCAGGCCACTCATGTCTTCAAACAAAATTGGATTTGTACAACCTAGCAAAATTGGTCAACCAATTGGCACAACAATTTCCTTCTCTCTATATATAAACACGACAAGAATTCTAAATTGATCTGATTGTCTCCAAGGATGTGAAGAACATTCCATGGTGGATTCTGCTTAAGAACCAGCATGATGATGACAGCTTTAGCATCAGTTTGCTCCTCATGCTGAGTGATCCCTTCCATTCTGGCAAAATGAGGTCCTTAATAGCTGTCAGTTCATTCTAGTATCATCCCTTGTCATTGTTAAATCTGCCACCTGAAAGGATGCAAGTGCCATTAGATGATCCTAAGATGAAACCAAGACTACCGTCATGTTATCCTGCATGAAAGGAGCCATCTGTATTCTGTATATAGTTTGAAGTTTGAACTAACCTTCAGCAGGCTTTTTCCAAGAAACCACAATTTGGTTAATCTCACTGTTAGTCTGCTCAGAACCATCCAAAAGTTTAAGATGGAAAAAATGAATTGTTGCTTTATAGAAAATAGCAGGGCCTCAGGTTTGGTTCGACATAACACAACCTCATTATGGGCCTTCCACTCTTAATTATTTTTAGTGTGGTGAAATATACTTGCCTTCATCAAAATTGGGAATCTCATACAATTTGTTAATTTCAGATGCCATTCCATTTGAAGTAAGACTGTAATTGAAATGATGTTCCAATTCAATGGTTTTAGGAGTGATGAATTCCGTCTTTTTGTGATTCTGACAATAAAATCTTAATGAAAACATAAATTTTATTAACAATCCTATAACCGTAGTTTCTATTTGTCAAGTCCCCATTACAAGTATTGTTGCTGTTTTGCTCTTTAGGTGGCTAAATTTCAAGAAAAGAAATAAAAAGAAAAATGTTTTGGTGAAAGTTCACATTATATATTAGCTAAAATTTATTGTATGCTACGCTATGGAGAGTTGTGAACTTCCTAGCTTGAATTAGGATTCCAAATCCAAACAATTTTTTGTGTGCAACAGAAATCTGTAAATGATTATTTTGTATGCAAAAGATTCTGATTCTTGTCAGTGGCCATGTTGTGTACATATTAAGTTTCATTACTGTGTTGACTGTCAAGTATGATGGCTATTTAGGAGATAAGATGCAGAAAACTGAATGTTCTTTTGTTTATACTTTATAGATTATTCAGGATGTCAATTTTTTAAGGCATCGATGGGACATCATAATAATTGACTTATCTTTGGATTGATAACTGTGATAATTGCAACCTTTATTTTCTGGTTCTTGTATTCTGTAGGGAACTGGTGAGTACTATCTTTGCATCATTGGCCTTCTTACTTTTGCTCAACCTGAATTCTTTTTTGTCCCATGTGTTATATTTTGGCTGCTCTTGCTTTGTTGAGACGTAATATCATTTTCAATTCATCCTGAACAACACTGAATCCTTTTCTGAGATACTGACTGTTACACACACACACACACACATATATATATGTATATACGTATGCATATATATATATATATATATATATATATATATATATATATATATATATATATGTTTGAAACCTTTGTAATTATTTAGAATTTTACCATGTATCAATTTTGACTTTTGTTACTCACTTTCTAGATTATTGCACTTCGAAGAGCTAAGAGGAGGAATATGGAAAGACTGGTTTTAGCTTGTGGTGGGGAGGCTGTCAATTCTGTTGATGACTTGACCGAAGATTGTCTTGGCTGGGCTGGGCTTGTTTATGAGCATATTCTTGGTGAAGAGAAGTACACCTTTGTGGAGAATGTGAAAAACCCTCGTTCTTGTACTATCTTGATTAAAGGTTCTGTGTTTCTGGGATAATATTATTCATTTTTTACTTTAGCTACAAGGCACACGATTGGGGATCTCAAATGAGGTTATTCATCATTGCAGGACCCAATGACCATACAATTGCTCAAATCAAGGATGCTGTTCGTGATGGTCTCAGGTCTGTCAAGAATACACTTGAAGATGAAGCTGTTGTCCTGGTGAGATTTTGAATTTGGGGGGTGTTCTCAAATGTTGATATGCTTCTTTTCTGTATTTATCAACGAGCATAATTTATCAAGTTTTACATGCTGTGGTACATCTTTCATTCTCATATGGCAAGTGCTGTAACTCATCTAACCGCATGGTATTGTGTCAATCGTAACTGATTGACAAAAGGCTTGCACTGTGGGTGGCACCTTTGGAGTGGTATTGTGCCTGGATCTGCAATATATACTTCAAAGTCATGCCATGAGCAGGTCAATATGTTGGTACAGCCAGCATGACAATATGATTCTGTAGGCATTAGCGATGTGACTCAATGGACAGGATTAGTTTATCGCTGGTGTAGCTGCCTCGTGCTTATGCTATAAAATACAGTGTTTTCTGTACGTCATGTTTAGATGCTTGATTGTGAAGCTAATCTTTTAGAAGACCATGTGTAGGTGATTGTCTATCTAAGTTGGTGTTCTGAATGCTATTTTATATCATTATAGCTGGATCAGGGGTATTGCCTTACTGTGAAGGTATTAAAAATATAGATGACCTTAAGCTTGCAAGTATTTGATGCATGGCATGTGTTAAGATACCATATTACACGAGAATTCAGAATGCCCAATTCTGTGGACTAGGTATTTAAAGACAGTTTTTGGGCATCAGGTTGCTAGTGGCATATGATTGACTGGCAGGTCCTGGTTGAGGGAAATTTTCTTCAGAAAACATTCTGTGGAAACTTTCATTTATTTTACTTTTCAGAAAGTTTTTGATAAACAGACTATATTGTGGTAATGTAAGTATGATGCTTTCCATCAGAATGCTAACTACCCTAGAAGCACCTGTATTCCTTGGTTTGAGATCAGCTACAAATACTTTTAGGTTTTATCTGTTTAAATATGCTTTGATCAAGATACAAATTTTTTTGTTCTTCACCTCATATGTTGTCTTCTATGGTGTTCTTTTTGGATATTTTTATATCATAGTTTCTAGTGTCATGCTATGTAGATTTTTAAATTTCTTTTTATGCATGATTTCCTGTGTGGTATGGCAACCTGCCAGTTCAAAGCTACCTGATATTGCAATTTGGAATTCTTTCAAGCTATATTACTATCTTTATTAAGTTTCCTGCAATGAGATGCAGTCATTTCAGGACTACCATAATTCTGGTGTTTCAGGCACTTTAATGCACTTTCAGTTGATGGCTGTTTAAGACGAGGTTTATACTAATGCGCAACTGTTGTTGCACTTTCCTTCTGCTTAAAAGAGAAGTAAACAGAAAGAAGCTCCAGATAAACTGGGCTCATCATGTAGTTTACATATCCGCTACATAGCAGGAGAACCCATCCCAGAACAGCACATCAAAGACATCATGGAAAAGCAGAACTCCACACACCATTCTGATGTAGCTAGTAAACACGGCACAAACTAGAACATAACTCCATGCCGGTTTATTGATCCTGCCCATGTGGTATCTTCTTAAATTTACATGTTTATTGATTGAATGGTTGATCTATGCTGTAGAGGAGAAAACATAATTAAGTTCACAAAACATTGCAGGATTTTGAATCTATGAGGAATATTGTCTAGATCCTTGCGTCAAGCAAAGATAAAAATCATGGCAACTTTTCTTATCGAGTACTGCATCTATGCACCATGTTGTATTATTATGTTCTTATCTTGAAAGATTATGATGATTATTTTCTTGTTTGGTATGTTAATTGCTAGTCACACGACATTTTAGTGAATCAATTTGTTTTAAGTTATAGCTACTTTTAGCTCATCTGTAGAATGAACAAATCCTGAGCCAATGAAAATGAGTAACAAGATGAACTGGATACTTTACTAATATTTTTGTGATTTATTGTCATTGGCATAGGGGGCTGGCGCTTTCGAGGTTGCAGCCAGGCAGCATTTGGTCAGCAACATAAAGAAAACTGTTCAAGGGGTAAGGTGTTCTGAAATCTTGTACAAGCAAATATCTTGATGCTAGATTACTGATGAAATGTTCTTAACAGCGTGCACAGCTTGGTGTAGAAGCTTTTGCTGATGCTCTTCTGGTGGTGCCGAAGACACTAGCAGAGAACTCTGGCCTTGACACACAAGATGTCATTATCGCTCTTACGGTAAAGGCGTATGATATATATTTTTCTCCACTCACCTAAGGCGATCAGCTAAGTCTTGCATCTTGGTCTAACTTAAACCACAATTCATGATGTTCTTAAGGGTGAGCATGACAGAGGTAACATTGTGGGTTTGAATCACCATACTGGAGAACCAATAGATCCACAAATGGAAGGTATCTTTGACAATTACTCAGTGAAAAGACAGATCATAAACTCAGGGTAAGTACTACCATTGATAGTTTCACAAACTTTGTTCCGATGAATAATTCATGTATTGTATTTTCTATTTGCAGGCCTGTCATTGCATCCCAGTTGCTTCTGGTGGATGAAGTGATCCGTGCGGGTCGGAACATGAGAAAACCAACCTAATTCTACGGTGTATATCTCTAGATGGTTGTTTTAAGTTTAGACATTGGTCAAAATCTCAAAAGTGTTTTTGACGTCTGGATTTGAACGATGAGAAATTACAATGCTGATGGTAGACCGAGTAACGTTTTCTACATAATTTTTGCTCATGTACTTTTCGAGAGTGAAAGAATGCTGATGATAGAGTACTACTACATGTTTGTTATACCCTTCCCTCTTTAGAGAGACGAGGAATGCTTCTGTTTTATTGAACAAAAATCGGCATGTGTTATCTTTTTTTTTTTTAGCATACATTTCTGGATGTAGAGCAAATTTGTCCTGAAAATATTTTATCTAATGATTGTGATTTGGTTCATATTATTTATTGTCAGGCCATGCAACTTGTGAAGTTGAGAATGAATGCTGCTCCCAGCAAATGCTCACCAGGAATATTTTTACACAGCATTGACCATGTTATTATATATGTAGATTTCTCTTTCTCTCTTACATTTTACCTTTAAAAAATATTATATATATATATGTCTCTTGAATTAATATTTTTATATGTATTCCTTTAAATTTAAATAGAGGATCGAAAATAAAATAATCAGCGAGAATAATCAAAGGTTATTTTAGTCATTTACTGTTTCTCTAATTTCGTCGCTAACAAAAATTAGTATGTCTTATTTAAATATTTAGAGGGGGCAAATTTGCTATCCTTAAACTGAAAGGATGAATATGTAATACCCCCCAAAAATAAAATTCAAAACCTGCCGTAACGAACTCTCCTCTTGTCCGAATGGCGAGTCTTTTCCCCTCTTTGAAGTATCCCTTATATTTTTGTCTTATTAAATTGGAAAAAGAGGGCAGACGTGGGGAGAAGGGAAAGAAACAGAGGATGAGAAAGGGCGATTCCCACCCTCTCCTCCGACGCCGGCAACATCCCCAGGTAGTACCACCCAGAATTCTTGGATCCTTCGTCCTAAGGTCTGACCAACATGCTCTTTCTTCCGATTTGCTTCCGCAGATCCAAATCGGAGAACTCGCGGATGGCCCTTGTGATTATGTTTCATGGTGATCTGTTTGTTTGTTTTGGTCAATTGCTTGTAGCTGCGCTTCTGAATCGTGGTCTTGGATGTTTGCAGCGCTGATGGGAGGGAAGGAGATGAAGGGATCCGAGTTGCGGCTGCCGTATGCCGCTTATCACTTCTCAACCAGCGGGGCGGCTGTTGCTGTCGCGACCGCCGTCACCCATCCCTTGGGTACCCAGTTTCCTGTTTGTGTGTGTGTGTGTGTGTACCATTTTCCTTCTTTTCCTATGTATTTCTTCTCTTCTTCTTGTATCGTTGTTGTGAATTGGATAGTCGTAGGAGTTTTTGGAGCCCTAGCTAGTTGAATTGGGAACTTCTGTAAATGGATGATGAACGCGATTTCTCTTGAAATCACGCTCTTTAGGCTGTTTCTTTAAGTTATGCCTATAACTTTGATCTTTCAGCAAAAAGAAGAATGAAGGAAAATGAGGCTCGTTATGTTTGCAGCTCTAGAACAAACCTTGCTTTATTATTGTTTAACCACCTAGGCTTACTGCATTTGGCTTTTTAACATTGATTTTAATTAATGCTTAGAGAAAACTTTACATGAAGACACTTTTCAGTACTCAACCAACTAGGCTTGTTCCAGTGGTTCCAAGCATTGATTTTACTTGTTGCTTAAAAGAATTATCTTTTTTAGATCAATTGCCACTTTTGGTGTCTTATACATGGTAAGATCTTAGCATCCCTCTGAATGGCCTCATGGTAACCAGCAGATGATTGTCTCCCTATTTGTTGTCATTGCATTTTTCATATCATGACTAGTTGTAATATGCTTGATTATTTTTCATTTGAAATGACAGTTAATAAAACTTCCATAATCACCTGGTTTATGAGGATCCTTTCATATTCTTATTGTGAGTAACAGGATTGTTTAGCCTGCGACTATTATAATTTCTACTCTTACTGAGTTAGTAACTTTCTTAATAGGGTATTATGAAATTGAATGCAGATGTCATCAAAGTTAGACTCCAAATGCAGCTTGCTGGCCAAAGAGGACATTTGGTTGGGATGGTATCCTCTTGCTGCTTCTGGACATGTCTCTTAGGCAAGTCGAATTTTTCTGTTTTTACCATAGAGATAGCTGCTGAATGAGACATATGAAATCTGCAGGGAACAATTTTCACACAAATGATCAAAAATGAAGGAGCTAGAAGTCTCTATTTGGGGCTTGGACCTGCGTTGACTAGGTCTCTCCTTTATGGAGGTCTTCGTTTAGGTTTATATGAACCTTTCAAGTATGTTTGTGAACACGTAGTTGGTTCAACTAATATCTTTGTGAAAATTGCATCTGGGGCATTTTCTGGTGCAATTGCAACTGGTGTGACTAATCCAACAGAAGTTCTAAAGGTAGAAGCATTTCAGATTGCTACAATACATAACTTGATGTAGCTTCTGTTATGATCCTCATGTAGTGCAACTAATATACTCGTATAGGTAAGGTTACAAATGAACTCAAGCTCCCAAACTGGACCCTTCAGGGAAATGTACAAAATTGTGTCAGATGAGGGTGTGCGAGCACTTTGGAAAGGAGTTGGCCCAGCAATGGCCAGAGCTAGTTGTCTGACAGCATCACAGCTTGCAACTTATGATGAATCAAAACAGGTCTGATTCTTTTTTTTGATACATTGACATATACTATGGCAGGAGCTTATTATTGCTAAAAATTCTTAGTATCTGTAATATTAAATCCTACCATGCCATATAGGGTCTTTGCTTGCCATTAAATGACTAAATTTTCTTATTGGTTTCAGGTTTTGCTTAAGTGGACCCCTCTTGAAGAAGGCTTTCATCTACATCTCATGTATGAAGAATTCCTGTTTGTTTTTTGTTGTCAAGATCTATAAATTCTAGTGCTTCCACAAACGACTTACTTGATGCCTGCATGAAGCTCAAGTTGCATAGCTGGAACAGTTGGAACTCTTGTAACTGCACCAGTGGACATGATTAAAACTCGTCTAATGTTACAACAAGAAGCAAGAGGTGTCAGAAATTATAGAAGTGCATTCCATTGTGCTTACCAGGTATCACACCAACTTGCATATTGCAGAATATTTTTACCCATGCAACTAGCAATATGTGAAGTGTTAAGTAGAGTCACTCATACTTCAGATCTAGCTAGTTGATTTTCTTAATAAGAGACTTGTCTGATTTTCCTTTGGGTATGTGCTGACTAGTCTGTTTTTTGAAGCTAATCTGAGATACTTAGTTTTTGTTGGCCATCTTTAGGAGTAATTTGTTATGTCTGTGAATGGTGAACCATTTTCTGTAGAATCTGAGAGCAGCTGTCTCATAATTTTCTTTGTTTGACAGTTCGTGAATTTTCCTAGTTTTAAGTGGTTCTGCTTTCTAACTGATAAATCTTCATGTTTGACTTTATCTTATCATAATTTTCTTTTGGTTGGAATATTGTACTGTTTTCAGGTAGTGCTTACAGAAGGCTTTGGAGCACTTTACAAAGGGTAATGATCTTTTCTTACTTTCTAGATATAGAATTTTATATATGAATTTTTATTGTATTTAATCATGCTTTGCTGTTCTTCCAACCTTGCTGCAAATTGTCTGTGATCCTTCAAGGAATCTCGTGTTCTCTTTTGTGAGGCTAAAAGGTCATGCCACATCAATACCTTCTAACTAAACCATGTCTTTCTTTTTCTCTTTGGGAAAGATGGATATCTTATGCAATGTGAAGATAAAACAATCTTTTACCATAAGAAATATTTTCTTAATTTTTTTGTCTTTTTATTTTTTTATGAATTTTTGTCTTTTACCATTAGTATCATCCCTGTACAATCTCGACCTTACTAATGATCTTCTCAATTATGATGACATCTCAGTGTAATTGGTCTAGAATATGAGAGGAAAAACCCACCTGAACAGATAAGGTTAGAATTTTGAGTGTTAATAATGGTACTTTATACAATAAAATATTACAGAGAGAAGCAACAATGACAGAATTTTATAGAAAGATACTGAAAGACCTTTATCAGTAGAAATTGTTTCCTATTGATTGAATGTTGATAGTGCTTCAAACATCATAAATTTTAAGTGCTTAAGGTACTTAATTTTCCGGGCTGAGAGTTTTATATTCATAATTCTGTATATTCCAGTTGTTTTTCCCTGTTACCCTTTCCCTGTTCTTCTCTTTCTAATCATCTATCCTAAGCTTTTATTCTTTCTTCATTTTAAGTTCCCTACAAATTCTGTATTTTTGCTAAATATCATGTCAGCAAATAGTTACTAGATTTGTCTGCATCACTAAAAATCACAGATGGTACATGTGATATAATGCCCAAATGTTAAGAGCCTCGTTAGGATAGGCTGGTCAGAAGTTGCCAAAGATTTGAATTTAAGACTGCCTGGAAAAAGGCAAAAGCAAACAAGCACTCAAGAGTAAGACTATACAAAGTGGATAATTGGCAGGAACTACAAAATTCATCATTTAAGACTGTTTTTTCTTAAATTTGTACCGATTAGCCCATGACTGGGACATGCAGCAAGGATGTCATGTTCTTTGATATCAGCCAAGTTTATTTCAGTTGGAAAAGATATATATATTTTATTTGTTTTGTTAGTTCATTGGTGGTTTTACTGTAGACTTTATGGTTCGCACAGGATTGAAACCCAGTAGTTAAGGTTATCCATTGTTGTTTGCAAAGGACAGTGAACTCATGGGTCGGCTATCCAACATGCACACTAGATATTTGAAACTTGATTGCAACCAACATGAGTTCTACTTGTCAAACTTCTAAGCTGTACAAATTTGATCTCTCGGTGTTCATTGTGATATAAACACAACGAAGGATTTTTTTCACCTATGTATAAAATATGTGCACTAGCATTGAGCACGTGGTGATGCAATTTATGTATCATGTAACACTGACAAAACACCATGTTCTTGTGGAGTTGTGTCCCTAAATTTTAGTTGTTGCATTTGCTTTAAACCAAAGTGTATAGTGTAGCCGCCACATATGGGAATTCTTTTTCTTTTTGAAGCACACTATAGAACTTAATAAAAAACTCATGTTGATCTAATTATCTTCTCTGTTCAGTGGATCTGCCACCTTTGCGAGATTAGGTCCCCAGACAGCAATCACATTTATTGTCTGTGAGAAGCTACGCGAACTCGTTGGAATAAAAGCGATTTGATTTCAAGGGAAATTTATCAACCGAGCTGCTTGTCACTGATTGCAAGGGTGATTTGATTTCTTATTTTTTCGTCTAAAAATTTGGGTTATCGCGAGAGTAATGACAATAAGGGGGCCTTTTTTTTCCCTTCATATAATGATTTTCTTTAATGATTCCATATGTAATCACAAAGTTAGTCTCGTTGAGAATTCAAGTTATTCATGTGGAAGGAACTATTAGCTGCTATACATGAAGGTCAAGTTTAAGAATGGTGTTTTGCCAGCTTGTATTGCTTTTATATGGATGGATTTGACGACATGGATTTGTTGTTCATCTTGACGCTGTATCCATTGGTCATAACAAAATGTGATGCAATACAAATGGTAATAGTAACGGTTGGGAATTGGCCGGTCGATTGAACCCGAAAAAATAATTCGTCGACAGCAGGGTTCGAACCTGCGCGGGCGAAGCCCAACAGATTTCAAGTCTGTCTCCTTAACCACTCGGACATATCGACGGTTGCGACAAATGTAGAACTGATATCATCTAGTAAACTTAATCTACGGTTTAGTTAGTACGCAGAAAATCTATCTGGAGTGTTGAAAGGAAGTTTCTTCTATGGGCAAAATGATACATAACTATCAGTAGAAAACATTTTCTTTTGGATGCAACAATGGCTGGGTATGCTTTGGTGGCACCATATTAATCTCTTGGTTGACCCAACATGCTTAGGTGGCATCGTATCATTGTTTGATTGATTATGTTCTTATGGTCAATTGAGCCTTCCACCACTCACGGCAAACCTTAACCAGCTGCTCATGACTTGACTGGTTTAATGTGTCCAGTTTCTTTTAGCTGTCAAATCTAACAACATCAATTCAAAATAGAGGGAGGATTTATTCATGATAATTCACACTTTCTTTCCTTTTTTTTAAACCTTATTTGACTGATATAAACAGCATAATATCACTCTCTCTCTCTCTCTCTCTCTCTCTCTCTCTCTCTCTCCACTGTCATCTTTCTTCTTTACACCATAAAACAGCCATGGTCTCCCTCTTCGAGTTATCTCACTGGAATATAAAATCATTATCCCACCTTGACAGCATCAGCTTCACAGTAAAGGACTGATCTATCTTGCTGATACGTGCAATTACATTACACACCTAACGCTACCATCTCTAATAACATACAAAACTTGAAATAGATGATATAATTTAACTTCATACAGGAGAATATGTTTATCCTCATAAGGAGAACTGATGGAAGTAAGAGACTAGAATCTAGTTGGTTTATAGAGAACTCCCCAACTAAGGCTATCGATGGGAGTAAGGACACGGTGGCCGGCATGCTGTTTGTGCCGAAGAACAACTTCAATGAGAATGTGCCCCAACAATCGATTGAAGGACCTGCCTGCATTCGCAAGAAAAGAAGCCTTATAAGTCCATGGATAGATTAAAAATAATTGCGACCCAAGTAGAAAGTAAACAACCCAAATACTAAAACTCGTCTTTCCTTACAAGAAGTCTGTGGAGGATCAACATCATCAGTTCCAGTGACCTTAGTGAGTGTCTTTCTTAGGCATCTTCCTTTGCTTTTAAAGACTCCAGTGGACGATGTAAACATGGTAGCACGAGTATCAAATACTCCTAGTCGACAGGCTATGAATGAGAAGATCGAGAACTTTCCATTTATCTTGATATGAACATCATAAATGTGTTTATTCATTTTACAGGCTTCACACCCACAGTTCGAACACGAAATTTATACTGAGGTTGCTGGTCCTCTTTGTCATCCTCTTCCTCTTCACTTGAATCGTCTTCGACCCTGTCCCATCGTGAATAATCAAGCCCTGAATGCCCTTTTGGTTTTGGAATTGCTTCCCAACCCTGTGGTTTGGAAGAAGTATTAGCAGAGGCCTCCTCAGTGTTTGCAGGTTGGGTTACAGGTGCTTCGGGTTTCTCGTCAGCAGGGTCAACTTTTCTTTCCTCTTCTGACTGGGTCCTTGTTCCATCTGGTTGGGCTTCTTCTTCGATTTCTTCGAGAGAAGGTGCTTCTTCCTCAGACTCAGGTATTGGAGCAAGTGACTTCAACAATAGATAGACAGATAAAGGACAATGAATAAATATTGGAAATGAAAACTTTAAACAAAATATTGCTTGTTGATTAAGATTCTTTCTTAACCTTTGATAAATGGACACATGGTATATCTTACATCCACGGTCATACGTCAAGACCTGATGTCAAGGAAACACTTGTGCTTTGTCTTCGTTATTCATGACACATGAATACATATGATTTTGGCATTCCACTGATCTAACATGACTTGCAACTGGCAAAAAAAATTCTACTGAGGTAAGACAACAAGCGCTTGAACTCTTTCAAAAGCATTTTATCTGTTCAATTAGAAATCCATGTCGAGCGACAGTGGCTAGAGGACCAATGTATCTTAGGTGATCAAAGTAATGATGAGATACGGTGGAGGATTCTACGACCAAAAATAATGGAGATGACATGGTAGATGATCCTATGAAAAAAAGTAATGGAAATGTTGTTGGCAATGATCGCGCATGGAAAGCTAAACTGCCACTTGATTTTACCAGGGTCACACGGTCTGCAAAATCCAGGACCCAGTTAAAGTGCAACTGGCACTTTAAATGGACATTTACTATTAATGAAAGGGTAGGCTAAATAAGGATTTAAATACAGGTCTAATATCAGTCCCAATAATCTACCAGACTAGTAGAAACACCAATATATCGAGTACTATTTCAACATGTATCACCTGATTTAAAAAAAAAAAGAATAATACCATAATTATGTCGACCTATATGCTTCGATGCCGGTACTGGGTTGATCTACAGAGAATCCATTTTTATACACTTGGTAGAATGTCTTTTGCAGATATTTCTCTTGTGCTCTTGCTTGCAGTTACTATTGAAAAAGAAACTGCATAAACAGAGCACTTTATGAACCAAGGTTACAAATATCGGCTGGACCGGGATTTACCAGTCAGACCAAGGACTGGTATTGAACTATATAAGTCAGTATCCGTTGGTATTCAAGTTTTTACTGTCATTTGGGTGACCCTGAACAAACACCATCCAGTATACTAGTACCACAATAATCTGGTTGCTGAAGCTAATGTCGGAGCAAGATTTAAATCCTTGATATGTAATACACAAAGTGACCAGAAAGTGACAATTATAGATGAGATGACAAAGGTATATTTAAGGAAAAATCAAGAATTTAGCATTCAGAATAGCTTAAGGTCATAGTAACCTCTCCCCACACTATGTATCAAGGTAATTCAAAGCCATGTAAAGTATCATTGGTTTGCTGGCTAACAAAACAGATGCACTAGCTAACAAATACTTTGTTAACCATTAACATTTCCTTGCCAACTACTTCTTAAATTAATATCAATCTAGAAATCAGTTTCATGGTCACTAAAATTTTGATCAACTAATTTAACATGATGTCAGAATAATTTGCAACCATTTGAAGATCTAATGTGTGAGACTAACAAGAGAAGGTAAAACAATGTATAGGATTTGATAAAGAGTAAGGTTTAGAATTCATCTTTTAACTGCATTTCAAGTTCAATTATAAGCATGGCCAATTGAAGTCATGTTTATTTCTTTAATGATCTTTTTTATCATCCGAAGTAGCATATACATATCATTCTCAAATGATAAACCTTATCTTTGTTCTTGGGGCAATGTCACAGATAGTAATGCTATAACCGAGGTGCAACAATTGCTAGGTGAAAACAAATGATAAAACCTAGAGCAAGGATTTATCCCATTCTTCAGAGACATCTGCGGCCTTTGACGTCTTCACCGAACGCCGCAGATGAGGAGAAGACCACGTCTTCTCCTCATCTAATGCGACGAGGAAAAGAAAAGGAGGCGACATCACCGAGGCAATGTACGCCTATTTTTTCTTATTTTTTATATTATATATATATACCGAGTGGTACACCCTGACGTATCGCTCGGTACGCTCGTACCGCACCGTATCGAGCAAAGCTCGAAATGCCGATATGGTATGAAATTAAGAACCTTGCCCTAGAGCATGTGTAGCATATCAGAGATAACAAAATAAAATGAACTCTCACCAAGTGAGTGACATGTAAAATTAGAAAGTGAGATTTTACTGGGAAAAAAAGCAAAGAAGCATACCAATTGTGTTTTTAGCCGGGCTTGCAAATTTCTATAAACATCTGACAATGGATTCAGCTCCATCAATCTGTTCACATCAAAAAGTGCCGATTGATAATCCTTAAGAGTGACTAATGTTTGTGCACGTAACATCAAAGCTCCCGTGTGTTGATGATCCAGCTCAAGGACTGACGTACATTCTTCTGCTGCCTATCATCATTTTCATTTTCAAGTGAATTCAATGCAAAAGATGGCAGGCAGAACATGTTTCTATAATATTTATGCAACTAGTTCATGACTAACAAATTCAAGTTTGTGCATGCTTAAATGTTCACCTTTGTTTACCAATATAGAAGTGACTGAAAAAAAAAACGATTACTTGATGTAGCAAATAATGAAAGTAAGTGTTTAGTCGATACTGCATCTACATTAGATACTGGAATAGATATTGATAACAGATTCATTTGAGGACAAAATAAAGCCTTCAAAAGATTTTGTATAACTATAGGTTATCAAGACCTCCTACATATACATGCATACACAGAAAAAAGACACTACGGATAAGAAGTCGAAGAAATATTTCTTCAACTTCTACCTTTTATATAGGAGCTCAAGAATGCATATCATTAATGGCAAGTATATAGACAAAAAAGAAGTGGCATGAACAAAGGGCTAAAAGGTATTAGCTATCCAATAATAATTTGCATGCCAAAAGGTAGATGTTAAAAGGTATTAGCTCTACTGTCAAGTTAAAAATTGATTCTTTTCCCCAATTAAAAGAATATGAAAGACCTCAATATTAAAGCAAAAGATTTTGCACCTTACACGATGGAGAGTCATGTGAGCATGGATGTGAGAACAGTAAGAGGAAACTGCGTTGTAGTTTGGAACAATACAACCAAGAAGTCCTGAGTGGTCAAACACCCAATTCCAAAATTCGAAGAAGCTAAATCTTATTCCAACTTGAACATTTTATGTAGCTTCTCAGATGGTTTCTTAAACTTGACTCATGGGACATAGACAAATAATTAAACCACATTTCATAATGAAACGACTTTGAACACTTGAAATTTATCAAAGTAGCTGGATAAAATGTTAAAAAATTGTAAGGAGTTGGACTCTTTAGATATGCTTTTAATAGACTATTACCACCTCACAAGAATTACAAACAAATTTCCAAAAACATCAGATAAACAACCATTTCTCTTGAAAATGTATCCATAACTTCCTTTTTGTCGTTTTCCAATTCATATGAATACTGGAGTTCAGCTCTTGTATCCATAATCATGCAACAGTGGCGGCATGTATCTATTAAAGATCAATTACCAAGTTTCTTACTACTAATTCAGGTATTAAGTATTTCTATCCATCATTATAATTATGATAGGATGGGTCTCCTATTAGAGAGCTATTTTACTTCGAATTTTATCATGGAACCCCAAAAATTTCCTCTACAAGAGATACATAAGACAATGATAATAATTCTAGTATGAAAATAGCAATCCTAACTTATATTATATACCTATTAAAGCTCTTGGGATATTGAGATTATAAAGGAGTAACCTCATCATAGTGACCAACTTTTCTCCCTCCTGAATATCTATATTAGCTAGATATATCTTCAATTAATATATCTTTATCACTCTCTTGATGCTCTTTTCTCCTCCTGCACTGGTGTAAACCTTGACACAAGGGTCTTATTGGAGACCATATTTCCTCCTCCAATTGGTAGCCCAATAAAAAAACTTAATTTTGTCTTTAATAATTACTTCTTAGCATCATAAGAAGCTTAACGTTTAAATTTGACGTGATTACGAACTAAGAATCATTTATATGTCAAAACTCAATAATATATATCACTTAATTTGCATGTAACTACTAGTCTACATATTCTTTCCTCAAACTCTCGAGACATTTAGCAGACCTACAAGTTATTATAGCAATCCACTCCATCTAACAAAAACAAAGAGAAGAGAAACGTAGAATAAAAATAGAGATAAGAGATGGCGGGACCTTCTTGAAGTCATGCAGCTTCAGGTAGCAGGCGGCCCGGTTGCTGTGGAGAGCGATCTTCTGGGCTTTGGTCTTGGCCATCGCCAGGGCGTCCGTGTACAGCCCGAGCGCCACCTCGTGGCACCCCTCGCGGTACATCCGATGAGCCCTCTCGATCTTGCTCATCGCTGCCGCCGCCATCGACCTTGCCCTCCGATCCAAATCCAACAAAAAGGACTTGCGACGGTCGCAGCGATCGGATCGGCCAACGACGGGGAGAAGGCGTTCGAAACACGAGGAACGAGGTTTGGGGTTATCGGGAGACGGAGAGTAGAGAGAGAGAGAGAGAGAGAGAGAGGAGGAGTTATTGGCTAATTTGTCTGCCAACAACTTGATGATGATTTGATGCCTTCTTTTGGGGATGGTAACGGATTCTCAAATCCGCCATGTATCGGATATAACGACAAACACCCGAAACCGTTATTGGAATTATAACGATACGTTATCTTGGATCTCCGAATAGCAATTCAATTTTGAATTATAAACACGTAGACATCCACCAAGTTTAACGTTCGAATCATACGGAGAAATGTGCTTAGTAATTTAATATAAATTTATATATTTATCCTTCTAAAATTAAGGAATTATTCATGTAATACTTAATTAAAAGTCACCGGTTAACAAAATCAATTATATTAAATTTGATAAAAGGAGATAGAGTCGACACCTTAGCACAACATGATTGACATGATCGATACTCTAATGATATATATCTAATACCTTATTATTATACTAAAGAAAAACATTTGATGAAGAGATCATCGATGACTCTAAGATATTCGAAGTTGACCATAACCAAATGGACAATAAGAATCAAATAATTAGCATCATTGCCTCAAATTATCAATCTTGCTCTTACAAGTGCTCCTTTGATTTTTGCAACCACATATCATACTATAAAAACTCTCAAGTATATTGTCATTTCATATCTAACTTGATCTAAATTGTTCTAAGATAATTAGATACTTTTTAAATTAAAATAATATCACAAAAATGATGGTGATAACATTCATAATTATTTATTAGAATAAATTTTTTTCTTTTATAATGATCACTCAATTAATCATGTATACACCTGCAAAGCTGTATATGACATAAAATTATTTAAAAGACAAGATATTATAGGGAGAAATAATTTTTCCTTCTTGTAATGTAAACTAATTTCTCTGAGTCAGATTCAATCTGTATTTTAAGGACACCTTCCCTTAATGCAGAGACCATCTTTGATTGATGAAGCAATCAAGCATATAAAAAAAAAATTACAGTATCATTTTTTATCAAAAAAATTTTAGAACCCCTAATCCAGCAATTAATGAGTTGATGGATAACATGCAACCTAAAAATTGCATGCCATCCAAAGGGAACAAATTTACGTTGATAAGGATAAATAAGAACAGACCAGGATGACAATAGCTTGCAGTTTTAAGAAGGAACAAGCAATGCCCATTAACAGATCATGTAAGCATGTTTCCAGGTCTACAATCCTCACCAAGAACATCCTTTAATGCTTTCCAAAGAGTTACCCGAGCCTCAAATTGATAGCTCGGACCAGAACTTAGACATGCATGGTCGACTGCATTAAGCTCCATGGACAAGCTACAATTGTTACTGACGTATCATCTACCAGAAAGCCCATCGGAGACGCTCATCGCCTAATAATGTTCCCCAAGGGTAACCAGGTACTTCTCCATGCATTGAAGCCAGCTCTCTGTTTCTAAACCTTTCCTCACCATAGAATGAAGCATGCACCATTCTTCCACCAAAGAAGCGGCCCTTGATATCAATTAATACCTGCGTCTCGCTTCCATTACATAAAGAATAGATATCAGATCCCCTGAACTAGAATACCACTACCGAAAAGCTACACTTGACTACTTTTAAGGTGAAAAAGACGAGCTTTACAAATCTGACAGGGAGGAGTTATTTGTCCATCCATTACTAGCAGTTGCCGTTCAATACCGGTGAAAAAGAGGACCATGAGAGGTAAAAGTTCGTCTGTTAGCTGTTTTCCTTGAGGAAGTAAGCCAGTCAAAAGGTCAGTGATGGTGTTTCAGTCTTCTAGCCATTCTGATCTCCAAAATTCCATAAAGATCCTGACTGCTTCATCTGCACTTCGAGCTTGGTGATCAAATATCAACACACAAGTGAGTGCCATAATTTGTGCACTCTGAAGCAACCTCTTCTTTGTGTTCATCATCGACCTCTACCAGCCCAACCTGGGAAGACAACAGTCAATTAGAACCTACCTTTAAATATAATAATATATTCTCTTTACTTTCAAAAATTCCTTTCATAGCACAAGACAATAACAGGATGATGGAAACAAGTTTCACGCTAAGTATTTGCCATTTGTTCTGAAATGACTTTCGACAGATTGCTATATAGTAATGCATAAGGACAAGGGTTTGTTGACTAAATATCACATTTTGGTATTCAAGATCCAGTATTCCGAAGGCAGTGGTTACAGAAACTCTAACTGGATGCTAAAGCAAAATAAAGACTTCTAACACTCATGCAATTAAGGTATATCTTTCGAGTTCTTTCATAAGTTCATAGGCTTGTGTCTTTGAGACCAATATTGATCCACATCTTTCCCTTCTTTGGGAGTCTTACTAGTTCCTGAGAAAGTTTGGAGTCTTGCTCCATAGGGCCCAACTGGACAAGCTAAAATTTCAACTTAATTATATTTTTTTTAGCAGTAAACAGGCTTTTAGATTCTTATAGACATCCCGCTTTTACATAAAACTTGTATCAACCAAAATCTTCGAATCAACAAAGGGAACCAACACAAGGTTGACAGCTGATTGTAAATTCATCTTTTGTAATTCTTGACAGATGAAACATAATGACTGTCGGTTGAAGTTCTCTCACACTTGTGGCATACACAATTCTGTCAACAGGAAACAACATGATGACAGCAATTTAAAGAAAGTGCATGTTACTCACTATTGTGGTTGATGGCATCGACACACTATATACGCCTTCATGCACTAACCTAACCTACAAAAAAAGATAGATCTTATTTTAAAATGTGGCTGGACACTCGTGCTCTTAGATTACTGTCATTTGCAGATTTATAATCATTCTTCCAATCTCTTCAAGTTCAACTTATATATGAAGTTTTTCCTTGGAAAAAATAAAAAGAACATTCATTTGGATTATCTAAAGTATCTACCTTAACTAACAAAAAAAAAAAGTAACTTCCGAAATGCATATGATGGTGAATTGAATATGATAATGTATGAAAACTTAAAATTTATATTAAGTTTCCATCTAAAGCAAAACTTTGTTATGAAGGCAATTAGCCAGGTCCTAACTGAGAAAGGTTCAAGATATACTTGAGTCAAAAACTTATTGATATCTATGATGATGGGCATTGAGCATGGAGAATCTATGTGGTCCTTATTAATGCTCAAAATTTTTCATAAGTTTATCTTACAAAATTTCACATCTCAAAGTATTAAAAGATAATAATGCATAAATCATGAAAAATTATGTTTATACTGTGACTCCTTAGTTACTTTGTTTCTTTTTGTCTCCTTGAATTATTGAAAACTCGGCTACATCTCTAAATTTAAAGACATTACAATTTATACGGATAGGTGCTTTATCATATCTGCATAACTGTTCTGGGTTGAATCTTGATTAGTGGCTTTGAAGCAGAGTCATTCTAAAATCTAACACAAGTATTTAGTGTTGGACCTTTCACCAAATAGCTCTATCAACAGCCACATCCACCATTAAGGCAAGGTCATATCATTTGAACAGTTTCTATATGTTAGACAGCCTATGCCTGCAAGCATCATCAAATCTCTCCCAACCATATTAACTTGACCTAAAGCACAATTCAAGATTGAAAAGGTTGACAATCAGCTAAATCTACCAAAATCCATTGGAATAGGTTGGAATCAGCAAAGTAGCTAGGATCAGCCTCTAGAGCTCCAAGACGAGTGTGACCAATCCTGGTTAATACTTTGTGAGGATCATTCCCTAAAAAGCAGGGTTTTCTTGGTTGGATCAACCTGGTCCAAAACAAGATCACCTGTTCTAGGATGGGTGCTTTCTAACATCTTGGAATTATAAACAAGAGACAGATTTGCTTTAAAACCTAACTAAATGCTAATGCAACCAGGAAAGATTCAAGGTTCACCTGGACTTAAAGTGTCTAGGAAGAATGAAAGAAACCTTAGCTACAGAGAGCAACTTTATTCTTTGCAGCACAAATAAGTCAAAGAAATAATTGAACCCAACTCCAAAACCCATTATGTCCCAGCAATCTATTTTCTAAGTGATGTACTGTACGAACTATCAATTGTTATTAACTTCGGAAAAAATTTGATGACAATCATTTAATTTTGTATCTAGATTAGTAGCAACAAGGCCACTCCATCTTAGGAGTGGAAAATGTTCATCTCAATTATTTAAAATGATCCTGTCCAAATCAAAATAAAATAATTATATATAGATTTTTTCTCCAAATTTAGGATTAAACAATTTTCTCACACTGCTCAGGTTAGAGCATTCAAACAGATACTTCTCTGATAGTTCTATTGAATGTTTATATTAACTCCTGAGCTGGTTCAAACCATAGTTGCTTCAACTGTTTGCACAAAGCAGCTTTACTATTTCTAGATCCTATTATACATTCGCTTTCCAGCAAAAAGCTAAAGTTACACACATATAGCACTCCTAATTCACCAGCAGCCTCTCGTTGCCTACCAATGTTCAAAGTTCCACTCCAACCAGCCTCTATTGCTGCCCCATCTCACAAATCCAGCACTGAACTTCTCTAAGCAATTCATTTCCTACTCTAAACCATATTCTTTTTCCTATACCCTCTAATCTTGCTCAAGTAGCTATTGATCCCTTAAAACACTTAAACCTTTTCTCATCTTTTTTCATGTAGTGATTGATACTCACATATAAGCAGCAACAAGCCCTGATATCTTAACAACCTTACATCTAAGCAAATCTTAATTATTCTCACTTAGAAAAAGCTGGCATAATGGACAGAAGGCATATGTTCTAGGTTTGCAGTTAGGCATGGAGTTATTAGTTAAAGGTATGCCGATACAATTTATATTGCTCAATCAGATCCATATTCGATCTTAAATGATTGCAGTTGCATTCTAAATCTATATTGAACGTTCAAAATTGGCAGCCTTGAGTTCCAAACCCTGTACCAGAAAATAAACGTTATTCTCAGGCCACAACTCTTGGCCTCGATTTACATCATAATCAGAACACGGTTCAGAAAGTAACGAATTAAGCACAAGAAATCTCGTAAATTTCACTCTTTGCATTTTATTCATCATTCCGATCGACCAATCAAATGAAAACCAAATACATTGATACGTTCAACCAGTTCAAATCAGAGATCATTAGACTAGTATGCCTTCAAAGAAGAAAAAAAACTCTCTTTTCATAATCAACACATATCCAAAATCCACAGCGGTAGCATGTCAGTTCCTAAACCATTAACTAAAATCCACAGTTTTCAGACAAATGAAAAGCTACAATAGCAGAGAACGTAACAGCAGAAGAACAACTCTTGAACAGCTAAACCCTAGGACTGAATTAGATGAGGTAAGAGAACAGTACCGACGCAATCGAAGCAATGATCATGGCATATTTCCTTGCGACAGAGAGGCAGAACCGGAGAAGGACGGAGACTTACAGTGTGAAGCGCGTCGGAGACCTTCCCCTCGGCGGAGGAAGGCGATAACAGAGGAGGAAGAATGAACGGGCGAAGAGCGAGACGAGGGAGTTCGTGTGGCGAACGCAACGCACGTGACTGCAAACCCAAACCGGTCCGCCGGAGAGTACGTGTCGATTCGACCGAATCCGGTTCAAAAACTGTCCAAGAAAGACCGGTCCACTTCATGCAAAACAACCCCTAACCCTAATAAAGACCATTGTGGTGGCGCGGTCTCCTTCACGCCCACCGTCTGTAGGAGTAGGTGTCTCTGAATCGTAGGGTTTTCCTTCTTCCCCATCCGTCACGAGCACAAGAAGATGGCTGCGTACGCTATCCACTTCTCCTCTCTCTCTCTCTCTCTGTATCTTTTGATTCTTTTAGACTTGTGATATACTGTTGTTTGCTTCGTTTCGTCATATGATTTTGTTGTTTGAAGAATTAATGCTCGTTTTTGACATTGGTTGTTGTTGATAGATATCATCTGAGAGGGACATATAGTGTTGCAAAATGACTTCTTTAGCAGTGCTTCCTAAAATGTAGCTTTAATTTTGAGTTATTTTTTTCTGACTTTTCTACTTCTACCCATCTCGATTTGCAATTCCAAGGGATCTGTTTGACAGATTGTGGATGAAGAACATGGTCTAACTGGTAAATTTTACAAACCTTGTTCACCAAAACAAGAACTGATAAGATCTCTTGGAATTGGGTGTCAAGATCTTGTTAATACAAACTTATGCCAGATTACATGGAAGGTATAGCCAAGAACCCTATATAGATGATTGGAAAATAGAGGGACCCAATATTGTGCATATTATGAGCACGGTCTATTGAGATCCATCCTCAATTTTCCACAAACTTGGAGAATCCAATGCAAGCATGAAGAATTTACCAAGAGAACTTGCTGTGTTCCTTGGGCACCAACAGTAGCCCAAAGAAAAAAGAATATTCCCATGCTAAAACAAGCTTGAAGTGAATATTTGATGATGTTTTGAGTTACTGGACAGGATATGAATGGTTGGGTTTACTCTGTATCATACATACTTTTGATCCATGTTCTTGAGCTATACCATAACCAATCAACGCGTAGGTTTTGATGGTCCACCCTTTTGCACCTCGTTTCTGTGTATTGCATTGCATTACTTGTTCATAGTTCTCATTCACGGTCACCTTACTGTTATTCTCATCTGAAACTGCAGTATCATGGTAATTTAAGTTACTAGCAATAATTTGTGTATAACGTTTTGGAATTTGACCCCCCTCAAAAGAGGGAGTGATGTGCTACTTGCCTGACTAGTAAGTTGATTTTTCATTCACTGGTGAACATGCAACTTTGTAAATGCTTCCCCAAATTCATTAATTGAAAGTAGTCATCAAGGCATTATCTAGTTCTGCAGGTTGTCAAGTTATCTTTATTTCTAATTATCTGGATAATTCTTTCAACATTTTTCCCAAGCTGTAGGCATCCATCTTATTGTTGTGCTCTTGCTGATGACAGTGAAGATGCTGTCACGGCTGAGAATGCCCCAGCTCTTGGAGAGCCCATGGACTTGATGACAGCTCTGCAGCTTGTGATGAAGAAATCGTTGGCCCATGATGGGCTTGTTCGTGGACTTCATGAAGCTGCGAAGGCAATCGAGAAGCACGCTGCGCAACTTTGCATCCTAGCTGAGGACTGCAACCAGGCTGACTATGTCAAGCTGGTCAAGGCACTATGTGCTGATCACAATGTGCATTTAGTGACCGTACCAAGCGCCAAAACACTTGGGGAGTGGGCAGGGGTTAGTAATCTTCAGCAGTCCTATCCTAATTATGCCTTCTTTTTGCAGCAGTTATTGTGTTGAAAGATGCAATTGCTTCCTAATTGTGATGTCGTTACAAAATCTTAAATGGCTAAATTCTAAAGCGTTGATCAGAAGTTGCTTGTGTAGATTTTCTCATGGTTTTCCCCAACTTAGGCTAGGTTAACCTTTGTATGATTCACATGCTTAAGGGGACACATGATTTGTTGAAAATAAATGCAGAACCTTATTGACTTCTTTAGCATCTAGCATATTGTTTTCATTACATACTTAGCATTGATGATCACTAGAACTTTAGTTTCCTTTCAATAGTGCTAAATTGATTTTGATTGTCAAGGGCATCATCAGCTCAACCAATCATTGATTATTTCAGTAGGTCATGAAGTGATTATTCTGAATTCGCTGTTTGTATGGTATTGCTAACCTTGTAATGTTGATTGCTGCTGTATCCATGCTCACTAGATAATTGCTTTATGGTTTTTTATTTTATTGCAGCTGTGTAAGATTGATTCAGAAGGAAAGGCTAGAAAAGTTGTGGGTTGTTCATGTGTTGTCCTCAAGGTTAGGAAGCCGAGTCGAAAGATTTACTCATCATTTTGTTATCTGTTTATTCTCTCATCCGCCTTTATTAAGTGTAGAGGGGTTCTTTTCTTCTTTCGTTTACAGGATTATGGAGAAGAATCAGAGGGGCTTCATATAGTTCAGGAGTATGTGAAGTCGCATTGAGCGCAATCACAAAAAATGGATGGATTTATTCAGACTTTCTATGGCTGAATCAGTTTTTGAGTTCTTATTCTGTGAGATTATGTTTATTGAGGTTGGCATGGTTCTGTGGTTATTTGATGGACTCAATAATCAACTTTCTTTTGCACTTTTATCAAACTAGATTATTTGTCATGATTTATTACTGTTTGGACCAGCAATTTTCATTTTTTATGACTATTGCTGCACCAATTGGATAGATTGGCCACATGTTATACTTCAGAAGGTATGATGGTAAAATGATCGATTTATATTACTGTTGATAGTCTAACACAGTCAATCTCGGACTGATCTTAGGTTGATTTTTTTTGGTGTTTAAACATTTGGCCTTTCAAAATTTTGAAACCGCATATTTGCCTTTATTTTAATACACCACATATATCCCTCAAATATTCTTTTCCCTCAATATCTTATATAAAATTCAGAGTTGTCACACCTAATTTTGTTAATGCTTAAATTCAAAATGTATAATTATAAAATTATATATATATATATATATATATATAGAGAGAGAGAGAGAGAGAGAGAGAGAGAGAGAGAGAGAGAGAAGAAGAAGAAGAAGAAGAAGAAGAAGAAGAATGTATATCAAGGTTTAATGAAGAATCAATAATAATAACAATAAAATCGTAAATATTGACTTGAATTAATTACATGAATATTTTGTCACAATTAAGATATATAAAAATTATATCTTTAATTAAAAATTTTAGATCTTTTTTTTATCTTTTCTCATATCACTAACATTAATCATTTCATTTATTCTTAACTAATTTTTTATGATATCTAATTGTTTACGAATAAAAACTTTTTTTTTAATAACTCTATATCGATATAATAAAATATGTCAAAGATAATATGCATCCAGGATTCATAAGCCTAGGTAGTAAGAACAATGAGAAGCTAATAAAACTTGGTAAAGGAATGTGCTCGTCGTATGAGTGTGAAGAGGAAAAAGAAAACAAATCAAGGGTTAATTACAAATTAAGTTGTAGTTACTAATTTTAGTACCTTGTTCCTTACAATTTTTTAAAAGTTATTAGTATCTTGTTCCATACATTTTAAAAAGTTACATTTATATCTCTATGATTACAAAAGTGAAATATCTAGGTATATTTATTCTAACGATGTTAATTTTATCAACAAAAATATGAAAATAAAAGATAAAAAATAATTTTAATGATCTAATTGATGATAGCGGACAACGTCGGTAGTGACGGATGACAACACCACTAAGGGTCACGGGTGGCTGTTATATATGAAGAGAACAATGGCGAGAGGTGAGGGTTGCTCTGCTTCTGTGTCAACACCAATGTAGTTATCGAGTGACCTTTTCGCTACTCGGCAATTGCATCGATGCTGACGTAGATATCGAGTGGTGTCGCTCTACATTTGCGTTGGCACTAATGCAGATGTCGAGTGATCTTTTCGTCGCTCGATAACTACGTTGATACCAACATAAATATAGAGCGACCGTCACTTCTCGTCGTCGCTCTCCTCATCTATAACAGTCACCCATGCCCTCAACGTTGTCACAGTTTGCTATCATTGATATTATCCGTCATCACTAACTAAAACACTAAAATTATTTTTTTATTTTTTGTTTTCATATTTTTGTTGATAAAAATAATGACATTGACATAAATGGATATAGATGTTTTAGTTCGTAAATATAGGAAATCTAATATAAATTTTTAAAATATAAAAATGAGGATGCCAAAGGTACTCAACCACAATAAGTAATCTTGGTTTCACAACGTTGCAAGCGGACTGCTCTTGTTAATTTACCCTCAGATCCAAACGACAAAATTTAATATGACAGAACTGAAATCAAGATAGCACTACGTTTATACACATGGACGATCGAACATAATAATTTGAAGATAGCATCTGTACCTCACTATAAATTTTCTTTATCCCTGCTACACAACCAATGGCTCGAGCACCGGCATTCAACCGCAGCAAAACCATTTTCTCTGTATCAAATTAAGTGTCAAGTAATCTAATGAAAGAATTAGAGTGCAACAGCAAAACTAGATGATAGTGCAAGCTAGTTTGAATTGAAATGTGTGTGATCATGAAATTTTTTTCCCCTTTTCATTTAAACAAAATGTCCAGAGAGTAGGAACGAAGATGAATTAGCAAAAGATAGAATCATACACTTTTTGTTGGATATTGATAGGTTTCATCTGGTTGTAAACCACCCACATTGTTTCTCGTCGGTGTTTCTGTTGCACCCGAGATACCCCCTGTTTTCTTCTCATCTCGAGCTTTGTTAAAAATAATAGTGAACCCATCAGCTGAGGCAGGATTATTGACATCCCACTCGCCCAAACTTGGGCAGTGGTTGACCCCTCTCCTGATGCCCTCAAGTAAATAAAATAAAATGTAAGGGATGACAACAACTACAAGAGACTGAAGGGAAAAACCAGATTTCGATCAGGCGAGAAAGAAAGGAGCAGCAGCAAGAATCAAGCAAACAATTTCTAGTGAATTTTGTATCAAACATCGAAGAGCAAAATATACATGAGATGACATAGTGAAGAATTTTTTATCAGCACTTGATAAAATGATGTTGAACAACAAGTCATACGGTCCCAAGTATTTAAATTTTGAATGCATGAATTATTTTCCCATATTTGAACCTTGTCAAGGCCAACATCACTAGTTCAACCAAGAGCTATCAATTCTATTTTTATTGTTTCTCAAAAATAAATTTTGGGTTTTCTACCTCTACTAACTAGTGCATTCAGGGATCTTCTGTTATTTATATCTTAAACCAAAACTATCCCCAATTATTCATGATGTTTAATCCAGCTTTTTTATGACACCATCTGCATATGTCAACGCCCTCTTAACAAAATATATTTTCATATAATATTTTACAAAATGCATATTTCTTTCTACATCAAACACCAAGTATATATATATGTTCAAAAAAATAATTAACACATTTCCTAAATTTATCTAACACCACAGACTTTCTGCCGAGATGCCGACCCAACTGATGCCAGTGACAGGGTAGCTTGGAAGTTATGGACATTGGGTGGGTGAAAATTTGACCTTTGCGCATGGAAATGATAATAATTAAATATATTACCAGTCCGCCAAATTACAATTATTGGAATATAGGGTAAGGACCATCCCATAGCAGTAAGAATCAGAATTTTCTTCAGTTTCACACTACTCATAACATAACTTCTGGAATTGCTTAACCTCTCAAAGATACTGCTTCCAAGTATAACATAGTGCACCATGTTAGCTCATCCAAATGTGTAAACCTCTAATTTTCCTAGTCCTCCACACAAGAGCTTATAGCAAGTTTTTTATGCCTTTCTTCCACGTAATTGTGAGAGAGCAAACAGTAGGCTCAGGCTAAATTATTTTGATATAGCATTTAGTTTTGGCAGTTAAAAAGCATCATGAATTGCATCTGATGAATTGAAGCGTAGAGTTTCACTAGGTTAGTTATTTTTAAAGTCGATTAACTCCTAAACATGTGCTAGTAAGTATGATACAAATTACTTCAGACAAAATTATATTATCAACATTAACATGTAAAATATTGTGCAAAAGCAAATGATTTCACATGTCAGTCTCATTTTGAACATTAGATATCATTGACTTTATATTGAAGCTACAACATCAAATAAATGGAAAGATTGTTGAAAAATACAAGAAAAATAGGGACATTTGATATCAGAAAACTTTGTAAATGTAAGTTGGCTCCTAAAGTGCAGAAGTTCAGATGGTCCATGATATCTGGAAAATTATAAAGAACTACAGGAACATAATTTTCTCTTATATACCTGCAAATATGATCAGCTTCTAAGTCAAAATCCTTTATGTTTTAGCATGAGAGAGTGCTTTCAATTCACGCAAGAATAAGACTGCTTGCAAATTTGTGGCGTTGGCTCAAATTGAAATGACTAAACCGTATGTCCCAAAAAAGTTCTTTTGAGTTTACATACAGCAGATGACTTTATGTTCTTTTTTTTTTGTTCTTTTTTAAGACTACAGATGCCTTTGTGTTAACAAGCACATTTTTGCAACCAAACTAATAAAGGAAGAAGCAAAAGATGGAGCTGTAACATTTTGGTTCCAGTTGTGGTCAGCATGAACAGGTGGGGTTCTCTAAGTTATATTGGAGTAAGATTGCACAAATATTTGATGCAGAGTTCCAATATGATGAATTTTTATTATTCTAAAGGAGACAAACAGTGGTAGTGATCTCCAAAGGATCAAACTTCAAAGCAAGAGTGACTTTGCACGTCAAGTTAAAAGCATGAGGCTGAACTGGTAGATGCTCAAAATAAGACTTTGTATGAGGAGGAGATGATTATAGACTTCAACTGGTCTTCACAAATATCGGATTATCTGATGATTAAGACCAAAGTGGACTAGGTTGTACCACAGCAGGAAATTGCTGCTAGGAAGATGAAATGTTGAAATTTTTAATACCAAGTGGATCCAAAGACAAAGAAGAAATAGACCTGTTTCTATAAACAAGTGACAGAAATATGTTCAGAGGTAGAGCAGAAGAGAAGAGAGAAAGAATATGGTAAAAATCTCAGTATCCCCCTACATTCCATGATTAAATCCTGATAATAGGTACAATTCTGAAAAAAGCAGGAAGAATCATGCACCTAAACATAGGTAGCGCTTATCTGATTAGTTGCTAAAGCACTTAAGGTTACTTAGACTTCACATACTCCAATTTGATGTCTTGAGCAAATAAAATCTTCCTTACTCAAACAGGTCATGCATATCCAGATTTTAAACTCCTAACATAAAGCATATGGCCAGGATCACCACATGATAAGCAATTAGAATTCTTGAAGCCATGGGATATTCTAAACTCTGAATCAACAAGAAAAAACAAATGAAAGAGAAATAAAAAGAAGTCAGACGTCCAAAAACACAATCGAATTGGTAAAAACTGGGTTGGGTTTTCACAATAGTTCTCCTAAAAACGTCTACTTCCACAATCACTCAAGAAGAATCAAGTTCCATAATCTATCGAATCGAGACACCGCTTTCATTCTCTCGCAACATTCGACTGTCGATCCGCGAACGTAACAAGAACCTATACTTATCATCTCATTTCCCAGACCCGCCCTGATTACTGAGATTTACGAATGATTTCTCAGTCCTATTTGCAGAATCGAAATCAAGAAAAGGAGGAGGACCATCTCGGCACTTCTGATCATGAGAAAGAACCAGAAGTTGGAGGAGGCTTAATTGATCGAAAAGCAACCACAAAATCGACGAGAACAGACACACGAAATCTGGAACCGAAGGGATCGCTTACCGACGACATACTCGACAAGACCGGGTGCTAGAAGTCGGCGGCGAAGAGGGAAGAGGGGAACTCAAAACGAGAGCGACTGCTCTCCCTCCTTCCTTGTACGTTAAAGACGAACGAGACGTGTCGTAGTCACCCCAACAACATTTCTACCATCACATGCCGCTGTTCCCCAATGATTCTCTCCAAAAGCATCTGATCATCGCATGAGTAAACCGCCAGTGTAAAATCAACGATGCAAAACAAGTGTTTGCCGGTTTGCCGCTGTCCGTTTGCTGCGACGGTCGGAAGAAGACGGCGATTTTTGTCGTCGTCAGCGCCAGTCGACGGCTGGATCTCTGCGTTCTTGCATTATGATTCGTGCGACTAGGAATCTGACGGGGCGTTTTGTCGCTGTCGGAACGCTGCTATCTCGCATCATAGTATGCAGCGCGGGGAGCACCCCCAGTATCGTGCAACATGAAGCACACAGGCTGGTGACTTCAGGTAAAGAATTTTGACTTTTGGTCCAATTCCGATCTGATCTGTTCAAATGATCTCCAATCATTTGAGCTAACATTCACTGAAGAATTCTACACAAGATCACAAGGCTCACATTCTAGAATTAAACAATTGCAACTCACCAGCTAAAATATGATAAATATAACAAAATATTCTCCTTTTTAATCTAAAATTGTCGATAATTCTATATATGCAGCAGCCTCATCAAAACCTAGGATTTTGAGTACTATCCTGCTCAATCCCCATCACGTACTAATTATGTTTTCATGTGAATGCTTCTACAAGTGCTGTTAACAACATACATCCCATAAAAATTTCCACAAAGTTCTGAAAGAAACAGTGTCAGCATCACATCCTCTTGGAGGGTAGTTGATCTCATTCATCAAACCAAAGAAGGTATGAGGCAAAGAAGATCCCAAATATGGTAACAATCCCCAGCTATGTCATCCCAATTTCTTGACTTGCACATGAAACAATTGATACAACTGCCCCGAGAGAAGTTTATAAGCTTCAGCACCGTGGGTGCTCCTATTAGTACGTTCAGCAGACAAGCATTCACAGTGCACCTTGATTGATGGTGGAGCTCTTTCTGCAGTTGAATTAATATTTCCTCACTCTCAGACCAGCTTGTGCATAACGACCAATGATAGCAGAGTGTAATTACTACATACTCGTAAAAGTCCAATCATGCTTCACGTCCACTTTGAACATCATCTTCTGAAAAGCCTCGGTCGCCTTCTACTTGTAGCGGAAGCTCCACCAACTGTCAACTTGGCAGACTCGAAATCCTCTTCATCTTCACTAGATTCATCAGATCTCCACCTTGACCCAACCATCCGGCCTTTATCTTCAGGGATATCACTCCTTCCAAAACTACATAGGAAAAAAAATCCAGTTAATTCAAAGCTAAAAAAAGCAGCAGGTTCCAGGTATCATGAGTCTGCCGCTGATAAATAATCTATAAAAGAAATCAAATGATGAGACCACTTTTATCCCAAACCTTGGGTCAATAAAATTCAGATTTTATGCTACTTAAACAAGTCATGCATCGAAAATTCCTCCACGATACATTCCCATTAGACAGAAAATTACCTCCATGAACTCGCATTAGCCTCCCTTGAAATCATGGTCAATGATCCATCAGGCAGATTGTGACGTCTGGAACTTTGAATCGGGTCATGAACAGACTCCTTCCGAGAGCCATCATGACTATGGTCTGCTGAAGTGACTCTGGGAAAAACAAGCCGCGAGTTTTCATTCCGAAGCACTCTTGCTGCACTTGAATTTGGCCCTCTTGTGGGCTTAGATTTAGAACCATGGTGAAACTTTACAGAATGGTCACCATCAACAGGTTGAAATGCTTGTTTCATGTCAGCTTGCCACATCATGTCTCTAACATTAGTATCATTAGATGATGGGATTACTCCATTAAAGGGATATGATGAATATACTCCATCAGTAGCTACTGCATTCATATTGGCAGAAGGGCTTTCAAAAGACACAAGGAGCCTCCGTTGGACAGCAGATGGAACCTTGCTTGTCCCAAAATTGCTGTCATGCATAGGGCTTGCTGCAGGTGCATTAGATTTTCTCAAAGCATAAGAACTTGAATTTGTTTGAAGAACGACAGAGTTATTTGGGATGGTAGAAAGATTTGGCTGTGCATTGGATAAATCAGATACTAAAGACATCTGAACATCTTCTAAAGAAACATGACCATAATCAGTGACATTTTCGGCCAATATGTTCTGCCGTTGTACCTCAGGCAGCAAATCGAGACATTTATCCTGTTGACAAAGTAAATAACTTTTAGAGCCAAAAAAGAAAAGAATGTAGACATATATGTTTAGAATTCTTAGCATACACATGCCCTATGCAGAAGCTGAACTAATTATGCCCCTAGAGGACTTCTTGTAAAATACAAAAATATTAGTAATAATACTTTTGACCTAAAACCAGTTACGACAAAGGTATTTTGGCCGACAACATGGACATTATGTTGGGCTTTACTTCATTCTATGATGAAGCTATCACACACTTATAGCAATAACAATGGCTTTGATTTGTCTCTGGCTCAGTTAAAACAGAATTTTTTTGTTATCTTACTTTGTTAAGCATCTTAACCTTGAAGTTATGAAATTAGTTATGTTCTGAAGATTATTGATGTAACTGCTTAAAAAAGCATAATGAAAGATACAAACACTAGCAGCAAGCAGTCCTATGAACAATCACAATATGGACAAAAAATGACAGATAATGCATGCACAAAGGTAAGCAAATTCAAGAATATTAACATGCCAAAAGTAACTTACAATCAATCCTTCCCTCCACTGACATATCAACTGTACCCTAGAAACAACATCTTCATTTGCAGACTCTAGAATAGTCTGTTCCATGGTCTGAATATCACGATTGACTAGATATGCCTCTGTGAATCTATAACGCTGAGAGAAAAAAAGAAAAAAAAAATTAGAATATACAATTTAATAGACATGAGATTAATTGAAAAAAGATGTTTATGCACCTAATTTTATTGATGCTATATGTAATACCACTCTCCATTACTTTAGCATTAACCATAGTAAAAAAAATGAAAATAACAATAAGAGCTTTTGAAAAAGCATAATGGTGCAAGCAAAACCATAAGAATTAAAAATATAAAAGCAAAAGAAGTTATGCCACCAGGAGTGCACAAATTGTTAGACTTCATGAAAAACTCGACTACTAAGTAAAGCAGGTTATGCAATATACTACACAAGTCAAATAATTTCTGAAGCACCAGCAATCTTAAGAAGCAGATAATATCTCCACATAAGAACACCAATAATAAGATCCAATATGTCAAGTATTTATAAAATAATGATGAATTAGCTTTGATTTTAGATAATAGCAGTATAGCAAGTTGTAGTTTATAAGAAAAATGGAATTGGCTGTGAGAACTTCGAAATCACCTGAAGATAGAAGACCACTAAAAGACTACCACATGTTGATGAAGGATTTTGAGAACCATGATCAAAGAGACACTTGTGGAGATGCTTCTCCTCATCAGAGTTCCAAGGGAACTCAATCATTCTGTCTACCAGGTTCCTCCGAATACAGAGATGGCAAATTTCAGTTACCAAAACTTCAGTGAGGTATATCCAGAACTCAGTGTTTGAAGAGCTGGAAAATCCTATATCCAATTTATACTTCAAGTTTTTGTCTTTAGCTTTTGAACACTGCATCCTCTGAAACATAAAGGCTTCTGTCAGAAGCCCACACTCAATTCTAACTCTAACTGCTGTTATTGCCTCACCTAGGAACTCATGCTGTGAGAAATCATTATCAGTGTTTATATTAGACAAGCCTCCATCACGCCCACTGCAACGTAAAATAGACAAGGCGACGTCAGCACGCTGACGTTCTAAGAGAACTTGAGCTATCTTCGAATGTATTTCTGGGCCAGCAACTTCAGGGAGAAGATTTATAGCTTCCTGTCATCAAATTGCAGGACCAACCAATATCAACACAATTATTGAAGAGAAAGTAGCAAAAGGGAACAAAAAAAGTGAAAGAATCAAGGATATTAAATCTGGACAGTCCATCACATTAATGGATGTCCTAAGAAAATATTTCATATACATCACAGTGACCGTACTATGTTCATTATATAACCAAACAAAACTTAAAAAGTAGAAAACAAAGGGATGGATTCAAGATAAATTGCAATACATTTTACGAACATCACTTCTAATTATGTTGACCTAAGACAAGGGATGGCATTTGAAGTGCCGAATTCACAATGTTCTATGCAACTGCTAAGAAAGGAAGTTATATTTGAAGGCAAATATTCTATTTCAACTCAATGGCAACAAAAGATATGAACTAGACCTTTAAAAAAAGGTGGCTTACCATATCAACAGTGATGCAGGACCATCTCAATATATTTCTCATTGAATACATATTATTAATTTTATAGGGTATTTTTGCAAATGTCATAACTTGCCAAAAGAAGACACCTTCCATGGGACTATATCGGTTACCAATATTGCCCAAGGAAAAAGAAAACGGAAGCCACTTTAAAGAAAACGGAGACAAATAATAGGTTAGATTGAGCATTCTGGAAAAAAAGAAAGGTCATGTTTTGGGTTAATTGAAGATCTTATCCTAACAAGAAAGTTTCTACTTAACCAAAGAACATACAAAGATGGAAGTTTGTCAATCATATATTTTATCAAAAGAAGATTGTTTGACAAAAAAGATATGAACTACATCTTCCCAAAAGAAGGAAAGCTAAAATGATTGGTATGTTTCGCTTTATGGATGTATTTTTTCTTTATTGCATCCTTCTTTAATTTTGTACTTTGCCTCTTTCTTTTTTGAGTAATTGAAGATCCACAAATGAACAAAAAATTATGTTCTCTTATAATATGTGTGAGTTGTGTATGGCTATAGCTCAAGTGCCAACAATGTCGATTCCATGGTCCACATGTGAGGATTGCAGAGTGTAAAAAAATGATCAACTAGAATAAATTAGGTTTTTGAGAGCAAAAGTCCAACATAGTAATTTATCACTGATGTAACTCATATGGCAAGAATCAATGACTCAATCAGTCCTCGTTCTGCACGTGACCAACTTATAAACTAATGTGCCTCCTGTCCACTAGAAAAATATGTACCTTGAAGCATTCATATTTATACACTACCTCCTTTCACAAAGCCTACAGATAGATAACTAGAAGCACATATATATTATTCATAATCACTTGGATCTCCTTTATGAATTTACAAGTACAAAATGTTTCGGCAAATGCCTGCTATTTGGTTCACTTTGAGTCATACAAAAGCACCCAATCAACTCTTACACACACACGCGCGCGCACACACACACACACGTGTGTGTGTGATAATTAATCAACGTCCATTATATGATGCACTAAGGCTACGTTGTATTGGCATAAATAAGGAATCAGTATCTGAGGTTGATCTTTTCAATTTCCAGCTCTATGATGATGACTTGGATTTGATGTTTGATTAGGTCAACCTAGCAGGCTTAGGCGATTCAATATTGGATGAGCCAGGAAACTGTCAATGTCTGTCTCATTTCATTCTATGAGCAATTAAGGATAAGGAATGACAGAAGTCAAAGGATGTGGTGCCTACTGAGGAATAGATTGATGTTGGAAACATTTCTAGATTTCGGATAATCAGTCATCCAGGGTCATGGTAGCAATAGTAGGGTCAGACATGCAGCAATTGCTGCAGGGGAAAGGGTCAGGCTTCACACTCAATTGATTTGTTAGGCACAATCAATAAACAACAAGTCCAGTCGAATGTGACCACGATTTGCACTCTATAAGGTCCACAAAGATAGTAGAGACGTGAACAACAATACGTCCGCCGATAATGTGACCAATATCCAACCTCATGTTCCCCCTACTTAGACACAGAAGAGCATGGATCAAAGAGCATTATTTCAGTTGAAGCAAATCATAGATGAGGGTCCACAAGGCTCATTTATGACCACAAAGATAAAGGAAAGAGAAACGTTGTTCAGTTGGGTTCAAACTTCAAACGAGGATATGACACGCAGCCTACATGATATCGAATCAAATAATAGGTCCTTGTATTATCAGTCTTGACACTACCTTGAATCCTTATGCCAAAAGATGCATGGTGATGGTTTTATTTTTTGAAATTGGATGCACTTTACGACACAACAATTATACAATGACAAGAGTATCTAGAGCACTATATCCTACACAGAAGCACTTACAATGATCCTACTTGCCTGATGTACCTCCTACCACACAAGTGGTTCACGTCGATGAGTTGACAACCACCACCACATTATTGGATTTATGGCACAGTTTATCAATATCAGATGGCATGATAGGAGTTTCACTCATGGGTCCTGCCAACATCCTGTACCAATTCATAATGGATTCTCATTCGGGACCTCGACCCACATTGCGAACTCACAACGATCAATTTGGTGACACAAGCAAGTATAACATCATACTTATTATTCTTAATTATTTAGAAAACAAGACTTATTTGTATACGTTGGCTTCTTTAAATACAACTTGTAATATTTTTCCAATATATGTTGCAATACAATATTTGTTTAATTTCTAAACCGATAACAATTTAATTTTAGAAAACATGTTTGTATATATCAAAGGTGGGAAAGAACCTTAAAATAGGATCTTTTTATAATTTCAGCTAGCCAAAACCAGTGTTACACCATGCCATGGTGCCATGGGTAAGCCAACATGTACCAGGCCAGAACCAATCCCTCCATGGACCAGCATGGGTCCGCTTACCCAATACGTAGAACCTTGAGGACAAATATTACTGATGAAAGCCAAAGAAATATGTGGTCTCCACTAGTGTAGTCAAAAGCATTAGACGCTAAAAGGCGCCAAGATACCAAATGCCCAAGACGCTAAGCGCTTGCCCAAGCGACGCGAGATGCTCCCGAATCTTAAAAGTTAAGAATATACATCATTATCGATAAATATGATAAAAATAAAAATGGCACATCAAATTATACTTATGTAAGGTATTAAATTACATTATCTATATTCAATAACAAAAAATAGCAAAACTAAACAAGATTAGCAAGCATACTGCCACAATCATCCATCACTGATCACATCAGCTCGAGGACAAAAGAATTGCAGCATGAGTTTACCCTCTCCGCTGATTGATTCCTCCCCCAAAGCTTCACTGGGACAATGCACTCACTACTCTTAACACTGTAGGACTTTAGGTATTTGCTTGTATGGGCTTGGATGCATGCATTCTCTCCACTTGATCTTTGGTCTTCTTCAAAAGGGAGAAGGTATAATTCATGACCATGTTCTCTCACGCACTCGAGAGAGATACAATGCAAGACTAATGCGATGGTCTTGTATGTTCCCGACAATCCACAGAACTGCTATTGATGTTATGGATGGCATTATCACCATCACTTCTTCTCTGTCTCTCTACTTTGCCAAGGAGAGTGACATTACAGACCAACCCTTGGTGTCATTTAATGTCTCATGGTTCAATTGTTTCTTGAGCTTAAGAGAGAAAGGAAGAAGCTGTTGGGGGCTGCGGTGCAGGAGGAGAGGAGGGGGGGAAGGCGGCTGCGGTGAAATAGGAGCAGGGAGATGGGTGTTGTTGGGGGCTGTGGCAGAGGTGACTGTAAAGGAGGGAGGGGGATGTTGTTAGAGGCTATGAAGGAAGAGGAGGGGGGAGGGGGCAACTATGGTGGAGTAAGATGGAGATGAGTGCTGTTGGGGGCTGAGGCTATAGAGTAGGAGGGAGAGGGGTGCCATCGAGGGTTGCGGAGGAGGAGGAGGAGGGGGGAGGAGGCCGGCTGCAGTGAAGTAGGAGGAAGAGGCGTGTGGCGGAGGAGGCGACAGCGAAGGAGGGAGTGGGGTGCTGCAGAGGAGGTGGCTACGCCTGAGGAGGGAGAAGGCAATGACAAAGGAGGAAGGAGAGAAAGATACCGAGAAAGAGTCCGCCAGAGATTGCACTTGCATGAAAGCCTCTTACCGAAGGAAGAGGCCATCACCATTTGCAGACAAAGAGGAAGACGTCACCACCATTTACCGATGGAGAGGAAATCACCACCGCATAGTTCATCACCTAGTTCTTCCAAGGTGGGCAGCGATTGTGTGTGTGAGAGGGGATGAGGAGTGTGGAAGTGATCGAACCAAATCAACAATCAAGCCTATTTAGATTAGGCTCGACCCTGGTTCAATTTGCCTTAGGTGGGCGCTTGAGTCACTTGGCACCTAGATTGCGTCCAACTGAAAGTGCCTGCCTAGACCACTTACAAGGTACTCGGACCTCGCCTCGCCCGGACACCTAGGCGAGCGCCAGGTGACTTCACTAGCTCATCTACACACCATGCTATTCATTGTTTATCACTTCCACAACAGTAATGCATAAATGTTATAGCATATTATCATTTTTTATGCGTATAATGTCCAAAATCCTCAATTATAAATCTCCATTCTTCAAGAAAATGCTCAATGCAGATTCAAACTTTACTCATTTACAAGGAAAAGCTACTTTACTCCTTCCTACAGTGGCATGACCCAACATGACAATAACAGAAGGAATTGAAACATTTTAAGGGAAAACGATCTATCCAAATATAAGCCTATAAGATAATATATATCTAAGGCCATGCATGGTTGTTAAAAGAACTGCTTTGGAAGACTAATCATCCTTTCACATTATAAAAGGCTACTATTGTCAAGATAGGCTCAAACACTGCACATAATGTCCAAGAACTTTTAGATCAACTTAATCATAGCATGTACAAAGAGAAATTGTGAATTCAGGCATAAAGAACTTGCATAAGAAAACCAGCAAACCATGTCATCCACATATGTAAAACCAACTACCTACTTGTAAAGCCTGAGGGGTATGATCATCCAAGAGATAGAAAACCAAAGACTCCTGTACTGTATGGGTAGCAATGCCAAAGGAAATAGCAAAATCATCAACTATGTGTTTCCATTCTGCATCAGGTCTCTTCCAATGCCGATCAAATAGATAATATAGAAACTGAAAGCATGTTAAGAGGAAAACATAGAAGCCCATACAACTTATATCAAGATCACAATGCCAAACAAAACAGGAGATCAAGGATACTATCGCTTGTTTAGCAACCACCATATCAGAGGTCCCACGCAGAAAGAGTATATCTGCAGCAGCTCGCAAATTCCGAAATGGATATCCATTTCCACCTGCAATATCTATCTTGGATAGGAATAGCAATCCTGAACTATCATCTTGCAAGCAAGAAATATCCACTTCTACCCCTGTCTGCACGTAACTTTCTTCTATCCCTAGATTTGATAATGCATCTTCAATAAAAAGTGTGTTATCATGCTGCCCAGCAGAATCCACCAAGTTACTCAAGCACTGAGGCCATGATCTCTTAATTGCAGCTGACTTCCTTTCATAAACATCCAACTTCCATGCCTCAGAATTTCCTAAATTATAAAATCGTGATTGAACATCACGAAGGAACTGGTGTCTAGTACACCAAATCATGACCTCCAAATGCTGAAAAACAAATAAGACACTCAAAATGCCATGTTTTTCTACAGGAATGTAAAATGCACATTAGATTTGAACATTGTTGGCAAGAAATAGAAATAAATTTGCATAGCATAAAAGTACCATGAAAAGTTCAGAGATCAAGTAAAACATTCCAACTAGAGTCTACAAATAATTTATGTAAGAAGACCAACTTGAACACACACCATTGCAGTGCCCCTCAAGATAACGTAAAATGTTAAAAGTGTGTATAAATTGACATCATTGTTCGTCCACACATCAAAAACATACAATGTTCTCAGGCCTGGATTAGTTATGTTTTGGAATGAGCAACTACCTAACACGACAAAAATATCAAACAGCAGTTTCACCTCTCTTACGAAAAGGTCAAATATCAACAGACATGCATGAATCATGTCAAGCATCCAACTATTGAACAAGAATTTGGTAATTTTAATAAATATGTCATGCATTTGCAGTTCCATTTACTGTTCATATATATTACCATATATCAGTTGGACCAGTTACCCCATCTTTTAATAAAATTGATAGAATGTTCAACAAAAGTTGCAATGAACAACAATTTACATAGGGTTAATTCAATACATAGCCACTGCCAGCATGGTTTATTGGTTTTAATTTTTAAGCGAATATAAGAGCCATGACATGTGTCCATTCACTCAAGAGACCAAACTTTTTCAGAAAGAGTCTCCCATAAGAAAAGCAATTTGAGATTGTTATGAATAAGTTTGTTTTATTTCCAAAGTATTTTCTATTATCAATGTGCTCAATAAATGAAAAAGTGAAGTTCATCCTTTCATTGTATACCATCCAAGGCCAACCAATTTGTCATTTTTCAATAGCATAAGATGAATTCAAGTAACACAAACCTTACCTTTTTCTTAACATAACAAATAGATAAAATTTGCCCCTCATAAATACATAGAAAAGTGGAGAAAAACTTAACAAAAGAAGCAAAGAATTATGCGGCCAGTGGGGGGAGAACAGCACACATATAAAAAATACAGCCTCCACATCAACATCTATGTCAAACAGAAGATTAAATTAAGTAACACAAACCTTTTCCTTAACAAAACAAATAGATAAGTCAAATTTTGTCTCTCATAAATATAGAAGAGTTTAGAAAAGCTTGTCAAACAAAAGATGAGAAGAACATATAAAAAGTACAGCCTCCCCGTCAACAACATGTATGAGTTATGAGTGACAAAAGAACAAAATTCAAAATTTAATGTGCATGATTGTGCTTTCTAAATGTTAATTTTTATGAGTGACAGAAGTCCAAAACTCAAAATTGTGCATGAAAATCATAATTGTGATTTCTAAATCTTAATTTCTGGAAACAACAGGATATAGGGAAACCATAATGTCTTAACAGGTAAACATTACCAGAGGAATGAAACATACAAAATTGAAGGAAACTAAACCTGCTTTGCCTTCAGTACATTATCCAAGAGGTGATGCAGGTCATGAACTTGAGCAGCAAATGTTTCTTTAAATGATGAAGTCATGACCTCAAGAACATTTGAAAGGCCGCTTAGATGCAATGCAAACTTCTGCATCAAAGACACCCTAGATCTCATAGCTTCTGTTCCACGACTGTCTGTAACATTCTTAAGGCCCTCAAAGTTCCCACTTGAAATGAAAATATATGTTTTCAAACAATGATAAAACTAGACAAAATTTGAAATATTTCAGGATACATATCTCACAAAGATCAGAGACAATATTTTTAAATGTCTCTTTGCACCAGTCCTTCACAACCACTTCATCCAAAAGAAAAGCAAATACCGGGTCACTTGATACGGCATTCTCATTCATACAAACATCTGTAATATCTGAAGTCTATGTGAAGGTAACAATGAGAAAACTCCAAAATCACAGAAAAACATATCACTGTAAGAGACAAATATATGAGCGCTAGGAACGCAAGGTAATCACTGAAGGATACAATGGCAAATCAAAGAAACTAGATTGTTCTTCAATGCCACATCAAAAAGAGAATATAACCGTTCAATATGAACCGTCATATGTTTTTGGCTAACTTCTCTCTCTTGGGATCTATCATCATGCTGTTTCGAGATAAGGCCAACCTCAATGCACTTATAGTAGAGACGAAGACGGAGTCGACATCCATCACTTGGTATCAAGGTTCTACAAATTGGGCAAACATCACATCTCTTGCTGCATTCTTCACATAAAGAGGCATGTCCACATGAGTTGAGCACATGTTGTACACAACGTCCACAGCTGCTTAAGTCCCTAGTTGCTCGACAATGCTCAACTTTTGCTTCATTACATAGTTCTAGGAGATCAATTGATGCCAAGTGCTCCAAAGCGTCCTAACATGATATTCTCCTCGTTAGATGAATATCATCGTTTATAATAAGAATTTAGACCAGATAGGAACAGTTCAGAAACAAAAAATAAATTAGGGTTACATGATTCACATAACAACACTAATGTTTTAGGTAAACAGGCATATGACTAAATAGAAGTGCTTAGACCGACCAGCCTATTTGGTATTCTCAGCACAACCATGATCTTCACCAAATAGATAGTCAATTAACACCTTCACAGCAATGTCAGAGAAGACATCTCACTGGGAAGTACGTGCCTTTGTAAAAGATCCAAGCAAAACACGAAAATCCTATTTCACATCAAAATAATTGCGACAACCTATAGAAGTTTCAAAAAAGATCTTTTGCTAGAGACGCCTTACTGAAACTCTCGCTTTAACAACATCATCGACATCCAGTAAATGCTAAACATGGCATGCCTTCAGCATATTACAGGATTTATTTCCCTTTAAGCGTTCAAAAAAACTAAATGGACTTCTAAAGGCACAAAGAAAAACTTGAATCCACGATTTGGGTTTCAGAATAAGGATAAGAAGCGAAATAACCCAAATGGGAACACAAGGATGAAGGCGGCACCTGGACGGCAGCGCTGGCGTAGTTAGGCGGCTGTCGATCGGGAGAGGGCCATCCGCTTCGGCGGCCGTCGCCGATCTCCGAGGACGGGGACCTCTCGGATCTAATCGACTCCATGGCGCTCCTCGCCTTCGAGAAGAATGGAAGGAGGAGAGAGGAGAGGGAAAAGGGGTTTTGAGAGGGCTAAGTGGTGAGGGTTTCTCGGCACTTACCGTGATGTCGGATAAATGGATCCAACTCTCGGTTCGAACCGATCCGAGACGCGACGGATCATCTTGCAACAGCATCCGACCGACCCTATTATACTCGGATCTTCCATCCGAGTAACCGATCCGCTTCCTTCATTAAGCAACGTGGCATTTTATTAAATGATTCTTTCTTTATTCTCACAATATTTTTTATTTTTATTTTTATTTTTATTTTTATTTATTTAAACACTCTCTTACATAGAATTATTTATGCCCTCATTTTATCAAACACATGATTTGATCAGATGTTTTTTTTAAATGTCAATCATCTTATCTATGTGGCCAAATTAGTTTCTGAATATTTTCTTACAATAATGTCCTTTTTAATTTATCACCATTTGATATTTTTATTATTATTTTTATTTAAACTCCCTCTTAAAGATAAATTACTTTGTCAAACACAACCAAACTCTTAATTTTTGTTTATTTGGTCAAATGTTTCAGCCACTTCAATCATCTTTTCTATAGTGGCCAAATTATCTTATTTAAAATGCTCTTTCATTAATTATTAGCAACAAATACATGCTACTGTTGTGTAAATTTTTATTAAAATTTGAATGGATGATTGACAAACTGCAAAAGGTGCAAATGAAAGTATTATTATATGAAGAAAATTGTACTAAAAATTAGACTAAACTTAGTATGCTTGTTTTATGATTACAAGAGCTGAAGGATGGAGAGAATTTTTCACCCACCGCTTAAAAGAATTGAGGATGAAGGTGAGATATGAATTCCATTGTAACCACAGCCTATCATGAATCATACACATACTATTATTTCCTGACATGCTGAGTTCAAATGTTCCTTTTTTTTTTCTCTATTAATTAAGCGGTAGATGGTGCTATGTATCACAGTAAGCATAACAATTAGTGATCAAAACACCATGACTCAAAACAAAAACAAAACAGAAAAAAGAAGAAAATTGGCCGGAAAATTTTACCATATCATATACTGACAAAACATAATTAAACAATCAGCCATAATTTGCAATCAGACAAGAGATAATACAGTTGAATGCCACTTTCATCATTCTGAGCTTACTATACATCGCACGATAAGATCACAACAGGTAAAACAATACAAGTGCAGAAATCACTCTAAAGAGTGTTCATCACAGCCAAATTTGTTGCAAGAAACTCAGTTGCCAGACGATATTTATTGTTTTGATCGAAAATTACCTGAATTTACTAGTGCAAGATCCAAATTTGTCCAATAATCATTTCATGTGCATACTCTAGTAGTCAACTTCAAAGACAGTGCATGGTTATAAAATATAGATATGGTCTTGGGGCTAAGTTATGCGATAAAATGTTGTTATATGTTCCACAACTAAAAGAACGACTTAATAGTGGCTAATCAAAATTCAACTCTTCTCTGTGCTGCTTTCGAGCTCCTTCTTAAGTTGCACAGAGAAGTCATCATTGACATCATCATCATCCCAATCATCCTCCCACTGCTGCACTGTTTCTTTGCCTTCTTCCTTGTCATCCCATTCTGCGATACGAGTAATACTATGAAGCATTTAATATAGTTCATTTAGCTTTGCTCAAAGTAAAACAACCAAAGCTAAATCATTATTTTGCTTATTATTCTGAATCAAAATTTTCTATCTTGTCTAGTCTCAAGTCATTGTATTTTAACTATATATGAAAAACATATTATGCCCCATATTCACAATTCTGAATATAACCAATACAAAACCTACTACAAAGAGTGAAAAGCAATTCAGAGTTTGGCTGTGGTTGACATGAACAGAAAATTGAGGGACAAACCTTACAATCTAAAGGGTATCAAGCAGCAAGAAGCTGATCTAATAGACAAATTTCTGTCTTCTTATTAGACAACTCAAACAGTAGCACAAGAAATTTGTAACTCATCTGACATAGTGCAATCGTCTTGTAGATTACATAGAACAAACTATGTCTAAGTATCACAAGAACAACAACAACAAGTTGTAATGTAATGTCACAAATATTTGGGGATGTCAAAAGTATCAACAGTCAGATGGCATCTCATATGATTTGGTATAAGTCTGATTTCTAAATAAGAGCTACTGTTACCAACTTTAGCTGAATCTTGTTGCTGCTCAAAGTCAGATGGTCCCTATTTCCCCATGCAATAAGACAATTTAAGTCCCTTCTAATTACCAAAAATATTCTTCCTCTAAAGGGCAACCTGACTGTACCATAACCTCCAATGATGTATTAGAGTTGGCCTAACCATAAGAAAGTTGCTCAAATATTCACATAAAAAAGTTGTGCAAATGCAAACAAAACCAAACATTATAGGATGATCATAGTTTAGACTGTTTCCAAAATAACTTGATAAACCATATGGATAAACAACGAAAGCTGATAAACCAAACTATTAATGTGCTGTAGCTACAATTTAAATGGCTTCTAAGAGGACTTTTGATCAGCTACACATCCACATCTCATTTCCTGGTGCATTTCACAACTACGGATTTCCTTTCTGAAGTTTAATGCTCGTGTATAGAAGTTCATAAAGGTGATTAATCTCCCATTAACTCAAGCAAGAAATTCATTACCTCAAAGGACTATCCCACAGAAATATTTCAAAATTTGGTATTGCCTTGTAATTTCAGAAAGTCCATGCGAGGAAACAAACTGATTTTAGCAAAAACCAGCAAACAAATGCCAATGCCCAACAAAAAGTTGTAATTAACTCATACTAATATGCTTGCATTTTATTTGGAAAAAATATGAAGTCTCATCTCTAGACCCTATTGTGGTAGGTCCATCATCCATCCTAATTCCAATGCTTGAGACTATTGTGGTTGCAACAAGTGAACTATGGATGCACGGCAATGGTAAATAATTGTAGAAGAGGTTGCAAACTCGTCAAGCTCTATTTTCTAATTCCAGTATATCATTTGCAAAGAGATCACATCTGTATTCTATCCAAGAGAATATCTAACCAAGCATCAAATTGGTTTACATTTAAATTCTTCCAGAATCAAGGTTTAAAGATTAATGATTGAAATAACAACAGCGTGTTTATTTATCGATTGCACCATTATCGACCAACATAAAATTAATTGTTATTTGTACATAAAATGTGCCTCCATTGGTAAGAATCAAGGCAAGCACTCACATCTGGGATAGACCAAATGGCAGGAAGTCATATTTGAACAGTAGCATGCAATGAAGTTAATTTTAAGATTGTGGCAGGGAATACAACAAGCACGATACAAGTACAAGGAGAGCATACAGTTTTGTTTTGTGAATGTTGGCAAACTGATTATAAAAGGTTTATAGCAATTCCTAGGTATAAACTTTGACCAAGTAATTGAATTTGCCACTCTAGCTCAACATCAAGGATGAATACGAATCATTGCAGAAGCAAGCACAATGAATATAAAAGCCTACATTGTACCACCTACCCTTTACCATTTCACAAAATTGTGCCTAATGATACCTGAATGCATATCTTTCAATGATTCATCAGTAATCCATGCATAATTAATTTCTTTTCTACAAAACCATGCATAAATTTGTGTGATTTTTAAATTACAGCAAATCATGTATATGTAGGCTTTAAAAAAAAAAAAAAATGATGAGACGTGTCTTTTCATTGTTCATTGTTTGCCAAAAACACAAAATGCATTCATGAAGGTAAATTCATAACAGCATCTTTATCTCTTTTTTTTTCACCCTTCTGTATTCGTACTGTAGCAGACTCCTACTTGTCATTCTGTTTCCAAGAAATAACATGATTAATTGATCCTCAAAATATATTTATCCTAAGACGACAGTTCTAAACTCTACTAGAAACACCATGATAAGAAAAGTAATCGACCTACTCACATCTTTGATACGGTGACAAAGCTCAGGACGAAGCCAATAAGCAAAGTGGCCCGACGCTCATAACAAGAACATTATAGCTTAATGAGATGCGAAAGAAGGGCAAAGAAAATAGGATGTCTTCATCAAAATTGCAACGTTTCCATTAATCGGACTGCTTAAAAAGGTAAACGCCCCAAAATCTTACCTTCCCCGAACTCGAACTCTTCGAACTCATCATCATCCTCGAAGAGGTCGACCTTCGGGTCCTCTGCCGCCACAGGTTTGGTCTCCGTCGCCATTGAGGATGAGAGAAAAGAGCCCTGCGATCAATCCGGGGAGAAATATCCAAAGAAACACGAATCAGTCACACGGAGATCTGATCTCGAGAGGATCAAAAGAGTCTAACCCTAGGTTCGACAGCCTCCTCGAAACCCGTCAGATTCGTCGCTATTTGCCCTCTTAACGCACGCAACGACGGGTAATATAGACGATCAGGATCCGTAGTCCTCAGCCGGACGATGCAATCGCCTCTCATGCTTTGAGATTCGTGCGATTTTTGATAGGCTCCTGCCGGATTCCTCTCATGGCACCAATAAAATTACAGAGTAACTTTCTCGAAGAAAATGATGCAATAAATGATTTATTGGGCTATTTTTTTTTTCAAAAAGATCCTATTTTTAGGGTTTTCCTAAAATACCTCTTTTTTTATTTTTGAACGATTTTTTATACAATACTCATATTTTGTGTAATTTTTAATCGATATCCACTTTTGTTTTTATTTCAAACAATACCCTAATGTTTTGACTATCATAACAGAAATATTATAAAACCAAGATAAATAAAATCAGAACATAATACAAACCATTTGATATATCATATTACTATTCGAATATATATTCACAATAGCTTAGGAATAACATTACCCAAATAAAAAATTAACTTGTTATAATCGTTCGGTCACCATAATAAAAACACTATAAAACCTACTCGAAAACACTATTAATGATACGAGTGAACTCGTAACCTCAACTAAACTAATTATAAGCCATAAAAATATGATAACGTAATGTTTTATGAGTAATGATATAAAAAAAAAACATAAATATGATATCATTTATAATATATTTCGATAACGTTTACCGTGTTTTCAGTATATAAATAAAAATATTATAAGCACCATTAAAAAACAGTATATATAAATCAAATAAAAAATACTGTAACAGATTAAAAGAAATAAAAAAAATGGACGAACAAATTTTTCAGAGGTATTTTAAAATTATAGGCACTATTTAAAAAAATAAAAGGAGATAATGATTGACATAACACCCAAAGCTTTTTCTAGAAAAAATCATTCTTTATTTTTTTTAAATACCTAAGTTCATGTGGATGAGATAATCCACGGAGGCTTTCGCTCACAGGATCCACCTTTCGGATAGGGTGTCGCCGCCATCACACTACCGCATCGGCTCTGTTCATGTGGTTGAGATAATCCACGGGCCCTACGAGTAACATAGATTCGAGTGAGAAAGTGGATGCGTAAGCCGATCTCTGCAGGCAACCAAACATCTACAGTTGAATTACTCTTCGGGAATGCATTTACAGGCAACTACAGTTTGCAGCGTATCGATCTTTTTGGGCTAAACGAAGCAGAGACAGATTCAAGAAAGTGGATACTGTAATCTTTTTGAGTTAATCGCTGTAAGAGATTCTATTGTGGTCGGAGTCCGCACAAGGTCTCTTCATGGTTGGAGGTGCCGGCGTCACCTTCTTCCCCAGCACAACGACGGCTTCTGGAGGTGCTCCTTGTTATCCGGTTCGGTTCCCCGGGCCTCCACCTCGCTGCTGACATGCTTCAGATTTCCGATGCATGGTCATTCATGGAGCTGCCTCAGATTGCTTGGCTCTCCTATCTGGAACCCCTTCACCTTCTTCGCATGGAACTCCTCCAACACCTGGAGAGAAGACGGCAAACCGATCCCAGCTATGGCGACGGCCAATTCCGGACTTGTTTTCAGATACCTCGGGTTGAGAACAGACAACTAAGAGAGATCTCATGATATCTTACAAAATGATTGTAGATTGATGAGTGATCTCGATGTCGCAATAAATTAAATTCAGATATAAATCTCAACGAAACTATCATAACCAAAGTAATTCAGTATCAACAAGAGGAAACGAGCAGAGAGTTGTTTGTCACTCCTTTGGAACAAGAAAACATCTATTAGTACGATGAGTATATAAACCGACTAAATTGTAATTAACATACCGAATAAACCGAGGAGTGAAGCTAATTAAACAAACTAGCTATGATCCATGCAGACATGTTATAAGGTCAATGTGACAGTAAGTTAATTGAGAATGCCAATAAGTTATCGAAAAAGAGTCTTCATCAAACCTTCAAAATATGAGCGTCAGATCAACTGAGTAACGAACCTACTTGTAGTCTCACTCGCATGCTTCATATTGAGAATGCCAATAAGTTATCGAAAAAGAGTTTTCATCAAACCTCCAATCGGAGAAACCTCCAATCGGAGTCTCCACACAACCGATTGATAATATACGAGTGTCTGGTGGAGTCACGAACCAAATTGTAGTCTCACTCGCACGCTTCATATTATTTGCATTGCATGGTAAACACAAAACGTCAGTACCAAATTCATGTCTGACACAGTTAAGAAGACAAAGAGAACTGGTCCCACTCAGACAACAGACATGCAGTAACTCCAATCACACCATGTCCACTAGCCGACACACACAGGCCATGTGAAGATGAGCAATTTAGGGTGGAGGTAGACCTAGAAACCATGGATCTTGATGTGTTCTTTCTTCACAATACCGGCCTGCACCAAAAGAACATTATCCAGTAAGCCTTGGAAATCCATATCCATATCTTAACATCATCTATACCCGATCCATTCAACAGGTGCAACTGATGCTCACCGAGCAAGCAGCAAAGGGTTAGTCCACAGTTACACGCTAATCACATTTAGAAAGTGAAAAGAAAAAAACACAACATGAAGGAAAAAGACCTGAAACGATAATATAATAATTGTCGAGAAATAAAGATGTGATATACTGTACCTGAACTAAAAAGGAAGATACATTCTTCCGCTGATCACCTTGGAGCTGAATCACCTATCAGCAACATAAAATACGATGCATAAGATAGTCGACAAACAATTGACAATATTATCACATAAGTGATAAAGTACATATATATAAACGAGAAGATCTGCATCAGAAGCAACAACTAACTAGAAGAATACAAGTACCTGGCCTAGCTCTGGGTCCTGGACAACGGTTCCATTACAGCAGAACTCTTTCTTAAGGTCCTTCAGGATCTTGTTGTAGCTGAACTCCTTCTTTAATCCCTGCACAGTAGTTAGACACTTCCTGCCATTCCGCTGCTGTACGCGGACGTGCACATACTCCTTCGCACCAACACCTGAATCGTCAGCATTCGCCTCAGCAAAAGGATCTGTATGCAATGGAGGAAAAGTTTTAGCTTGATTTTTATCAATAATCCCTCGATCAGTTTCAAGTATATTTGTCTAGTCAACTCACCAAAAGCAGTAGGGAGCTGCACGTCCAGATCAGACATGAACTCTTAAGAATCTAGGAAATCACACAACAGTAACTTTTGTTTTATTGTCACAGCTGAAAAAATGTAAAAGCCAAACAATGTTAAACTTCCACTTGCAAGAAAAAGATGGTGCAACTCAAGTGAAAGAATCAGAGTATGATGTTTCTGTTTCCTTGTCTTTTCAAAGTAAGAAGAATCTTTTATTTGTCTAATTCTGATGTGGTGCAGAAGGAAAAAAGTAATTCAACAACATAATAGCTACAAGGAATATACCAAATCAAATTTGTGTTTATCTAGATACACAGATTCAAATAAAAAACAGATGATGCTGATATGTCTGCATGTGCCATAAGAACTTGGCACTTTAAAAGGATGGCTTCTGCTAAATATCAAGCAAAAGTCATATTTTTACACCAAAATTAAGTCATCTAATCCATCCAAGTAAAGCCACTTTCATGAAAATCTCCAGACATTCAGGGACCAAAAAACAATCCTAGGCTCCAAACACTAAATCTAAGCACGAACAAATGGAACAAATAGCAGCACTTGTCCAAGACTGAACACCATCATCCAACCAAAATTGATCTCTTCTTTCCAATCAAAGGAAACTCATAAACCGTACCATGACAGCGGAACAAGATATCTCACGTCCCCAAAAACATCAGATCACAACACAACACAAGCCATTTAATTGCTGGTGATGCCACACCGAATTGACCAAACAAAACACAAAAAATTATCAATTAGAAGAAAGGAAAACCCTAACTTGACACAAGTGCCCATAGTCAAGAGGGGAATCAAGAAGAAGAAGCACAACACCATCATTTCTCCATCAAAACAAATAAAAATATCGAGAAAAGAAGGGAATTCCGCTACCTGACCGCGGATGAGACCTCAGAACCTGTGAAATCTCCGACCGACGCACGAAGAACTCGGGAGAGGCGAGAACAATCCAGAACCTCCCGCTTCAAGCCGGCAATGCGCGGTGGCAGAAGAAGCGAGGCCTTATCCTTCGCATACAGAGAAGACACGGATTACCCGTGTACAAATTATACGCGGATGAATTCTCAACCGTTCGATTTCATCAAGAAGAAGAACTTCGTAGCTATGAAGGGCGTGGATTCGTTGTGGCGCATAGGTTATATTACGCGGACGCAAGTAAAAGGGTGCAACAGATGTAACTATCAACAAGTTGGGGTCGGAACTGACTTCGTCTCGAAAGGTCCGCTTGCTTTAAGAATAGTGAGCGTCTTGATGAATTGAAATGATCGTATGGACGGCCTTGATCATCCTCTTCACGTAGGATGACATTTTGGTGAAACAATGAGATCATGTGGTTTTATTGCCATCAATTTCTTTGTTATGAAATAACAATTAATTGAAGTTAAAATAATAAAAAAATATAAAATATAATTAAAACGATCCTTTTTAATAAAAAAATTATATTTAAATTATTATTATTTTCCAATCAAATTAACTTCAAAAAATAGGAAAACAAATCCTGACAGGAAACCTTTTTCCATGAAATTACTGTGTACCAAAAATAAATGTTTAATAGGAAAAATGCGAAATAATATTTTTAGTATCGTTTAGAGGTCGTTGGGCCGCCCGACCCAACACCGAGCCGGTCTGAGGCGACACGGTTCACCATATCCCACCATCATCCGTCCGATGGACTTCGACGGCTGAGATCAGTCTTCGTCGAAACCCTAGTTCGTAACACAATCCCCTATAAAAGGCCCCCCCAAAACATATTCGACTCCGTCACCGGCTTCGGCCTCCTGCTCGTCCGCGCTCAAGATCGGCATCTTCACTGTTCGTTCCTTGTGATTAGATGATTGGATTCATTGTCCACGCACTTCTTCTGTTCTCTCTTGGTTCGGTCTTCTCGTACTTTTGCCGCTTCGATTCGTTTTCCCTGTCCTTCTTCTCTTCTTTCTTGATTCGGAGATCAGTTTGCAAATTGGTTGGGCTGTGATGATGCTATTTTTGTGGACTAGAGTTTCTGATCCGTGGCCATTCATTTGCGCCAGTAGTTGAAGACTAACCCTTGGCTGTCTGAGCTCAACCCCTCTCGGATCTCGATCCGAGAATCGACAACGACTTCTCAGATGTCATAGATTTTTCATTTCTATGTTAGATTTGTCGCAAATTTCCTTGTTTTGCTTCTAAATATATATATATATCATTTCTCGAAAGCGAAAGTTGTTTTTTGTGCTTTTTATTTTTTGTATTTTACACAAAAAAAACATACTTTTGGGTGTCTTTTTGTTGGTTAAAGTTGCATCTTAATTTGGTTCCCGATGTGTTTATACTTGGTTGCGGTGTAATCTGTAATGTAATGGAAGAAGAAAGGGATGCGTCCATTACCAATTCTGGGGGATGGTGTGTTCCTCTTGGTATAATGGCTTGGGCGCTAGAGTCAATGTAAAGTGTGGTCATCCTGATTAGTGGCTTGATTTCGGTGCCATTTTAATCCTGGAAACGCCACGTACACAATTCTTTCATATAATTCTGCTTTAAAAACCTTCTATCAGATTGTGACTTTGGTCTCCAAACATTAAATAGCAATAAATTGCTTCTGATAAGCAATCTGTTTCTTCGGATAGTGTTTTTAGATCTTCTTGTAAAATTGACTTTAAACCTTTCGAAAATGTGTTTTTTTTTTGTTGTCTAATTGTTTTTGAACTTTAGCATCTGATTTAATTGCAATTACTGGCATCCTCCATAGTTTGTTAAAGATCAGATTACAATATGGTTGAACAATTAAATATTACCACGCATTTAAAAAACATACGTCATCATATAAAATTGTTGTCCAACTCTACCAATATGAGAAGCAGATAACATGCAGCCAACAAAATTAATCAGGTCCTCGTCATATTATCTTTCTGGTCCGGACTCTATTCATAAGAATTCAAGCAAGATGCAGTAATTATATATGAGTAGTATATGATTGACAAATCAACTTCAGTAGATATGATATACAGATACGATATGCAGATTCGTGCAGCCAAAACAAAAACCTCTAATATGAGATGCAGATACTTGCAGCATCAAGTTTCACAGCACCTCATATTATTTTAATTTCCCAGTCTCGCCAATTTTAAAGACCACCGGAAGAAGAATCCTCTAACTCATCCATATGGATTCAAGCAAGATGATTGTCGTAATTAAATATGGAAGGAACAATTTATAATAGATAAATAAACTTCAACAACTTTAATGCTCCCGCCATAAAAAAAAAAAGCTGGTAATCCAAGTTGGAAATCAAGCAAACTAGCATCATTTAGTGTCAATGACTTGCAGATGAGCACTAAAGATTTCTTGTAGAAGATGAATAACGAATTTCTCTCTTTTTTTTTTTTTCTGCACCTTATCAAGCCCACAATCAAATCTATCAGCCTGTATTAGGCTGCTTGACAAGCTAACATCAAATTAAATCATGTAGACAATGAAGGTATTTTAATTTTCTTCCAATTCATCAAATTTTTTTATTTTTATATTATATAAATCAGATATAAGAAGGTAATAAAAAGATAGGTCTTTGCTATAAAAGTCAACCTAGATAGAGATGGTCAGGATGACTAGCTTTGAGAATAAAGCTTTAGGAACAACCTCTTTGCATATGAGAAATGGACCACATGCAAAAGACTGAAGCAATATTAACCCTACAAATGATCTTTTTATTTTGAGATGCATGCAAACACTTGTGTGCACACATATATGTATCAACTTGTCATGAAAAAATCCTCATCAGCATTATTTACAAGGGCATATGCCAATTTCTCGATCTGTACTCTTAAGAAAAATATAATGATCAACCAGATCAGAAAAATATTAATGTTTTTTGCTTTAGTGACGACATTAATTAAAAAATGCCTAAAAACAGTACAAAGCCTTCTTGACGATGTACAATAATTTAGCTGGAAGGTTATAAACATATGGCGACATTCTTACCATACATCTAAAGCTTCTGACACAGTTTAAGGATCGGCAAGAGACTTCAATTTCACCTTCTAATCTACAATGTAACAAGAGTTCAGGAATTGATACCTACTGCATCTCCAGCTCTACATGGTGTTCGAGATAGTTAGCGAGAAATATTCAAAGAAGGCTGTCAACCTCTGAAACTAAAGATATCAAAATATTACTCATTACAAGCAAGTAAAAAACATCAACAGAAGCAAACTTAGCAAGATTTTCATGAATCACTATTGTAAGATACATACCATGTTTAAACAGAGTTCTAACGAAGGTTGCATGAATATCCTCGTCACCTAGTTCCAGCTTTCGCACTCATAGAAGAATGATAGCTGGTGCTTCTCTGCTTTCTATAGGAAGTGTAGACATCATCGTACTGGCTCACCTCATTGGGATTTGCAGTGGCTCCAAGTCCCAATCTCCCTGAACTACTTCGGTCTACACTCCCATCGGCATATGCTCCAGTTTCAGGGTCCAGCTGCAGGTTAGGAGGAGGAATGCATGCCCCTCCCTTTCGAACAGGAGATTCCCTCTCATAGTCATTGTATTCATCTTTTGGTTCAGACTGTCTCATTGGTCCTTCTGAAGGGTTGACCTCCCCGATCTCCTTAAAGAACTTGGAGACACGGTCAAGAGTCTCTGAAGGAGGCACAGTGGACGGGGGAATCACCGTTGGAATATCAAGAGGGCTCAAAGGAGAGTAGGGTACACCACTACCAATCTGCATCTTCCGCACCATGCCAGGGATAAGGCCAGGTGGAAATAGTGGATAAGGTGGAGGAGCTTGATCTGTTGTGCTAGGTGCAGCATTGGGTTGCAGATGAGCTATGGGCTGCTGAATTAGTAGTGTTCCTGAAAGAGAAGTCTGAGCAGCAGGTGGATAAACACCACTGGGTAGTTGGTTCATTGCGAGTTTCTGACTCACAGCGGGTGCAAATGGCAAAGCTGAAGTTGGAGGAAAATGTTTATTGGTATCTTGTTGGCCAAGGGGACCCAAATCAGAGTTTTGCTTATCCGGCCATTGATGAGCAGTTACACCTGCAGAACATAACAAACAAAAGAGGTGAATTTCTTGGTGTCAATTTAATAGCCAAAAAATATTTGATGCTTAACTGAACAACAGGACAAAAAACGCATGCAATTCCCACTTTAATCGAAAAAGCTATAACCATGAAATAGTTAATGCTTAAGTGAATCAATGAAACCATCATTAAATGTAATTTTTATAAATTATAACACAAACAATAGATCAACAACAACAACAACAACAAAGCCTAAGTCCCAACTATTTGGGGTCGGCTACATGGATCTTTGGACGTCATTGAGATCTATAAAACGTTATTTGCTTAGTTAAGTTTAGAGTATTTGAATATTTATTTATAGTTTTCACTAAAGTCTTTATAGGTCTTCCTCTCTCTCCTCTTACCACTAACAATAATCATTTCGTTTCTAACTACCGCATTCATAGGTCTCCTAAGCATATGCTCATACCATTTTAAATAATTCTCTCTCATCTTGTCCATAATCGAAGTGTACCTAATTGTTCATGAATAAACATATTTTTCTCTATCTTTCCTAGTAACTCCATATATCCCTCTCAGCAACACACATTTTGTAAATGTTACTTTTTAATTGCCCAACACTCAAAACTATAAAGCATTACTGATCTCACAACTATAAAGCATTACTAATCTCACAACTATCTTTTAATCTTAAAGATATCCGATGATCACACAAGATTTCTGATGCCCCTCGTCATTTTAACTATCATGTTTGTACTTTATGAATATCTTTATCGATCTCTCCATCTTGTTGAATAATTAACATTTTGTCTATCCAACTTAATTGTATTCTCCTACCTATTCCAAGTATTAGTACACTTACATCACATATATTCAGTTTTCGTCCTACTTAATATTCCAAAACCTTTAATTTCTAATGAATGCCTCCATAACTCAAGTTTATAATTAATTCCACTTAAATTCTCATCAACTAAGATAATATCATCACTGATAGAGCATATTTCGATACTACCCACGTGGCGACAATCAGTGGCTACCTCGAAACCAATGTGGCACACGCATAACGACATGACACCTCAAACTCGTGCGCAACGTACCTGTGCCGCTCGAGGTTGTACGAAACGGCACCGCCCAACAAAAAACCATCCACACCAGTACGAGGCGACGTCACACAACACGGAACCATGCAAGTCAATCCATGCTGCGTGGGGGCATACGGGCTGACCGCTCGGGGAATCGACGACCATTAACGACCCCTATACGATCGATCCTAGACGACATGTATAAAGGCCGACCCCCTGCCCAACGCTAGGGGGCGGTCTCCGAACTCTCAAACGCACACAAAACTCACCCCAACACCCTCATACTAACTTAAGCTTTGGAGGGGTCGAGTCGGGATTCCCCCTCCTGACTTCGACCTGTGTGCAGGAATCCAGCGAGGAAGGAAAAGCAATTCCCAACTCAACCTTGGGTCAGCTCGACAGCCGACAACCGACATCCCGACTCGACCTGTCGTCAACCGTCTCCAGTCGAAAAGCCATGTGGACAACCTTGCGCATTCAGATCGGACCGAGTCGTGCTGATAACTCGACCACGGCGCGAAGTTGCACAACAATCACCAAATAATATACACCAGAGAGGTCTAGCTTGTAAATGACTCGTAAGTTCATTCATTATCGATGTAAAAAGATAGGGACTTAAAATGGATCCTTGATGTAATACTATATTGGCAGAGAACTCACTAAATACACTCTCTATGGTTCTAACATTAGTAGCTACATTATTATACATACTCTTAATAACATCAATATAATTAGTGGATACATCTTTATTTTTTAAAACCCACCATAATAATTCTCAAGGAACTCTATCATATCCCTAAATCAATAAAAACCATACACAAATCTTTCTTTTTCTCTCTATACTTTTTCATTAGTTGTCTTAATAAATAAATAGCTTCTATTATTTAACTTTCAAGCATAAAATCAAATTAAATTTCAAATCTTATGCTACTTTCAAATTTCAATAACTCTTTTTCAAAGTTTCATGGTATGACTCACAATTTTAATTCCCCTATAATTAGAACAGTTTTAAATGTCACCCTTATTCTTATAAATTGGCACTAAAAAAAATTTTTTTCATTCACAAGACATCTTTTTTTATCTCATAATTTTGTTAAATAAGCTAGTTAACCAAGTTATTCCCTTGTCTCCTAAACTTTTTTAGGCCTCAATAAGGACACCATTAGGTCTCACACTCTTAGTTATTTTTATCTTTTTTATTTTTAGATGTCTTTTACTTCACTAGCTCTAATTTTCAAATAAGTCTATAATTATTAAATCTAACACAAACAATAGACCAACCACCAAATATGGCATGCTAAGAGGGTCAATGAAATCAAAGTTCTGCTTATCTGGTAACTGATGATGTGGCATTGATTTGACTATCAATCTATGAATGCTATATAGTAAAGAAATATTTAATGCTCAACTGAATCACTGTGTTAAATCTGAAGACCAAAATAAATAGAAATTACATGCACTTCTAACTGTCGATTCAAATATGTTATAGCCAGGAAATAGATAATATGCTTAAGTGGGGTAATGAAATCACCATAGACTGTAATTTTTCTGATTCATTACACAAACAATAGACCAACCACCAAATATGGCATGGTAAAAATCAAAGCAAAAAATGACGACCAAGAGAACCTCTTCCAGCATGAAAACATGAATAATGCACATTGGCATAACATGAGATCATTAGGATGATGGAGGTTATTCGAAGTTCTGAAGTACTTCAAAAGATGACTTGAGCAAACTTGTGGTCAGTCAATTGTTTAAATTGCCATAAATTGAAGCTAATTGTGAACAATAGCCTTGTGATGAAATATGTACATTCTGGTAACTATGGCTACAGGATAATCAGAAGTTGATGCAATTTCATGCCTTTGGTTAGCCTGCTTATGTCAAATATTAATATTTGTTCTCATATATTATATCTTTCCAATGATTATGGCCTGGAACTAGTCCATGTCATTAACAGTGTACACTGGAGAAAAAAATAGGAGGAGGATTTTCTGCAGTTCAAAAACAGTGACATTCTGTAGATAAGCAAAAAATAGCAAGGCAACTGACACAGAGCTCAAAGCAAGTCAGCATATTCAACTGTATGAAATATAATCACTTTTGTACTTGGGAAAAAAAAAAGCTGCTCCACCTACTTGGTGCATTAAAACCATAATAACCCCCCCCCCCCCCCCCCAAAAGTTTCTCTGGAAGAAAAGAAACCATGATATTACAGTGGGAAGGATCATACATCAATATGATCATGGCTGAAAGTAATCAAGAAGTTCAGAATTTTTACTAAGACAAAAAAAGGAGCCAAGATATAAAGGGTAAGGTTCATTTAAGTGTTTAAACAAGCCCCACAAAATAAAGTAATAATCGAACAAATACTAGGCCATTATTTCGCATGCAGAAATGTGGTGCAAATAAATAAGATCAAGTGAGACCTGTGAAACTCGAAGGATCCGATCCAGCTATCAGTTCCTTCTGTGCTGCTAACCGAAATGGTAATCCACCAGTCATTTCCTTCTCAAGACTCATAATAGTATCCTGGTCATAAACTTCTTTTGATGCCCAAAAATGTAAAATCTTCTCCAGACGAGGCTGATTAGCATCTTTGTTATGTGGGTTATTGTAAATTCTTGCAAGCATGGATCCTAACACAGGTCTAAATGCAAGTGCTTCATTGTCCAGTTCTTGAGGATTGATCCGACGTTGCAAGCTGCATCACAGTGTTAACATAAAAGGGGCAAAATTAGTACTGGAGTAACCATTGAAAATGAAGAATTTGAAGGGTAGCTTCCTACTGAAGACTAATCAGTTCAAACATATAACAGAAATAAGCAAACAATAAACAGTACTAGAAATGGAGGTACTTTAGAGGGAAGGAAAAGTAAATCCACGCAGCACAACATATATTTGCAACACCCATTTATTCATTGAATCAAGGTTGATGGGCTTTGTCCATCTTAATTGCCAATATGCATGCATATTACATACATAGTATAAAATATATACACACATGCAATATTAGACAGATATTTAGTGATTTCAGTAGATAAAGTTCCTTGACAGTTGTGCCACTATGCTGCTAAAGATGCAAGTGATCAATCACACCATGTTCAACTTATGGTGTAACCGCTTGCAGTTACAGCAGTCAACAATAGAAAGTGGTGGTTTGCAGGATTGGTCAATCCTGACCAAATGAGGCCATTCCCACCAGATCCAGACACCTTGATTTTAATGAGATCAAAGGGATAATCCAATCTTGTTGATCCCAGTTGACCGCAAACCATCACAATGATGAACTAATTCCAACTTAATAAATTTTCGACTGACCAAACTGATCTCCATCCAATTTGGAGAAACCTTGCCTATTTTTCGATCATTCCAAAAAAAAGGGCTAATCAAACAAGTCAACACAACAATTCATGGTCTTAAATATACAATTGGGCTTGATCAGGACCCTGTGATCCTTGAAGTAAGATAAGTAATGCAAGCTGCACAAAATATTATTAATAATAAACAGAATCACTACAACCTCCAGATCTTTTCAACCATTTATCATTTTCTACCTCTTGGCTCTGTCATGTTGCTACACAATGTTATATATTATCATACCCATAGTGCAGTTAACTGACTTATTATATGTCATCTGGATCTTGGAATATAACATCTGCAAGTTCCTACCAATGAGTAAGCTTACAGACATGTTTTAACAATGATCTGCTAGTTTGCTGGAAAAATAGAAGGTAAAAAGCTTTATAGAAATACTTGGTTCTCCACCGATGCAAATTAAAACTATGAAACATCATAAACTATCTTCAACAAAGCAAGTAGGGCCAGCTACAGCAAAGAAAAAACAATATGAAAAACTATAACATCAGGAGAAAGAAATAAAAGATGCTCAATAAGAATTATCTAAAAATTACATAAGAACCTCATGTACGTACACTAGAAATAGTTGCACAGACAACAAAATAAACAGTTCAGAAAATTGAACGAAAAGCGGATTATTCATAACCAAAGGATATACTGATTGCTTACTGCTAAAAGAGAACACGATGAACAGATGAGTGAATGATCTTTAATACCTCTCAAACAGAATATCATTGACTAGAAAAATTATATGTATCTGTCTCTCAGAATCATCCAAAGAAAAGACACCATCTCTAAGGGCTTCAGCCAGAGCCGGTGCAAAAGGCGATCTTTGCATAAACCACATTTTGGCTCCCTTAATTGATTCCTTGGTGCCGGAAAGATTAGCAAGCACACTATTAAGCTCTGCAGCAACATCAGATGGAAGTGGCCCTGATAGGCCCTTGAATGACTTAGTTGATGGTTCATAATCAGCTCGAGGTTGTCCGATGAATGTTTGGGAGTGCACTGGTTGATGCTGATCATAAAAGGGTGGATAAGAAGGTTGATGTAACTGAGATGCACCCAACAAAGAACCTGTAGGACCAACTGCAGTGCCTAAGGAGGGAAGATTTAGGGCAGACGAATTTAACACGGAATTAGGCATCATAGGCATCGATGAAGGAGTGAAAGAATTGTTGAAGGGTGCACCAGATTGCCGTTTTGACAGCCAGAGCTTGTATCTATAGTAATTATGACCCTCACCACCAAACAGGAAGCTGTAAGCAGGATTATCATGTTGCTTATCACGAATCATAGCTTCAAATTCAGGGCCATTTTTGACAGCATATTCAACTAGTTTATCAATCCGCTTCTGGAGCTCAGGATCTGAAGGAGGTGCTGCTGGTGGAGGAGCTGACTCATATGGGTGTGAGTAAGCAGGTGGAGGCATGAGATGAGGGGGTGGATTGTGAGGCGCAAAGGAAGGTGGTGGTTGTTGTTGTTGGAGGTTGAGGGAGAGATGAGGATAGAGCTGCTGTGGCAATGGAAAAGGACGGTGATAAGGAGGGAATTGTTGAAGAGAGGGATGAGGCAAGAAAGCTGGCCCATGTACTTGGTGTGGAAATTGTTGAGTTTGTGGATGGAATCCAAACTGTTGTTGTGATGGCATGTTCGCCTGCTGTTGTTGTTGCTGAGCAAAGGCCATGGCTGTTGCGTACTCAGGAGGTTGTCGATCCATCAATATGTTATTTAAGTGGAATCCAAAACTTGTTGCTGAGTGTTGATAGTGTTTCCTCCTTTCTCAAAAAAAAAAAGACCTAAAAGCACCAGTAACAATAATAAGTAACAAAAGGGTGCAAATAAAGTGACGCAAAAGGATAGAACACAGGTTCCTTGTGAAACTAATGAAGATACTAGGTATAGCATAACAGTAGATAAATCATAGTTCAAAATGAAATTGGTGCTCATTCAATTGATAGCCAAATTCATGAAGTGGCAATCCAAGCCTATAAAGAATACACTATAATTCAGACATATCAAGAAATCCCACAATAATTCTCAACAGAAATCCAGTATTAACATTTAATAGTAGAAGAAGAGGTCTAACTGACAAGGTATAAGTGATATATACAGTGGGAAGCTTTCTATTCCATAAACAACATGAAGAGGAAAGTCATCAAAAAGCAGAGAGAAATTAACAAGAAAAAAACAATACATGATTAGCAAGTCAAAGACAACTTTTCTATTCCAAAAGTCCACCTCTAAAGTATCCCAGGAATACTGAAAGTATATACACCAAGGATGTGGGAAAGCTTTCAAGAAAGAACAAAATCCATAAATGCTCTACGCCTCTATCTAACAAGTCAAAGATACAATTTTTATATTCCAAAAGTCCACCTCTAAAGTATCCTAGGAATACTGAAAGTATATATACAAAGAATGTGGGAAAGCTTTCAAGAAGGAACAAAATCCATAAATGCTCTATCTAACAAGTCAAAGATACAACTTTTCTATTCAAAAGTCCACCTCTAAAGTATCCCAGGAATACTGAAAGTATATATACGAAGAATGTGGGAAAGCTTTCAAGAAAGAACAAAATCCATAAATGCTCTATCTATCATGCAATGTTCATCACTATCCTGATTCGATGTGTATTCATAAACAACAATCACAACCTTGCTGTCTGGGGATACACGATATACATAGAAAATTCTGTAAGAACTGAAAGAAGAAACTTCTGTTTGATGCACAAAGCCCTGAACAGAAAAGTTTTGCCAATAATTCTTTCTAGGTCAAAAATACTTCCAAAGTCAAATGATACAATCTGTAGAATAAATTCTACATAGAAACCTAGAGGGATCCCATTTTGGGGCTGCTGAGTCAAGAAAATCATAGAAATAAAGCAATAAACTCAACAAACCAAAGAAATTTATTGCTTTGATACTTATGTCAAGGGAAAAGACCTGCTGAAGTGTAAATAAACTTAGCGAACTGATAAAAAAAAATACCAGTAGCATAAAAGGGCAATTTTTATAAGTAAAAACCAAATACAAATACACATAGGAATAGCTGTACCAAGAAGAAACAAGAAAAATAAAATAAAAGACAGTCAAACTGAAGAAATTTACCACCTTGATACTTCGATCAAGATGAAGCAGAGAGTGTGCTACTAAAATGTAGAAGAGAGAGAAATATAACTCAAAATTAATTTGAAAATACATTCACATTCCTGGCATAGGCCATAGAAGACTAAAATTGTCTTGCAATTTAGTATTCATTTATTTTTCTTTCTATGTCACATCTTATGTCATTGTTATTTCATATAACACAAAATTAATTTGAAAATACAATCACATTCCTAGCATAGAAGACTAAAATTGTCTTGCAATTTAGTATGCATTTATTTTTCTTTCTTTGTCACATCTTAAGTTATCATATTTCTCACCCAAAAAGCTAGTAATGGTAAGTTGAGATGGGATATTAAGTTTATACAAGGCTGATTCCAATCCAAAAAATAGTCTTTAGAAAGTTGATCCAAACTGAGCCATCTAGCTAGTGGTCAATTTTTAGAAGAACATATGCTTCACTACAACCCAAATTGAGTAGCCATGTAGTCAATACTTTTTACCCATGAACGCAACAAAACATTCTAAACAAATTGATCAAATTGACATTGTGGATACTAAGTATAAACATTTGAATTTTTTTTTTTAAAAGGATTACAAAGGAGAGTTTTTCTGATCTTCACTTTAACTACTGTTGGTTTTATTGTTTTTCCTAGTATATTTATTGCGGTTTCACAATTTGTTTATTAGTACCAATTTATCGACACTAGGAAAGGCCGATCCTTGATTATTCTTTTCCTTGCCTTGTTTTAAAGTCCTGTACCTGTTGATCCTCAATTTCACAAAGAAGCTTATCTATCACACCCTGACCATGGGTATATGCATCGAGATATGCATGATTCCATGGATTATGACCATAGTCCTCTGCAGGATATAAAAGTGCAAGTGAAGACATGAAGTTGTTGAATTTAGTTATTAAAGCATATATGATGAAAATGGATGTGTGGGATAGAAAACAAACATTTTCTGGGAGATGGCATAATACAACGGATGGGCAGTCCCTAATTTGTAACAAGCTAGGAAATTTGGATGCGTCCACATTGCCCATTCAATGACATAGAAGACAATTTTGATCGAAAGAATAAAAGGATTTCAGCAATATGACATGACTGGCTGGTTCGAGATTCAAAGGTCACTACATTTTATTTTATTGAATTTAACTTCTGAAACAATTAGATTTCATAGCAAGAAAAAGAACAAGAGTGCTATTAGACATTGGGACTGAAATAGAAAACATAACATCTCAAGGCACAAGGTTATTGTCATTTTGTGAGATTCTGAGAGTTAATGCATGCAACTTTACCCTCAAACATGAGTGTGTTTCTATGATTTTCAAACGCGTCAAACATTTTCTGGGAGATGGCATAATACAACGGATGGGCAGTCCCTAATTTGTAACAAGCTAGGAAATTTGCATGCGTCCACATTGCCCATTCAATGACATAGAAGACAATTTTGATCGAAAGAATAAAAGGATTTCAGCAATATGACATGACTGGCTGGTTCGAGATTCAAAGGTCACTACATTTTATTTTATTGAATTTAACTTCTGAAACAATTAGATTTCATAGCAAGAAAAAGAACAAGAGTGCTATTAGACATTGGGACTGAAATAGAAAACATAACATCTCAAGGCACAAGGTTATTGTCATTTTGTGAGATTCTGAGAGTTAATGCATGCAACTTTACCCTCAAACATGAGTGTGTTTCTATGATTTTCAAACGCGTCAAACATTTTCTGGGAGATGGCATAATACAACGGATGGGCAGTCCCTAATTTGTAACAAGCTAGGAAATTTGCATGCGTCCACATTGCCCATTCAATGACATAGAAGACAATTTTGATCGAAAGAATAAAAGGATTTCAGCAATATGACATGACTGGCTGGTTCGAGATTCAAAGGTCACTACATTTTATTTTATTGAATTTAACTTCTGAAACAATTAGATTTCATAGCAAGAAAAAGAACAAGAGTGCTATTAGACATTGGGACTGAAATAGAAAACATAACATCTCAAGGCACAAGGTTATTGTCATTTTGTGAGATTCTGAGAGTTAATGCATGCAACTTTACCCTCAAACATGAGTGTGTTTCTATGATTTTCAAACGCGTCAAACATTTTCTGGGAGATGGCATAATACAACGGATGGGCAGTCCCTAATTTGTAACAAGCTAGGAAATTTGCATGCGTCCACATTGCCCATTCAATGACATAGAAGACAATTTTGATCGAAAGAATAAAAGGATTTCAGCAAAGAATAGAAAACATAACATCTCAAGGCACAAGGTTATTGTCATTTTGTGAGATTCTGAGAGTTAATGCATGCAACTTTACCCTCAAACATGAGTGTGTTTCTATGATTTTCAACGCGTCAAAAGATGAGTAAAATGAATCACTTCACCCCTCCTTCACCCATATTCATTCCCAATAAAATAATGGGCTTGCGTTTCTGAACATTAAAGAACACATAACTACCTATTGTACTTACCGTCTATAGAACAAAATGACAAATCAAGAACTGCTCAAAATGCTTAAAGACACTTGCTAGAATTATCTCAAGAAGAATATCACTTTCCTCAGTCCTGCCTTGTCTTTGCAGCAACAGTTGGCCAACTGCTAAAAATGAAGGAGAAAATAAAAGCATAACATCTCAGAAGTCTGAAGAGAGTCTACTAAAGAAATCAGGCATGCTTTCACTGAAATGACAATGTAATTATTGAATTTATAAAACGACCATATACCATACATCCAATCAGATCATAATCTCAGGACACAAAACAGACCCAACTTCTAAATACTCAATTTCTTGACTCAATTGATTTATTACTTTAATACAGGTACCAAAATACTGTTTGTTTTCACTAGCCAAAGTGTAAATTTCTCCGTCCCCAGAATCATGATTTTGATTATACTAATCTTCAACAGGTGTTCGCGCTGTAAATAGGTGAGTATAGTAAAATAAATAATATCAACGATAAAAGAAAGCCATAACTCTTTTGGCTTCAAGTAATTCCGTGAGGGTACATTTGATTTCTAGAAAACAGTGACCTATTTGCATCTTTTGGAATATTGTGATTCACATTTCAGAAACAATTCCACTTCCGTTTCACCAGGTCTTAGACCATCAATTCCAAGATCATCACCAACATATTTCACCCTTGCGTCGTGCAAATTCAACCATATATAATAAAAACCTCCATAGCCAGTCAGCATCTCAACGCCATAGTGGGAAGAAATAAGAAAGAGTGGCAGGGGCATGTTAGGCATATCTAGAATAACCTTACTCTAAGCAAGCATCTTCGATCTCTATTTCATCTATGTCATCGAATGTGTCAAAGGGTGCGAGAAGGGAACCAGCACAAATAATCCGCCAACATGAGGAGGAAGGATTAGGTTCCGGCGAGGAAGCAGGAGCAGGAGACTTTTACATACCTTAGATCGCTTGCCGCCGCTGGTGGCCGGTGCCGATGAGATTTGACGAAGCCTACGCCGACGGGGTTCGCCGGCGGCTGGCGGAGGATGGAACGCTGAGGACGGATGGGGGAGCCGGTGGGAAACCAGTGAAGGCGACGCCGACCGTGGAGATCGAGAATTCTTGTTTCGATACGTCGAAGCAATGCGCATCACGCACGCAGGACCAAACCCTAATTGCAGTTTGGTTCGATCCAATTTAGCGGTTTGAACCGGAAAATCGCACGCATATATATATATATATATATATATATATATATAGGATGAAACGATCCATCAAAATTAGATAGATTTTTAAGTCATAATATTATTCTACTATGTCTTTACCAATTAATTAGTTGATACATTAAAAAAATTCTAATTTAGTAAAAAAAATAGAGTGTGTTTTAGGTTGATTCGTATAAAAATCATAAGTATTTTCTAATATACATAATAAAAGAGTTTTCCTATCATGCTAAGAGTCAAATTAACATATATGGAGGTTAGGTATTGATTTAACCCAAAAACTTAACTTTTTATGTTACGAACTAAACCTAATATATGTAACCTAAACTCTGATTCTCAATTTATCTTCTTCTTATCTCACACTTATAAATCTTTTTAATATTGTCAACGTAACATGTTGATTAAACATTACGTCTATATTAGCATTAGCTTAATGCTACCTCAAGTACTCAGCCATCGAATATATTTATCATACTCTAAAGATTATTAATGGAAATTACATAGACAATAATTATAATCGATTAGACGATTGTCGTCTCACGCATTGACGATTATGTAATCTCATGTATTACTAAAAACCTATTATAAAAAAAGACATAGGTGCGTTCTCTATCAAATTAACTTGACTCGCTATAATTTTTCTGTATTTTAAGTTCCTAATTTACTTGTTTGAAATAGTAATTAAAGGTAGTTTTTTTTTTTTAAGAGAAAAAAAAAACCTTGTCAAAAAACCACCTCAATTCTTAGTTGAAACTTCGTCAGCCTCGATGATGACTGAAGTTGAATTGATTCCAAACAAATTTTCTTGTCAAACAACCACAACCTTATCTTCCAGGATTTTTAGCCAACAATGTTGTTGGATCTCAACAGTACAGTACGATATTTCCGAGTGATTTCTATGAGCCTTCGGTTTGTAGTAGGAGATCATATAATTCAATCAGACTGTACATAGATTTAAAACAAGTTAGGACATACAGACAACAGAATCCAACCTCAAAAACTTTGTAGCTTTCCAAAACCCTCCCTACATGTACAACTAGTGCCAAAGTGACACTCAACCAATGAAGCCAAAAGATGTGAAGCAATCGAGATTGATCTCCAAGTGGTAGAAGAAGACCAAACAAGGATTTAAGGAGAAGCTCTACCAAAATCCATTCTAATCCTCTAAACAAGATGGATGGATCCTAATCTTTTTTCTGACCAAGTTTCTCCGCTGCTCACGCTTCACGAGATTCCTGAAGTATGAATGTCCATGACTTTGGAATAAGATCTCTTTCTTGTGTTGTGGTTAAGGATGGAGGAGTAGGTTATCCTTTTCTTGGGACTGGTGATTTCCTTGATGCATTTTAATTTTATCTTTTAAATAAGTTAATTAGATAAAACTTTAAAGATAAATATCTCTTAGTTTAAATTATTATTTTATACTTATAAATTATAAGTGTTTTTTTTTTTAGAAGTTCAATATAATTTTATTGGATTAATAGTAACTTTTTTTTTGGGGTTTAATCTTAAACTAATAATAACTCGAAAGAATTATACTTATATATGATCTTTGCCTTTCTTGGTCTTAGAGAGCAGCAGAAAGACGAGAAGCCATGGCGTATATTTTGCTCCATGGAACCCTGCAAGCATCGATCTTGGAGGCAGACTCCTTACTAAAAGCTCGCCGAGATCGTACTACTCAAAAATCTATTCCAAAGGTATAATTTTTCTATCTACAATTCCATTTCATTTCATATGGCATTCTCACGATCCGATTCGACGAGAAAGATGCCAATTCAAACCATGGCTTTTCATTTATTTGATGCTGTCGAGATCGTATCAACTGATGTGTTATGCATGGTGTTATTGCCGGTGTCAAATGGGAGAGCTCCACTTTCTCGAGGAGTAGGCTGTTGAGAGGCTTCTCATGGATCAGGAGAGTCTCATTCTGCCGTCCCAAGGTGGATTGATTGCCTCGTTTTGTCCCTGAATTATGCTTGGATCATTCGGAGTTGATGTCGATCATGCATACGCAGGTCGTCGAACAGATGGAGGCATTCGGCAACGAGGGCTCTGCGAACGTCTACGCTACCATCGACCTGGAGAAGGCCAGGGTCGGTCGCACCAGAGTGATGAGCGAGGACGAGCTCGTCGACTCCTTCAGGTGGAACGAGTCGTTCCACATCTACTGCGCGCACCACGCGGCGTACATCATCTTCACCGTCAAGGCGGGGAGAGCCGTCGGGGCGGCGGTCATCGGCAGAGCATACCTGCCGGTGAAGGACGTCGTGGATGGCGCGGCGGTGGATCGGTGGCTGGCGATCTGCGGCGAGGACCGCAAACCGCTGGAGCGAGGGGCTAAGCTGCATGTGAGGGTGCAGTACGTGGCCGTCGACGCCGACCCGGAGCAGAACTGGGGTAGAGGGATCGCTGATCCGAGGCACACAGCGGTGCCTCGAGCTTTCTTCCCTCAGAGGTATGGCTGCAGGGTGAGGCTTTACCAGGACGCCCACGTACCAGACCACTTCATCCCGTGGATCCCGTTGGGCGATGGGTACCACCACGATTACCAGCCCCAGAGATGCTGGGAGGACATCTTCGACGCGATCACCGGCGCGCGGCATCTCATTTACCTCACTGGGTGGTCGGTTTTCACGGGAATCCGCCTGGTGAGGGATCCCCGGAGGCCAAGGGCCGGAGGAGACGCCACGCTGGGGGAGCTGCTCGTGAGGAAGGCCGGAGAAGGTGTTCGAGTGCTGATGCTGGTGTGGAACGACAGAACCTCGCTGGGACTCGGACCGCTGAAGAAGGACGGCTTGATGGCCACGCACGACCAGGACACCTTGAGCTACTTCAGGAACACTGGCGTGCACTGCGTCCTCTGCCCTCGTAATCCTGACGCCGCGAGTAGCTACGTGCAGGACATTCAGATCTCCACCATGTTCACGCACCATCAGAAGACGGTGCTCGTGGACGGTGAGGCCGCAGGAGGAGGGAAGAGGACGATTCTGAGCTTCGTTGGCGGGATCGATCTGTGCGATGGGAGGTACGACACGCAGCACCACTCTCTCTTCCGAACTCTGGCCACGACCCATCGCACGGACTTCCACCAGCCAAACTTTGAGCGCGCGTCGATCCGCAAAGGCGGGCCGAGGGAGCCTTGGCACGACATCCACTGCCGGCTCGAAGGCCCCGTCGCTTGGGACGTGCTGCGCAACTTCGAGCAGAGGTGGAGAAAGCAGGGTGGAGGGGAGGAGCTGCTACTGCAGCCCGAACGCATTCCATCCCTCCAGACAGACCAGTACGACTCTCGCGCTGTGGAGGACGAAGACGCATGGAGCGTCCAGTTGTTCCGCTCGATCGACGGTGGCGCGGTCTCTGGATTTCCCGACACACCAGAGGCGGCGGCTTCCGCGGGGCTCGTCACCGGAAAGGACCATGTCATAGAACGCAGCATCCAGGATGCTTACATTCACGCCATCCGCCGAGCCAAGGAGTTCATCTACATCGAGAACCAGTACTTCCTCGGGAGCTCGTACGGATGGAGTGCAGCACACGGCATCAAAGTCGAGGACATCGGGGCGCTGCATCTCATCCCCAAGGAGATCTCTCTGAAGGTGGTGAGCAAGATCGAGGCCGGAGAACGGTTCACCGCGTACGTGGTGATCCCGATGTGGCCAGAGGGCATCCCCGAGAGCGAATCGGTTCAAGCCATCTTGGACTGGCAGCGGAGGACGATGGAGATGATGTACACAGACATCACGCAGGCACTCCGAGCCAAGGGGATTCGAGCGGACCCCAAGGACTATCTCTCCTTCTTTTGCTTAGGTAATCGAGAAGGAAGGAAGTGGCCGGGCGAGTACCAGCCGGAGGAGCGACCGGAACCGGACACGGATTACAGCAGAGCTCAGCAGGCGAGGCGATTCATGATCTACGTGCACGCCAAGATGATGATAGGTGGTAACCATGAACTGGCTTCTGCAGCTTGTGATTCTCGTAACGATTGATTCCTGACTCGTGGTTTCAGTGGACGACGAGTACATCATCGTTGGCTCAGCGAACATCAACCAGAGATCCATGGACGGAGGGAGGGACTCGGAGATCGCGATGGGTGCGTACCAGCCCAGCCATTTGGCATCGGAATGGCAGGCGGCGCGGGGCCAAGTCCACGGCTTTCGGTTGGCGCTGTGGTTCGAGCACATGGGGACGGTGGACGACGTCTTCCTCCGTCCCCAGAGCGCCGAGTGCGTTCGCATGGTGAACATGGTGGCCAAAAGGAATTGGGATCTGTACGCGAGCGAGGCGCTGTTCGATGACCTGCCGGGCCATCTTCTTAGCTACCCCATCGACATCGCCGACGATGGAAAGATCACGGCGTTGCCGGGGTCGGAGGTCTTCCCGGACACCAAGGCCCGAGTTCTTGGGAGAAGGTCCGAGTACCTTCCCCCCATTCTCACCACGTGATGCCTCATTTGTGGATCTGTTTGTGTTATTTCAATGGACGAAGACTGAAAACGGTGCAACACTCTCCAAACACATCGAATCATACAGTCTATGAATCTATATGATTGAATTGAGTAAGACTGATCAGTATTAACATGAATGATTGACACCACACTTATATCGATTATATGTAGAGCAGCATAGAGTTCTTTATCGGTATACTATCGAGTAAACGGTAATATATAGTGGACATCACCATGCATCTGCTGAGCAGGTAGTAAAGCAGCACCCAGAAAACAATGATCTTGAATGGATATCCTCCAAGTTGTAATCTTCATCTACCATGACCTGACACTCCTTTTAACTGTGATTCAAGATTCCAGAACAAGGGATTGGGTTTGCAGATCATTGCTTCCACCGCACTGGTCCAATCGAGGAGAGGAAATGTACCATCTGATGTTAGATGTGGCTATCGAGCAGAATGTTCCGTGACATCTGATGAGGTGTAGTCGATTGGAGATTGATCCCAAGGAGGAACTATATTTTGCCGAGGAAACACGAACAGATTGTGTGGGAAAGAACCAGCAGGCAGTGCATCAGCACTTGCAAGCTGACCAAAGGAACCCAAGGCTGGGGAAGGATTTGCTGCTTCTGCAACCCTCCTACTTCCTGCTGGATCACTTGAAGCACAAGGTAAACTGATTCCACTGTGGTGAGAAGGAAGAAAAAGATACTGATATGAGTCTGCTGTAAGAGCTTGCAAAGAATCTTCATTGCATGGCTTTCCACCATATGAATCTTCTTCTCTCTTCTTAGACTCCATAAAACTTTCTGTACAGCAAAACATGTGTGTGCAAAGGCAATGATGTCAGACTTACCTGTGACAGGATGCGATTCCTGATGACTTATTACACATCAGTGAATAGTCGGTGGATGCTTACCGGCACTGTTCCTGTCAAAGGGATTGTTGCAGCCTTCACAGTGGCACAATCTGGAGCATCCCATTTTTGCCTTAAGAGCGACAAGGGCAGAGGAGGGCAACATATGTATCAGACCACATCAAGAAGAAGAACTAATGGCAGAAAGAAAGAATTACCAATGAAAGGAACACCAGACCTTGAAACATTCGCAGTAATTTTTCACGCAATTGGACTTCCTGCAATTGCATCCCGCTCCATGCCTGGGTGAAGTTATCAAACACTGCCTATTATTCTCCCCCTGCAGAGTTTGCCCATGAGAGTCATGTTTCATCGGCCAAAGGTAACAATGCAGGGTTGCAATCCTTACCTCAAGAACACTTGGTTGATCTGCAGGCTGCACAACATTGGGACCAAAGGCATGTGTGTTCTGAGTCTCGATCTCTTCTGTTATGTCAGATATCCTTTCCTGGTACTCAGGTCGATTAAGGCAGTGTTGGCACCCACAAGCATCAGAACAATACGTCTTCGAGTTGAAGCACTCACAATAGCTACAGTTAGAAGCAAAAAAAAATTGGATTAAAAGAGATTAAAGAGACTTTTGTTAGAAATATTGTGTGCGCGCCATGGAAGAGATGAGCAGAGAATATTATGATTAAAGATTAAAAGAATCATACTACATATAGTCGTCAATGCTTGATTCTTGACATAATACCAAGTCAGTTAGATAAAATTTGATTTGGGTCACATAAAAAAAAAGGATTGAATCGATCAAATTATAATTTGATTCAATGAAGATTATTCACGCCAAGACGGGTAGAGAATCATCCCGTAGTATCAGAGAAGATGCTGACTCTAACGAAGTTTGAATCGGGCAAAACAAGAAATACCAAAGATGAATAGAAAAAGATGTTCGAAACATTTATGTACGTGCGACAAGAAAGTTTGATTCGTAAAATTACTAACAACACTTGATCCGGAGCAGAGGAAACTTACTGTCTCAAGCAACCGGACTTCTGACATTTACACCCGGGTATCCTCTTCCTGCTCACGTGAATGCCACGATTGGATTGGAGCGAGAAATAGAAGTAAAAGCGGAGATTAAGCTTGACGGAACTTGCCTCTTTCTTGTCGAGTTCATCTGGGTTGGCATTGTAGGGTTGCTACCGGTTGGATTTGCAGAGCGATTCAGAAGCAAAGAGATGATCAAGTAGTTCTTGAATGGTAGAGTCCGTCGATCCAACAATCTCACGAATGAGGAATCTGCGTACCTATAAAGGAGAGAGAGAGAGAGAGAGAAACGTCGAGGACTGGGGGATCTCAGCGGCGCTTTCTTCTTCGCGTACGCCGCCGTTGGACCGCAACACGGAGGGAGAGAAATAAGACAGACGACAAGTTTGTTAGCGTCGTTACGAGTAGAGTTTCACTAAAATTTAACTAAGGGTATTTGTGTAATTAAGATGTTACACGTTAAGGTGGTTTTCGAATCGGATGATAAATTAGGTAGACTCTACTTTGCTATTTATAATCTTATTTTTTTAAAAATAATATTTTTTGAAATCAAGAGGTAGTGAACGACATCGACGAGCAACATCGATGACAATAATATCGATAACAAGTGTTGTCGACAATAATTACGGACGTATTCACATGAAAAGGATGAACTAAGAGATAATGAGAAAGAAAGAAAAAGATAAATTTGATAATATTACGATTATAAATAAAAAATAATATTTTATTATTTTTAAAGAATTATCAATAATAAGAAGATTGTGAATAGTAAATAGGAGACTGAATATTAAGTTTCTAAATTAGGGTTAGATGATTAATTAGAGAGTGTTCTTATTTATCGGGAAATAAAGTTCTAATTAGTCTTAAAGACTTGATATATTAAATAGTCATAAGAAAAAAATGATTATTATTTATGAACAAAATCTTCACTGAATTACTAGTTTTAATGCTGACTTGTATTTTTGTAGCTAATTTATTCACATTTCATCATTACAAATATGTAATTAGACAAGGTGATAATGTTATGACAATACACACAAAAAAAAAGTCCCTAAAATTGTAAAAAGAGAAGATGTAGAATAATGATATAATCAATTATAATTGATAATATCAATAAATGAGATTTTTAATCTTCTCACTAGTTTTAAGATGTTTACAAAAGACATAATCAATTTAAACACAAGGTAAATATATTCAAAATTTCGAATATCTTTTCAAAATTATTAAATAAGTTGAATCCAATTTTAATTAGTGATTCAAGAAGTTGCTTTCTGGTGAGGGGTTTATTGAAGTACAAAATATAACCAGCTTCAAAAAACTAAAGAAAGGAACATTGGATTAATTGGCTCATACTCTTGTAATGTACATATTATATGTTAAACCTGATTATAAAGAGAAATAATAATATTAGGTACTAAAACTACGGATGTTATGCGGTGATGCGAAGATTTGCTAGTTAGCTACACTAAGAATACACATATCTAGTTATCAGTCGCAATGTGTATTCCACGTTAGCAAGCTAATTGCAACATCAATGCTTGAGACGAGCAACAAGTAACACTAAACGAACGAGGGAGACAATGCATTACGGCTAATAAAAGCAATCGAAAGTAATTTTGTCCATGAAGCAACCACACTCAACAATACTACCACATATGACAACAATCAGGAGTTTAACTCAGTGGCCGTTTAGAGATTGAAATGTTTTCTTTGACGTATTCGACACAAAACATGTCTAATACCTTTTTTTTTTTTTTACTACACATTAATTACAGCAAAAATCTAGTCAAAAATATCATCATCATCATCAGGGAGTGGTTGAGCAGCAGCTGCAGCTAGCTCTGCTTCATGTCTGGAACACAAGGGTAATCCATATTATGCATCAGGATGTATTTATTGCTCCCAAGTTTAATATTCTCTACTGTCGCTATTGATAACAAAACATTATCCAGGTATAATGACAAGCTTAAGGATAGAACTTACTGTTGTTGTGCGGCCAGGTCAATCTGCACCTCTGGAGGAGCAAGGGCAGGTGATTCAACAAAATGGAGGTTTGGATCCCTGCCAATAAAATTCTACACTAGTTCAATCTTGTATCAACATCTCATATGAAGATTTAGACAAAGAAAACTGTTCTTGTTAGTTGTTACCCTGCAAGTTTCCTAGCAAGATAAAGGAATGGCTTCTCAAAGTTATAGTTGCTCTTTGCTGAAATTTCATAGTATTGAAGGTTCTTCTTCCTGTGAAATGTAACTTGTTTCGCTTTAACCTGCCTATTCTTCACATCTACCTTGTTACCACAAAGCACGATTGGAATATTTTCACAAACCCTGGTTTCCAACAAAATGGAAAATTAGGATATTTTTCAAATAAAAGGGAACAAAATAACATAAAATAGTTTGTTTTCAATCTCGTGTAAAGAACCTGCATAGGTCACGATGCCATGTTGGGACATTTTTGTATGTTAACCGGGCAGTGACATCAAACATGATAATAGCACATTGGCCATGGATACTGTAGCAACAAAATAGTAGAAACTATCAGAATGTGTTGAAAGACAACTCTTATCCATATACAAGCATTTAGGAATATGACAGCAGATAATTTTTCTTGCACTGAAGCACACCCTTAACTGCAGTTGTTCCAAATTTTGCAAATTTTTTTCTTGCATTTTTTACTCATTAATCATTGTTATGGATGATCAATCTTTTAATTTTTTTTCTTTTACTATGCTTTTATAATTAAATAAAAATATATAAACAAAAAAGTTGAATATTTTATGACAAAATGCAAAAACTTACTCATTTTTCATTTTAAAAATCATATAAATCTTTTTTAAGTTCCACTGCTCACCCTCCACCAAAAAAATCACGATAACAAACTGTTTGAAATCAAGTCATAGGACCAAACCAAAACTAAATAAAACTTCAATCATATATGCTAAAATTAAATGAAGGATATTCCCAAAGACCAATAATACTGCAGCTTTTTTTGAAACAAAATATAACATCAATTTTAATGCAAAGAAAAATAAAGGAAAAAAAAATAACCCGACGGCTTTTAATAGAAGAAAACTAAAGGGAAAAAAGGCCTCAGGCAATATGATAACAGTGCCTCAAGATGCATTACATAATCATCTTAACAAAACCTCAGACCACAGAATCATTTCTTAAGCAGGAAGAGACTCGGGAGGCACCTCTTATAACAATGGTATGTACTAATCATTCATGATCTGTGGTAACTGCAATAGGTTATTATCACAAACCACATTTTTCAACTTGGTGGACTTGTGAAACACAGAACACATGTAGATCAACTAAGAAAATCTAAAATCATTTCTAAAAATATCGATTAATGAAATTGAAAATACTATTTTTTTATATCCAGACCCTACATTGGTGAGAGCCCATGCACCGAGCTGCCCTTTTCCGTATAATTATTTCCAAAATGCTATTTGCTACCGTTTTCAACAAACTTCCAAAGTTACAAGTTAGAAAAAGTTTCCTTCGGTATATTATAAATTAGCTAGAAAAGACACCTATACTCTTTATATATACTCTCCATCTTCAACCCAGTATCTTCCACCCCAATAATTAACATTGCCCCTCCTCTAACCACTATATTTACTTCTGATGTATTATTTCTATTTTTACAAAGTTGTCTAGCAAAAAATAACTTTGAAAGCCAAATGAGTATGAAAATTGGATCATCCAGTGCAATTTACAGAACCATCCAGTCCTCAAACAAAAAGACAAATCAAACTCCAGAAAATTAAATAAGTAGCATATCTTGCTTAAAATGGGCACTGGCGGAAGAAAATGTCTCATTATGCCTAACAACTGTAGTTTTCCATAATATGAAGTTGACAACAGATAGATTAGAAGAAGACTACAGAATGCACTCTACCATTTAATGAGAAAGAAGCAGTGAGAAGAAGAAATAATATGAAGCTAAAAACTTCATTCAATCAACAGACAAAGTCACAATTATAGAATTAGAAAAAGAAAAAAAAAAAGAGACAAAGACTTACTAGTAACCATCTCTGAGGCCACCAAACTTCTCCTGGCCAGCAGTATCCCAGCAATAGAAGCGGATCTTCCCACAGTTGGTAAAGAAATCCAAAGGATGGACCTCAACACCAATAGTGGCTACAACAAACAGTATCAAATACATCAGCAACCATAAATAGCAAAAGAAAAAGTAGAGGCATACACGGTCAGTCCCACAATACTCACGCTCATACTTCTTCTCGAATTCACCAGTAAGGTGTCTCTTCACAAACGTAGTTTTGCCTACGTCATACGGCAACGATAGGAGATGAGAAAATTTCCAGTTTTGAAGTACATGGAGGACTCGAAAATTCAGAAATGTATACAACATTAGAGAATTCATGACCACAAAAAGATCACAGGACGCATAGCTACAGACATGCTTACAACACATGTCAGCTATAATTCTTAATCAGGAATCATAAACAATGACTCCGAAAAAGAAAATGAGATACGAATGAAATCCATGATAAGAGAAACCCAGAAAGGGAAGGATCAAACATGATCCGCTCACCTAGTAACAAACAGATCAGGAGCTGTCAACAACAATAGAACAATGGAAGCAAAAAAAGGGAAAGAAAGAGTAATATCCGCTATACACAAGATCGCATGAGAACAACGAAAAAGATCCAGTCAAAGCTTGCTACGTTAATTATACGTTCACAAGGTAAAACAAGAGATGGAAGCGGTCACCGGTTCCGCCATCGCCGACGAGAACAAGCTTAAAGTTAGGGTAATCAACGGTCTGCTGATTCGGCAATGCCTGCAAGCAAAAACGGCGAGCAAAACATCAAATCCCACGAAAAAAAGCGAAAAACGTGGTTTGGACACCGACCATCCGATCGCTTCCCCACAGAGTCGATCGGGTTGAAGAGAGCAAGAATCCGGAAAAGGGCCGAAAGGGCCGGCCTTAATTGGCGAGCATAAAGAGAGCTTTAGAATGACGCGGGCATGCTGGCCGTTGGATTGGGATCGACGGCCACAGAGACGTGATCACGACGGGAGCAGTCGCCGATGATGGGACGAAGCGGGATTCGGTTCATCGATTGCGGATCGGGTTCGGTCAGAGTTTGAGTTGCGTCGAGCCAGATTCATGGAGGCTTTGGGTTCTTAGAGTACGTCCACAGGCCAATACAGTAATGGGTTTCAGACTCGATAGAGAGACTTGTATCCATCAAATGAGATCGGCATGCACAATTCTGCTCTGAAGCGAACAGTTCTTTTCCAACAAGGAAGCTTACTCGCGTTCTGATGCCAACGGTGGGTGCTCCTTGATAGGGCATATTGCCACAAGGACTCATACCATCACATCAGCCTGAGTGTACGACCTCGGAAGGAAGATATGGTGCCACATCCGATGCGCCACTATAAATCTGGGACAACAACTGTCCTCTTCCCACGTCATCTCGTGCCGCATAGATCGGTCCAGCCACAACAAGAATGGCTTCGGGAAGCTCAGGACAGCACCCTATGACACCATACCACATATCCCGGATGACGGACATCCGAAAGCACATGCACCGCTCAGAGGGAGCTGTTGGAGTGAACAACTTTATGCCGTGGCCTCGGGGCCGTCGCAGCTTGTCCTGGGTCCGAATGGAGGGAATCTCCCGGGTGGTTCCTCGGGGCAGTAGAGGTCGTCGACCCGCTGGTGGATTCGGCCGGGGAAAGGGGACGTCGTTTCCTCCGGGAAAGGGCTCCACGCCTGTAAGTCCGGCGACACGCCTCGTCCTCGTCCCTGCACACAGGTCGGGTCGGAAGCTCGGCCCGACCCCTCCGACGATCAAGTTAGCGATGTGGAGAGGGTTTTGGAGGAAGAGATACCTCCGAGCGTGTTGTGCTTGTCTTTTCCCCCTGCGTCTTAGAACGCGAGAGTATTTATAAGGAGCTTGAGTGTTATCGGGTGCACCTACTCGCTAGGAGCAGGGTCGCACCCCTGATGACGTTTGACATTGCCGTTGGCGTGTCGTGAGGAGGCGAGTCTGACCGATCGTTAATAGGCCTCGGCTGGCGTTCCGGCCCATGCTGGCCAGGCGTTGTCAGCCCGTCAGAGACGCGGGGCGTCGACTGACGTCGCGGGGGTCTTATCATAATTACTATCCTCATCATACTCCCCTCCAAAGAAGGCTATGCGATGGTCGCCGTAGGGAGGCACAAAGCATGACCTTAGGTTTCTGGGACTATGATGGCTGAGCGGTGCCGGTTTGCTGCGAGGATTGTGGGAATTGGGGATCTGAGGTGGTGTGGTGGGAATGCGGTGGTCACGCAGGTGTGACCTCGGGCGATGTGAGGCCAAGGAGAGCGACGCAGGCGGGCAGGCCGTGCTGGTGTGGCCTCGGGCGACATTAGGTCGAGGGGCACGACGCAGGCAGGCAGGCCGCGCTGGTGTGGCCTCGGGCGACATGAGGCCGAGGGGCATGACGCAGGCGGGCAAGCCGCGCTGGTGTGTCTCGGGCATCATGGAGTCGAGGAGCACGACGCAGGCGGGCAGGCCGCGCATGGGGCCGAGGGGCCGAGGCAGCGTGCTTGCTGCGCATGGGGCCGAGGGGCCGAGGCAGCGGGCTGCTTGCTGCGCATGGGGCTGAGGGGCCCAGGCAGCGTGCTGCTTGCTGCGCATGGGGCCGAGGGGCCGAGGCAGCGGGCTGCTTGCTGCGCATGGGGCCGAGGGGCCGAGGCAGCGGGCTGCTTGCTGCGCATGGGGCCGAGGCAGCGTGCTGCTTGCTGCGCATGGGGCCGAGGGGCCGAGGCAGCGGGCTGCTTGCTGCGCATGGGGCTGAGGGGCCCAGGCAGCGTGCTGCTTGCTGCGCATGGGGCTGAGGGGCCCAGGCAGCGTGCTGCTTGCTGCGCATGGGGCCGAGGGGCCGAGGCAGCGGGCTGCTTGCTGCGCATGGGGCTGAGGGGCCCAGGCAGCGTGCTGCTTGCTGCGCATGGGGCTGAGGGGCCCAGGCAGCGTGCTGCTTGCTGCGCATGGGGCCGAGGGGCCGAGGCAGCGTGCTGCTTGCTGCGCATGGGGCTGAGGGGCCCAGGCAGCGTGCTGCTTGCTGCGCATGGGGCTGAGGGGCCCAGGCAGCGTGCTGCTTGCTGCGCATGGGGCTGAGGGGCCCAGGCAGCGTGCTGCTTGCTGCGCATGGGGCTGAGGGGCCCAGGCAGCGTGCTGCTTGCTGCGCATGGGGCCGAGGGGCCGAGGCAGCGTGCTGCTTGCTGCGCATGGGGCCGAGGGGCCGAGGCAGCGTGCTGCTTGCTGCGCATGGGGCCGAGGGGCCGAGGCAGCGGGCTGCTTGCTGCGCATGGGGCCGAGGGGCCGAGGCAGCGGGCTGCTTGCTGCGCATGGGGCCGAGGGGCCGAGGCAGCGGGCTGCTTGCTGCGCATGGGGCCGAGGGGCCGAGGCAGCGGGCTGCTTGCTGCACATGGGGCCGAGGCAGCGTGCTGCTTGCTGCGCATGGGGCCGAGGGGCCGAGGCAGCGTGCTGCTTGCTGCGCATGGGGCCGAGGGGCCGAGGCAGCGTGCTGCTTGCTGCGCATGGGGCTGAGGGGCCCAGGCAGCGTGCTGCTTGCTGCGCATGGGGCCGAGGGGCCGAGGCAGCGGGCTGCTTGCTGCGCATGGGGCCGAGGGGCCGAGGCAGCGGGCTGCTTGCTGCGCATGGGGCTGAGGGGCCCAGGCAGCGTGCTGCTTGCTGCGCATGGGGCCGAGGGGCCGAGGCAGCGGGCTGCTTGCTGCGCATGGGGCCGAGGGGCCGAGGCAGCGGGCTGCTTGCTGCGCATGGGGCTGAGGGGCCCAGGCAGCGTGCTGCTTGCTGCGCATGGGGCTGAGGGGCCCAGGCAGCGTGCTGCTTGCTGCGCATGGGGCCGAGGGGCCGAGGAGCATGACGCAGGCGGGCTGGCCGCGCAGGTGTGTCTCGGGAAATGGGGCCGAGGATCACAACGCATGCGGGCTGGCCGCGCAGGTGTGTCTCGAAGGCCATGGAGCTGAGGAACACGACGCAGGCGGGCTGGCCGCGCAGGTGTGTCTCGAAGGCCATGGAGCTGAGGAGCACGACGCAGGCGGGCTGGCCGCGCAGGTGTGTCTCGGTCATGGGGTCGAGGAGCACGACGCAGGCGAGCATGGCCGCGCAGGTGTGTCTCGAAGGCCATGGAGCTGAGGAACCGACGCAGGCGGGTAGGGCCGCGTAGGTGTGGTCTCGGGCAACACGCAGCTGAGGAGCACGACGCAGGTGGGAGCCGGAAGTTCGGGGGAACCGCCTGATCTCGTATCTCAGGCGCGAATGGAGATCCTCGGAGTGTGTCCTCCCTGAGCTCTCCCTTTGAGTTGTGAAACTCCTCCTCTACTTCGTCGAGCCGCTGAATAAGGAAGCATAGCTGGGCTCGTAGGGAGTCCGTTGACTCTGGAGATATACCTCAGGTTCCAGGCGGCCGCTCGGTTTGCCATCACTGGATCCTCGAGAGGGGCCGGTCGGACCCGAGGCGAAGCGTCATGTGGGCCCGAGCGAGTGGCTCACGTTGCCGCAGCGGCTGGGGTCGCTGACGGGTGCAGCGGACGAGGAATAAGCGGAATAATGGTTTGCACCATACCCGTCAGAGCTCGGACTTGAAGAGCGAGGGCCTGAAAGGCCTCGGGTGATACCGCGAAGGGACGCTTGGGGCGCCCTCGGGCGGAAACAGATCCGAGTTGTCGAATGAACGCCAATAGTGTTTCAAGGTCGCGGGGAGGTCGTCAGCCCGCGGCTCGTCACTCAAGGGACGCACGCCTGCGCCCTTGCTAAGAACGATCCCTCGGCAGGGAGTTCGTCGGGATCAGTCTGAGGATCCCTCGACATTCGGCCCTCCTTCTAGCGCCAAAATATTGGAGTGAACAACTTTATGCCGTGGCCTCGGGGCCGTCGCGGCGGTCTTGGGTCCGAATGGAGGGAATCTCCCGGGTGGTTCCTCGGGGCGGTAGAGGTCGTAGACCCCTGGTGGATTCGGCCGGGGAAAGGGGACGTCGTTTCCGCCTCCGGGAAAGGGCTCCACGCCTGTAAGTCCAGCGACACGCCTCGTCTCGTCCCTGCACACAGGTCGGGTCGAAGCTCGGCCCGACCCCTCCGCCGATCAGTTAGCGATGTGGAGAGGATTTTGGAGAAGGGATGCCTCCGAGCGTGTTTGCTTGTCTTTTTTCCCCATGCGTCTTAGAACGTGAGGGTATTTATAAGGAGCTTGAGTGTTACCCGGGTGCACCTGCTCGCTGGAGCAGGGGTCGTACCCCTGATGACGTCTGACATTGTCGCGGGCTGGCCGCGCAGGTGTGTCTCGAAGGCCATGGAGCTGAGGAACACGACGCAGGCGGGCTGGCCGCGCAGGTGTGTCTCGAAGGCCATGGAGCTGAGGAACACGACGCAGGCGGGCTGGCCGCGCAGGTGTGTCTCGAAGGCCATGGAGCTGAGGAACACGACGCAGGCGGGCTGGCCGCGCAGGTGTGTCTCGAAGGCCATGGAGCTGAGGAACACGACGCAGGCGGGCTGGCCGCGCAGGTGTGTCTCGAAGGCCATGGAGCTGAGGAACACGACGCAGGCGGGCTGGCCGCGCAGGTGTGTCTCGAAGGCCATGGAGCTGAGGAACACGACGCAGGCGGGCTGGCCGCGCAGGTGTGTCTCGAAGGCCATGGAGCTGAGGAACACGACGCAGGCGGGCTGGCCGCGCAGGTGTGTCTCGAAGGCCATGGAGCTGAGGAACACGACGCAGGCGGGCTGGCCGCGCAGGTGTGTCTCGAAGGCCATGGAGCTGAGGAACGGACCCGCTGGGTGGATTCGGCCGGGGAAAGGGGACGTCGTTTCCTCCGGGAAAGGCTCCACGGCCTGTAAGTCCAGCGACACGCCTCGTCCTCGCCCTGCACACAGGTCGGGTCGGAAGCTCGGCCCGCCCCCTCCGACGATCAAGTTAGCGATGTGGAGAGGATTTGGGAGGAAGGGATGCCTCCGAGCGTGTTGGTGCTTGTCTTTTTCCCCCATGCGTCTTAGAACGTGAGGGTATTTATAAGGAGCTGAGTGTTACCGGGTGCACCTGCTCGCTGGGAGCAGGGTCGTACCCCTGATGACGTCTGACATTGTCGTGGCGTGTCGTGAGGAGGCGAGTCTGACCGATCGTTAATAGGCCTCGGCTGACATTCCGACCCATGCTGGCCAAGCGTTGTCACCCCGTCAGAGACACGGGGCGTCGGCTGACGTCGCGGGGGTCTTATCATAATTACTATTCTCATCAGGAGCTATGATAAAAACTCTTTTCAACATCTAACAAGGAGTATCAAAAAATACCAACAAACCACTTAATTGAGCTTTGGAGGGGCCTAAATCGAGATCACCCCCATCCTCACCAAATCCGACCTCAACCCGATCAGGCGAAATCTTCGTCCCCAAGATGTCCTGGACGTCGCCGATCGGCTTGGGTCGGACCAAGCCGTACCGACCACGCGGCCACGGCCTTAGGTTCGCGGAACACTCCTCGTCGGTGGCTCACGACGCATTAGAACTCTTCGTAGAACACTCGGCGGTAGCTTTGTGAGCATGAAAGCATCATTCGTAGGAGACTTGGTAATACAAGTTTGCGCATCAATTAAATTACACCCGACATAGTCTACATCTTACATGCACAAAAGCAAGTACTCATTTACTAAAATTGGTAAGAGTACAATACAGAACATATATTCTTGCTCGCCCGATCACTCGACATAGCACCCACATATAGGCTTGGGAATAGGAGAAGATGGTTTGGTCATGGCGCCACACCTTCTTCTTCAACCTCCTGCTGACACGGTAGGCGTCTCGCGTACGTTCCCAGTATTAGTTAATGATTATTGCGTTATGCTGGAGAAGGCGGAGATGGAAGTAATCGACGCGCATTAATGTATAGCGGTCCACTGCCCCTCAGCGGCGGAGCACGCGGGGGCTCCGAACGCTCAACAACGAGACGTCGTCCACCACCGGACCACAGAGCGAGCCGTCGGTCTTGGTGTGGTAGAAGGTGCTGAGGAACACGACGCGGGTGCGCTCGACTGCGGCCGTGAACCGAAGCACCGCGCGCTTGTACCCGCCGGTGCCCTTGGACTCGTACGGGATCTTCACGGTGCCACGGGCCGCGAATGCCTCCACCACCATGGAGCCTACGCAGCCGTTGCCCGCGTCGCCGACCGAGAAGGTAAGCGTGTAGACCTTCCCCGGGACGGTGCGCGCCACCTGGGCGAGGGCGCTCTCCTTCCCGGCCACCAGCTCCACGGCGCGCTTGCCATGGGGCACCGAGAAGTGGTCCGAGTCGATGTACTTGACGGCCTTGAGGGACTCCACCATCCATCCGGGCAGGGGGGAGTGGTCATCCTCGATGTTGGGTGGAATCAGCACGCCCCATGTGGTGTTGGGGAAAACGTATGGCCCTTCCTCGAAGTCACGGTTCTTCAGCAGATTGTCTGCGCCCATGTCGAGAGAGAGGAAGCAAAGCATATTACTTCATGCATGCATAGATGAAGCGTAATATTTAAGGATCATGGGCTTACCTCTGGTGAGCCTGGGCGGGTAGAGAGTTTTGATGGCGACGGAGTCGATAAGGGGGCCGCAGGCAGGGTCCTCCTCGACGCCGGGATTGTGGATGACGAGGTGGACCACCTCGAACAGGGCACGGAAGGCCCAGGCGTAGGAGTCCCAGCCGACGCTGCCGTACATGGTCTGGATGGGGAGCATGCCGGAGTCGGGGGTGACCGACACGTTGAGGCGCTCGTCCTGGGCGCAGGTGCGGGCGGCGCTGAAGGTGATGGAGTAGTACATGCCCTTGACCACCGTGAGCTTCTGCTTGATGGAGGCCTCGTTGCCGAGCCGGACGGCGTACGCCCCCTCCGGCACCACCAGAAGCATGTCCCCCTGCTTGTGCCCCGATTCGATGTACTCCACGAAGCCGGAGATCTCCCATTGCGGGATGGCGTAGCGGCCCAACACCTGCGTCCCGTTCATCTCCGACGCCTTCGGCTTCGCCTCGAAGTTCCCATTCGGCAACAAACCTGCACGTTCGATCGCATGCCGCGCTCATCATTACACATACAGATTAGATTACAGGGAGAAAAAGCTCGGTCAGATCGACGCGTCTACATTGTTTCTTCGTTTAGCCAGGGGTTAGATCTGGACTTGAGAACTTGAACGGGCCTGACATGAGCAGGCACGAGAGCTGTGGTGGCTGAAGAAAGATGAATGCACCATTATTTTGATGCCGACCCATGTGAACCCTTCAGTAGATCTATCTGTCAAAAGTACAGGTGGTGACAGGGATCAGCCCCTCGCTCGGCCCGACTCGTAACGCAATTGTGGCTCGCATGAAACACATATTGAGCAAAGTTATCAGATGTATTCATTCCTCCAGCTGCCAACGGAGCCCGCCTCTGTCCACGCCATGACTGCACCGTACTTACCCGTCGTTCTCTGCTCCGCATCTGTGTCGGGACGACGGGAATAACATCAACGCACGCCCACGAGTAACCCCCACAGTAAATTAAGGGCTCAATGTAGCAAATGCTCCAGACTTATCGTCTACGATCTACAACTGTTCGAGCTAAGAAGCCCCTAATTGGAGCGTATAGGGCTAATCAGAGAGAGAGAGAGAGAGAGAGAGAGAGAGAGAGAGAGAGAGAGAGAGAATGGAGAGCTAATTTTAAGCTGAATCAGAGATGAGAATCAGATATCAAAGCAGAAACAGAGTGTATGTGGACCGGCTTTGGGTACATACCGAGAGACATGGATCGTATCGAGGAGTAGAAACAAGAGGAAGGAGATGACAACGAAAGCTCACCGTCAGTCATGGCAAAGGCAATGTGAACCGCGGAGCACAGCAGCAGAGCCAGCGCAGCGCAATGCATCCTTTCCTTCTTCGCGTCACGGAGAGAGGGAGAGAGAAAGGGGAGACGAGAGGAGGAGGAGGAGGAGGAAATGGATGCGCCGTAGATGGAGGAGGAGGAGGGTTTGGCCATTTTAAGGTGGGGAGAGCAGCAAAAGGCCCTCTGATGTTGAATCAATATCGAGAATGCCACCCTCGTACCATTCTTCGCTCAATCAACTGGCCTTTGCCACGTGTCGGTGGCCCGCCATTTTGAATGCCGCTCTCTGGCGCGCGGCCCCGAGAAGACGACGCCCTCCGCCATCCGGGCCGCTGTCGCATGACCTCCTGCGTTCGCCACCGCAGCTGCGGGCGGACGCACGCTGGCCCCCCGGTCACGTGGGCAGTCTCCCGGGTCGCGGGCACACGCCAGGCCTCTGCGGAAAGGGACAAGCGTAGTTCCGGCAGTCACGCATCCATCTGCCATTGCTCCCACAATTAGACCGGCCTAATCGAGCCGGCCACCGGCCGCTGGACCGGCTTGGCTTTGCCCTGGGCGTAAGAGGCATCGACGCGATCGCACCTTCCGGGTCGGTTGCAGGAGCGAGTCGGCCGGTGCGTTCCACGAGAGAAGGTCGTCATCTTATCGGACCGAGGAGTATGGGCATGCATACAACACCCCACAACTTGGTTTTCTTGGCCACTGAGTTGGCTCCATTCCATAAGATAATGCACAATGATTCAGGAATCCTAGTCAAATAGATCTTCTTAGATCCTCCACGTATCTCTTTATAATTCTCCGGGAATAATCTTCAACTTTAGCCAGCATGGTACTTGTAGAACAATCGAGATAGGGTCGGAAGATTCTTGATCCTTGCAGAGAAACTAGTGAAGAAGCTCCCTGTGGAATATGTATACCCAATCATTGGTCTTTCAGCTTTAACTGAAGTGTTCGTCCAAGCCAAAAGATAACTTGACAAGCAGTCAAATTCCACTGATGTTTGCACACCCCATCGTATGAGTGAATCGGTGCAGCTGCCACCCATCGTGGTCTGAAATAGAAGTCCCATAGAACGTATCACATGCAGGTCTCTCTATATTTCCATCAGAGAGAGAGAGACACCGGTCTATTAGGAACACGTTGGCGAGGGACACCCCACGAGTGTATGGGTCCGAGCCATTTGAAGGCAAGGATTTGATATCTCGGCACAAGCTTCGCTGGGTGATGTGGGCAGGTTTTCGCAGTTAATTGATGCACCGCTTTAACTCTGAACACATCCCCAATCAAAGCATGTTTTCTGGACTGTTCTGCCGACTGGTGGCGTGGGACTGGGGTGACCTAAAGGATATATTAGAATACGATAACATGCGTGCGTGGATGTCCGTGATCTCCGGTGGGGGTCACATGAGGCGTTTCCCTTCGCCGAACACACAGTCGCAGGAGGAGGAGGAGCCGGAAACAAGGTGGCGGGCGGATCACTGTCAGGGCCGATCCATGTTTCACCGCTCCGCTCATGGAGGACGGAAACGCCAAGCGTTTCCATACTGTTTAGGTGTGCCGCCGTCGTCATGGGCATAACTCTAAACCTGAGGGGACCGATCGCCAACCCCCAAAAAAAATGCCACCTTTGTCTTTGGCGACTGCGGCTCCAACTTCGCTTGGGAGAGTATCTAAGCATTAGTGAGGAGCGACTAACTGTGTCGCTTTTAGTCCTTTAGTTTTCAGCCGTTGATTATATATATATATATATATATATATATATATATATATATATATATATATATATATATATATATGTATAGAAAATATAAATTATCTTAGTTTCTCACTAAATCATGTCACTACATTAAAATACATTGCTATTAGAGTTTATACCACCCCCATTTAAGTCATTACAATCATCAATTATAATATCATTAATGACATGATTATCACTAATTACAACAATGATACGAACTTATGAGAGGAGTCCGACGATAGAAAAAAATGAAGTTTATAGTTTCTATCATACAATGATAATCTTTTTTATTTTAAAGAATATAATAAGTTATCTTAAAAAATTAAAAATTATTGTTAGTATCTCAGAAATGCTAATGCTATATTATAAGATAATATCAATATATGAGTGTTTGTATCATAACATTCAGATCAAATATGATTTACAAATAAATATTAAATATTGATTCACATATATTTCGACTGTGTTGTCTAATGTAACCAAAAGCTTGAAGGTAACCAAAGAAATGGCATCTATCTATGATGAAGACCAAGGAAATAATTGTATTCCCTTTTTACATCCAAATATATCCTCCTTCGATGCAAAATCTCGTTGCCGACATCATTCCTTCTTCTCAATTATGGATAAGAATACATATGACATTATCAAATGGAATTACAGTAAATCTCACAGTTCCCTTTGTAGATTGTGATGCACCACACACAGTCTACTGTTTATGAGATGACAAGCTTGTCGTTTTAGTCGTACCTAACCGATAATGAAACGCAGTAAACTTAATCTTTTGGAGGTTTTGTACTTCGGTGATGTGAGGACAGTTTGCTGTTTTTGGCTTGTGGATCATTCACTTCATGACATGCTTCTCCAAATACATGTCACTATCAACTAATACTAGTCTTGTGTAAGATTAAAGCTGACTGCAAAGTAAAAATAATCGGATGATATATCTAACGAGATTGACTTATAACCGATCATACTTCGAGTTGTTCAGTTGAATCAGCACTCAATCTCGTGTATATTTATTGCTTACAGTGGACGAAAAAGATGTTTTCAGATCTATCAAAAGGTAATAAGTGACGAAGACTGATTGGGAAGTGTGTCGGAGGATCGGATCGAGTCGAAGCTGCTCTCATTGATGAAGAAAACTATGCATCTCGTAGCGATCGCTGTCTCCTTACTCGCATTAAAACCAGCTGTTCTTGCACCGTTCGGAGGCAGCTCGTGGGTTGTATTTGGACGAGTTCAAGCGAGAAAGCTGCTGTCATTCTCGTAAGAGAAAGAGAAGTAAAGCTGCTTCAGCGCTGAACACCTACTTTTTCTTTAAGTGCAATGTGGAGTTAGCATTTCGTTTGGTGAACGCCGCTGGTTTGGTTCTTTTCTCGACTCCGACATGAGCTCCACACTGGTACTTGTCGATCGGATAAGTAGGACCCACGCCGTACCGACTTTTAATCATATCTCATATTTCATTTTCTATTCTTACAAAATAAATAATTTTTAATCAAAATTTTGATGATAAATTAATAAACTTATTATAAGAAACGGAGATAACAGTTTGTTTTCATTAACAATTATAAATGCTCGGAATAACTCCATATTTCACGAATATTCGGTAGGGCTAATTGGGTCGGGTTGAGACCACCGGCCCAAAATTAAAACATGGGTTGGGTGCATAATTGGGTCTATGAGCCCGGTTTGATTGGGTTTAGTGGTCCGGTCTGATTGATCTTCGTCCAGCAAGTAACCATGTCACTGTGTGGTCGACGAGTGAACGCGAACGGTTTTGGTGGCTTTGGAGCCGAACCGCCTCGACGGTCTCGGGTTTTAAGGAATCTGGAGAGCTCGCGGGTGGGCTCAGGCATCGGACGGTGGGAGCGCGTAGGGTGCGGTGGCCCCCGAGCGGCCGTGCGGCTCGTCTTCCCCCCCACCGCCTCTCCATCGACCTCTAATACTGGGGCTAATAGAGCGGTTGGAGCTATGCGATTCGCTCCTCCTCCATTTCAGGTCTCCAACTCTTGCACCGCCATGTCTTCGCCCTCCCGCTTCAAGGTGACGATCGATCAGTTGACCTAGCGGTTAATCGATCCATCGATCTCCGTCGCCATTTGAAGGTAGCCCGCCTTGCTCGTCCATTCTTGACTCCCTTTTATGTCGGCTTTCACAGGTTCCGTCTCGTAACTACTGCCACCGTGGCTTCCGCGACCCGCCGCCTCCGCCTGCAGACGCTACCGGCGCTGCCATGGAAGGTGGCGCTGCCCCCTCGTCCGTTAGCGGCGATTCGCACTTCAGGGCTGTTAGAGACGCCAACTACGATTGGACGCGGTCGCATAAGGGCGGCGGCGCTTGGTACCCTCGTGGTGCTCCGCACCAATCCTTCGGTCGGTGGCGGCCGCCGTCTTTTGGCCCACTTCCGCCTCCTCGGCCTTCTTACGGCCTTCCTCCGCCTTACTATGGCCCTCCCCCTCCCCCGGCTTACGCCCCTGCTCTTCCACCTTATGGCCATCCTCCGCCTTCTCACGACTCTCCTCCGTCGCCGTTTCTGCGTCCTCGATTTTCCTACTCTCCTTCCACCTTTCGCCCACAGGCTTTACGCCCATCTCCGCCGCCTAGGCCAGCAGATTACCGGAGTTGGAGCTTCTGTCTCTCACAACCACCTCCTCAATGTGGTAATCTTTTGTCTTCTTACTTTTTCTCATGGTTGTGAAGATAATTTCACTTCTTCTTGTCCTCTGATCTTCAAAATAAAAATAAGTTTATAATTGATGAAGCTCTTATGTATCTTATGCTTGGACGCAATATACAAGTTAATTGCTACTCAAAATAGTCGATCCAGAAAGCAACTGGATCGGTGATGCAAGAAGCGGTGTCCTTGGGGATTTGTATATTGTTTTGCAATCTAATTTACTGATCTGATGCAACAAAATGTTCAAAGTTACAATCAGTGACCGATTAAAGCTTTTGAAATGAAGTATTGAAAGGACAGAAAGGAAGAACAAGCAATAAGAATGAATACTACACACATACGAAGAAATAGGGGTTATAATATGGGCAACTCTTTGACAGTTTCACATTCCGTCCTGAGGTTGTTTTATTGAGAAATGAGCATTGTATATGTAGATTTGTGCTTGTGGATGTGTAAATATATGTATATACTAACAAAGTCACTCAGTTTATGGTAGGAACTTGGTCTTCGACATGATCTTGATAATAAAAGGAAAAAAAAAACATGATCTTGAAAAGGATGATCTCCTCTCTGAAATCCCTAGTCTTTAACGAGCTATCATGCTAGTCACCTCTGCTTAAATAAGGGAAAAGAAAATCTTGAGAATGGAACTTAATTAACCACAAAATGCCTTGTATCATATATTGTTTCCTCAATAGAGAGAGTTTTTGCCAAATGTACCATATGAGAATGGAACTTGATTAACCTTAAAAATGACTGAAGTCATGTGTCAGTGTCTCACTAGGAACCAAGTTTCCACCAAAATAGTACATTTTGGCCGAAACCTAAATCCATGCTTTTAAGGATATCATAGTTCCATTTATGTATTAAAAACCCTTGTTCCAATATATTGTTGGGTAATGGAAGAACAATGTAGGTAATGGAAGAACAATGTTTACTGCATCCACAAACATGCATACACACATATTGTAATTTAAATTTTGATTTCAAAGTTCTTGTTATATCTATATTTTATGTCATTGACTTGTGTGCTTGACTGTAGGACATGGTTCATGTATAATTGATCAAAATGGTTCATTTCCTTACAACTTGTTGTATTATTTCCAGAGCGGTTTGTAATGCTCTCTTATAATATCCTTGCGGACTACCTTGCTAGAGATCATAGATCCAAGCTTTATTTTCACATACCACAATACATCTTGGATTGGGAATGGCGAAAGAGAAAGTTACTTCTAGAGTTTCGACTTTGGGCTCCTGATATAATGTGCCTTCAGGTAATCCTTTCAGCAATCATCGCAACTTAGTTCTGGGAGGTTCTTCGTGTTGTAGCCCTTCATTTATTATCTTATATATGCTTATAAACATGGGTAGTTGGCTTGATTATTTTCCTGTTTCTACTGGACTACACAAGGTAGCATCATGACCTCTTTCTTGATTTGCAGTTTAACCAAAAAAGTTTGGGTATTGTTAATGCAAAAGTACTACATTTGTTGCTTCTCTTTAGTAACTTAAAGTATCAAGGTCTGCAATCTCGTATGCTGGTGTATCAGTCTGGGCTTGGACTAGTACTATACTGGTGTACCATGCTGCATTTCAGAAAATCCTGAAAAATGATTTTAAAAAGGGAACTGCCTGGCATATCACCCGATTTATCATGATCGACATACCGATAGTGTTCAATCGGTCTTATTTTTTCATATTACATTATCATGAATCACAGTTGATATATAATGGATGTATAGTGGTAATTTGATCACTTGAAATTCTTGCAGAATTCTACTTAAAAGGATTGTATTGATTGTAAGTTCTTCAGAATACCTGCTTAGCTTCTTAGCCTGATCTTGGCTATCAATTTTCATTCATCTATTTGATTCTTTTGAACACCTGGATATCCTAAGTAGGATACACTAAAAGTATTCATTCTCTATAAGGCATGGTCATCACGCTTATTGGTTTCCCTGCTACTACATTTTTTACAAGTAGCATGTCTATATGCTCTAATGTTTATATTAAAATCTCTCAATACCTCTTTTAGGAAGTTGACAGATTTTATGATCTGGAAGAAGAATTGGCAACTCAAGGATATGCTGGTATTTGGAAGGTTGTTACCATGGCCTTTGATAATCTTTTTGATTACTTATTGCCTTTGTATCATATTCTTGAAATAATTGATTATGCTAACAGGCGACTTGTTTAATGTTTCTACATCCTCACTAGTATGATATACAACACTGTACTAAGGTGATGTAAGCCAACCTAAAGGGTGATAATGCTTAGAGGAGAAGGAAGAGAGATTATGAACAGAGAAAGGAAAAAAGATAAAATGGAAAGGGGTCATTTTGATATGTAATTAGCTGGTTTTACCAAGCTGTGCATCCTCACAGGGTCCTCTAAGAACTTGCAAAAGAGAAAATTGGTCAGAAAACATGTGAATGTGCATATAAACTGCTATCATCGCTCTGTAGAAACGTAAACTTGGGATCTCACAAGCATATATTTAAGCAAACATTTGATAGGAACTGCAAAATACAAATAAGAACTTCACAAATGGTCACACGACAAAGGGTCCAAGACTTTGTGGCACACACAAAAGTCCCCACCCTCTAAGTGTCTCTACGACATCGGTGGAACGATGCGATGAATCAACTCAAGACACTATGTTTTTGGGTTGCTCTTTGCCCCAAAATACATGCATACTAGATGCTTTATCTTTGGGCAGTTTGGTCTCTGTGCGATGATTGCACACAAGCTGTGCTGATAAACCAGGAAGGACCACAAAACCCAACCAAAATGGGACTATCAAGCCTTGAAAGAATCAAAGAGCACGGATATTACATCACACACCTTCTCTATGAACAAATTGTCCTTGGGGAGAGAAGAAGACGTTGATGTCCTTATTGGCTATTACTTAATTGTGAAGTTGATCCACTTGTTTTTGGTGCCTAATAGCTCCAATAACTTGAAAATATCAATAGTCTAAGGTTTGGTAGATCTTGTATGGGATATTGAGAAATGGAATTGAGGCTTCAGAGATGATGTATGTTAGAACTTAAATGGAATGAAATCGAGAAATAGAAGAGAGGAAGATAAAAAAATGAATAACTTTTTGACTCACTCTGAATCCACTTTGGGGGTGGGGGGTAGATTATGGCTTCACATCACACACATGTATGAAACTTGTTCACCTTTTTATTGATTGATTGATGTCCCCAAGACAATATGCTTTTTCTTTTTACAGACTTCCCAAGTAAAAGGAGAAAATAAAATAATATGAATTAAGAAAAATATAATTACTTCAAATAATCTCAAATCTCAGTCACTCATTTTTTCCTTCTTCAGGAAAGAAAACAATTTCAGATTTCCGATGACAAATAATCTTTTTTTTTATTCTAGTTTTGATTGACATGCTTCCATATCTGTAGTGAACTTCCTTCTAGGAATAATTTGTAATTCAGTAGAAATGTTACTTTGATTTATTTTGACTTACTGGCGCCTTTTCTTCTTCTCGAGCAATCTATGATGCTAAAATAGATATGACTTTTTTTTTATAAAAGTCCCTCTTAAAAAGTAAAATTAACTAAAAAAGCGCTAAATTGAAAACATGTTCAATTGTTCATAACCAATTCAAAGGGAATATAGTTTAACTTTTATTCTTTTGGTGCTTTGTGTAGGCTCGAAAGGTGTTTCAATTACCATCATATGACTTGACAAAGACTTTTGATTTACATCTTTATTCTCTTGTTACCTGGTGCTTGTTATAGATTATTTTCATGGAATATTGTCAATGCATATGATTGCAACAATAACTTCAGTCATCTCAATCGTTGACAATTTTCAGTTTGTTTCTAGTAATGGACATGCATTTGGTGGTTTAAAATATTTGGAATACACCATTCAACTCAAATAGATTGCTGCAATAGTTGGATGTATGGAATATGCCTCGAGATTTAAAATGTCAGGTACTATCTTGGTCATGGCTAGCATTCGGCAAGTCTCAACAAGGCAACAAGTTCTAGCTGATCCTTCAATTAGTTGGATATTTGAACATGATCTCATTAATTAAATCTACAATAGTTTTTCAAAATGGAAGAGGTCTTGGAATATGGAGCATCAGAGATCACTTCAGTTAATTTTAGGAGGTGAATCCATGTACAAAAGTGTTACACTTTGTAATTTAATACAAGGATTGAAATATCGTACTGTACCAGAGTTTCGACATTCGCTCGGTATGATACGATACTGTATACCGAGTGGAATACCGTTCGGCATATATATATATAATAAAATAAAAATTCGACGACGTCGTCGAAAAAGGTGATGTCACGTTATATATATATATATATATATATATGTCCCGAGATGTCTTAAAGTGCATACTAGTTTGTTTATTATAGTAGCAGTTTCCTCATGTATATATTAGCACATAATCATTTGCATGCCATGACAAAATTAAGAGACTTTGTGAATGTGGCTTCTATCAGTTTTAATGATATTTGATCGGTTATCCAGATGCGTACTGGAGATGCAGTTGATGGTTGTGCAATATTTTGGAGAACAAACAGGTAAGGTTGAGTTAACGTCGAATCTTAGCATATACCATAACTAAAAGTTATTATAGAAGTAGGATTCTGTAGGGGAGCTGCTAAATTAAGATTAACATATTAATTGATTTTTAAAAAAAATCTTTGATGTATAATCTTATGCCTTACCCTGGATATACTGCTCAAATAAGGACACTTAGTTCTTTCAACCATCTATGCATTGTTTATGCATTGTTTATGATTATATATAATATATATATATATATATACACCACCCGGTAACGATGCGGTCTGTGTACTGGTCTGCTGACGGACCGATACGTACTGCCCATATCGGGCGGTATTATTCGAAATGAAGACCTTGATTTAATATAGAATTAATATAAGAATAAATTATGCACTTCAATAAAGTTCCGTTCCCGAGATGTCTTAAAGTGCATACTAGTTTGTTTATTATAGTAGCAGTTTCCTCATGTATATATTAGCACATAATCATTTGCATGCCATGACAAAATTAAGAGACTTTGTGAATGTGGCTTCTATCAGTTTTAATGATATTTGATCGGTTATCCAGATGCGTACTGGAGATGCAGTTGATGGTTGTGCAATATTTTGGAGAACAAACAGGTAAGGTTGAGTTAACGTCGAATCTTAGCATATACCATAAACTAAAAGTTATTATAGAAGTAGGATTCTGTAGGGGAGCTGCTAAATTAAGATTAACATATTAATTGATTTTTAAAAAAAATCTTTTGATGTATAATCTTATGCCTTACCCTGGATATACTGCTCAAATAAGGACACACTTAGTTCTTTCAACCATCTATGCATTGTTTATGCATTGTTTATGATTGTTATGGTTGAAAAAAGGATTTTTCCTGATATGTTAATTTTCTAAGCTGAGTAGCGAAACATTTTTGTAACCATCTTCTATTTTGTTCAAATTTTAAATATTTTATTTGGTGTTTTGGAGCATAGATTGTTTACATTTTGGCATCTTAATTATCTATTTTACTAAACAGATTTCAGTTGAAATATGTTGAGACCATTGAGTTCAAAAAACTTGGTCTTCGGGATAATGTTGCTCAGATTTGTGTACTGGAAGTAAGTCCTGTTAGTTGATTTAAGTTCTATGTTTATATGTTTTCATCTTCATTTTTATTTTCAGTGGATTGCAATGTTGCACACTGTCAAATATAAAAAACATTTTTTTTGTTGGTCAGTCAACGATCCAAAGCTCTGTCAAAAACGAGTCTGCATCTTTACTGAAAAGGTACTTTGTTAAGTTCTGTGTACTTAGCCTTGTATTGTACATAATTTTCTACTGTACACTTACAAACTTACATTTTTCCATCATTGGAATTTAGATTGATCAATGGCAGGAGCTGCATATTTGTTTTTTTCGTTTTTTGTTTTTGGGTTTTCTAATTTTACCAATGTCTCTGCATACGGCTTTATAATGTTCAACTTCATCTTCAAATATATAGTTTTGCAACCATACAGTGTATTTTGCATACTTGTAATTTTCTGACTTTCACATTAATGTGTTCCAGACTCACCTTGATGTACTTCTTGTAATGCTTCTTGTTTTTACCTTTCATGTTTCTTCATTGAGTTGCTAGGTGGTATAACTACCAATAGAACCTTGTCTGTGTTTCTGATTGCCTATGCAGCTCTGATCAGTTGAGACAAGCTAACCGAGTGGTTGTATGTAACATCCATGTCCTTTACAACCCTAAGAGAGGAGAGATTAAGCTTGGTCAGGTATGTCCTTTATCCTTGTTTGTCCCTGTAATTTATGCGTAAACATCTTTTGATGAATGATTGGCTGATGCAGCTAAGTGATATGGTATTGATTATATCCCGGTAAGAACCAACTTATACTCGAGCAGCTTAGGTTTGTCCTTATATGATTAAAAGATGCCCTAAAATCTTTAAGTTTTGCACTGAATTTTCTAAGGATCCTTAATTTTGATTTGATAGGTCTCCTATTTAATTTACAAGGATTCTTAATGATGTCAAAGAAAATTTTCTTTGAAATTTTATGTATTTGATACCATGAGTACCTCATTGGTTTGCTTCAAACATGGGCAGACAGCAAAAAAGTTGAATATGGAAGTACATGTTGTAAGCAAAATCTTATTTGAACAACATTTTAAATGTCCATCATATTTGCCATACTGCTCAGTATCTAACATGGTTGATGCATGGTGCTGATTAAGATTTGCAGTCTAGGATGTATTGATGACCTGCTGACATGAATTGGTGTGGGGTCTCTGCCATCTGATATAGTTAATGAGTCATTGTAGAGAATAATTATCACTAAATCTCATGCCAATAATGTACCATCATGCACCCATTTTTAAACTTATGATTATTGGTTTATGGTTGTCATGCCAATATATGCAATTTGATGTTGTTGATGAAGAAAATTAGAGAATAAAAAGAACCCGAAGGAAAAGTTTTTATAGTGTAAAAACATAAAAACAACAAATTGGATAGTAGAGACAGACACTTGGTTTTTCCAGTCAATGCAAGGTGGTGTGACAATTAGTGTCCAATATGAGGTAGAGTACCTCATGCAAAGAAAGTGGCAATGAAGCCATTCGAACCTATTCAGAATTACAATCTCTTGGTTCATCCACATCTGGCTTGATTCTATCAGCTAGTTTGCACAAAATTAAGTTGCAGTTCAGCCATGTCCGATTCAATTTAGTAAGGCAAAGCACTTATTGCCAACCAATGCGTCTTCACTACACTGGCTTTTAATATTTCCCAATCCCCACTAATTGGAATATTACATCCGATATGGGCAGTACCACAAAAAATTGTAAACCATGCTTTTGAATGTGGAGTAAGAGATGATGCAGCATGTGCATTTTTAAGTGAGTGAGCCAGCAAATGAAGGCATAGTAGAATAGATGGTTGAATACCAAAATTTATTATCTTTCTATAGCTAAAACAAATATATTAAGCAAGAATGAGATCTCCAAGAAAATATTGCATAGAAGTATCAAGTTGGCAATAGTAGAAAACATATTTTATGAGTTGTATGACCCCCATGGATTACTTTGGACTAAAGATATATGGTGTAAAGACTGTTGTAAGACTAGCCTGCCTTGGTTGTTTGTCTGCTTGAGAACAACATGTGCAAAATGTTAATGAAGCATATATAACCATGTTAAGATAGATGAGTGGTAAAGGAAAGATACAATAACAAGTGACCATGATTTTTTTCATGGTAAGTCAAATGGTAGCTATCATTATATGAGAGAATTGCTTTTGGTGAATCAGATTTATGCCAAGGAATACTATTGACCATACCAGTAAGGAGAGGTGTATAAATTAAATTATATGTGCCTTGAAGGGCAATAGAATGCTTGGTAAGAAATACTCATACTGCGATCATAGCACTATTAGAGCATGTTGCCCACATATCTTATCCTTAACTTTTCCAATTAAAGATATACTTATTCTTTGTTTATGCAAGCAAGTAAATATCTGTACCTAGGAGATGAAACCTTTTAACAAAAATGACTCAAATTTTTTCCTTTAAATAGGACAAATAATTGGAACTGCAACAAGCATTGCCAATTAGGAACATCAGAAACAGCTAGGCCATGCTGATTAGGAGTCTGCTATGTTGTGGATATGCAAAATTTGCTGCAATCTTATATTTCCTTAAAAAGGATTTTATCTTTTCTAGTAGACACATGCATGTTGCAGAATAATTTGTCTAACAGCTTGAGAAAGATGGGGACTAACATGTGCTTGAATAACTATCAATGGTGAATGGTCTGGGTTGTGGTTTTGGTGTGGCATTTTCACCACGGACCAGGATTAGTCGGGTTGTTATTTTGGGTTATGTGATATAATTTTTCTTTTTGATCTTGCTAAGCAGTTAGCTATGCTTTAACTGGTAATACAACAGTGGTAATATAAGACCTGAAAGACGTAAAGTCATTGTTCTTTTCTTTTTTGCTGAGTTCTTTTATGGACCGTAGGGTAGGAATGTCTGTGGATTTATTCGTTTGTTTGTATATAACCGAGTATTTGATGAAATTAGATCTCCAATTTCGGTGGTTTGGATCATGTATGACTGTGATCCAGGACATAAAAAGTATCATATATCCAGACATGGAATCTGGACTGTGGATTGGGTAGAGGGTTTTCTACTAATGAATGAACTTGCTCTATTTAGATTTTTTTTCCAGATAATCACTGAACTCCTTTTTGATCAATGGTTTGATTAAGTTCACTCAAACAAAGGTCTTTGCTTGTGGCACTTTGTGGTTCTATAATTGAATGTAAATTATAAGATGGCAGTTGGTAGTACCAGCATAATAGCATTAGCCTTTTTCCTTCTCAAAGACCTATGGTAAGATTCCTCTCTGTTTTGGTCTAAAATAGTTCAGTCTCTGTACAATGATAGAACACAAGATTCTCATATATTGTGCTTGCTAATTACAGCTTGTCAACAGGTAAGGACGCTTCTTCATCAAGCTTATGCTGTTTCTAAAATCTGGAATGATGCTCCAGTTATAGTTTGTGGAGATTTTAATTCTACACCTAAGGTTTGTTGTTTTACTGTCTTTGTTGCTAGCATCCTTTAGCTCTAAGTGCTAATACTTTGGTCCCAATGGTTGTAATGCCAATGTAATATCACAGTTAAAACACGGTCTCCCATAAGTTCAATGTAAATTCACTTCCCCATCTTTCCTGTTTTGTGTCTCTTTTCCATACTGATGCCTTTTTTTCTCAGAGTCCACTTTACAATTTTATAGCTGAGCAGAAGGTAATTCTTTATCATTAATATATTCTAGCAGCTGTAGAGTTTCTTGTTCTGAGTGATCCTTAGCTTTTCTATTGTTCAAATTTGCAGTTGATCCTTTCTGGTCTTGCTCGGGATCAGATATCAGGACAATATTCTGCATGCATTTCTTCTTCAAGGCCATATTACGGCCCTGGTACATCTAGGTAAATGGTATCCTGTTAAACATGTGTTTATCTTGTTTAATGACTCAAAATGCTTATATTCTTGTTTCAGGACTCAGCCCCACATGAGTGGAGGTACTGAGGTTAATTGCAAACCTCTAAATAAGGAAGAAAATCAATATGTAACAAAAGAAGCTCCTGTCCGTGAAGGAACAAGCAATGGTCTGCTAGATATACCTCAAATTTCCTCTGAGAGTCTGTTTCTGGATAATACATGCACAGTACCTGATGTGGCCACAAATAAAATAGGTGGTGAGAGTTTCTGCAGCGAGTCCTGTTCTGCTGTTGATAGCAATTTACAGGTATCTAACAATACTTGTAGAAGTTGTATCCAGCCAAGCACGGACCAGGGAACTGCCTTAGAAATTTCTAGCATTGATCAGTGCTCTGCTGTGGTTCACTCTGATATGAGTAGGTCAACGATAGAATTTTCAGGGTCAAAGCAAAATATGTTTGATGAGTCCAATGATGATTATGAGTCTCCATCATTTCAAACTATAAAAGCATCTGACATTGTTGCTGATTCAGCAGCTCAAGCATCTGAAACTTCAGCTGGTACAGCCTGTCAGGATGTTTTAGTTGATAATGTAGTACAAAAGGAGAACTGCAGCTATATTGGGGCTCCATCATCTAAGGAGTATTCAGGTTCCAGTTCCACCACATGTTTAGACATTTCCTATTATCACAATGAATCTAAACAGTCGGTAAATGATGTGGCTGGCCTCTCAGCAGAGTTTGATACTACAGTGAATCTGTTTAATAATTGTTTGGAAAATCACAATTCTGTAGGTGAAGTTGAAAACATATGCAAAGATATCTCCTGTTCAGAAGAGAATTCTGACCCAGATTTCTTTAGAGAACTTTTAGGAACTGATGATGTATGTCATTTTGGTGATGATCCTGTAACTTCAGGCCAAAATCATTCATTCGATTCAAGCCATAGTTCAGAGTTGGATCCTCTAAGTGTGGGGGTTCGGGAAGAATCTCTCCGTGGTGCATTTTCATTAAATGATGGTTTTGAAAGGCGTTCATATGATCCATATTTGTGGACTCCAATGGAAATTGAGGTTGCATCAGGAAGTGCAGAGTGTAATTTTCTTGAACATAGTTTGAAACTAAGGAGCGTATACACAGATGTGGAGGTAAATGGTTTCTTATTTTGCTTTGGAGTTTTGTGTCTTTTACTTAATTTTTTTATGATTTCTTAAGACATTTCTTTATGTTGCTTGGTTGAGTTAAAATCTTGATACTCTTCCAACATAAATTGCTTGATTGGTTTACATGTTTGTTATCACTTGGAAGTTATGCTATCAAAAGAATCTACAACTTACCTCATCTTATTAGTTATTTTTCAGTATGATTTTATGAATAGTGTCAATCTTTTTTTGCTTTAATGTTGTTTACCTCATTCCTGATATCAGTTAAATGGTACTGTGCTTGCTGGTTCTATTTGGTAACAATGTAAGTTTGCACTATATGTCTGTTCTGGAATGGATTAAGAGTTCACAATGGTGACCCGGTAGGTACGAATGCCAAAGGGAGGCTTGTTTGGTCTGGTTGGTAAGTGTTTTTTTTTTAAACTAAAGCACAAAATCTTTGGTTGGAGGAACTGTTTCTTAAGAATGCTATATAGCTAGGATAAGCATTTTCGTGTCTGTAGAAATAATTTAATATATTTTTCCTTCCCAATAAATCTTTATGAAGAGTCAAATTAGTAATACTAGATTATGCCAATCTTTTTCGCCTCAAGTTCCTTTAGTTGTGGAACCATTTAAAGATCATGCAATGAGATTAACTCATCAAGTGTCTCTTTCCATGTGTTACCTCTACTTGGTGGTGGGTATGTTTGTGATGATTCTGATATTAGTGAAATAAAAATATTGGTTATAGTTGATGCCTACTTTTTCCCTGACCATTATGGTCTTTGACTTATTCAGAGTTTCCATGTCTGAAGTTCAAAGTTGCAAACAATTGAGACAAAAAAATCTCTCCTTATATATTCCTTATATCTGCATTCCATTTTCTTTAATCTGAAACTACAAGGATCACGTTTTTTATCTCTCAGATTTGAACAACCAGATTTTAGTGTGTTAATTGAATTTTTTTATTATCGTAAGCAGTTTTACCAAAGAACGGCATACAAGGATTTCTTAGAATATTCTTAAACTCAATCAACTTGGATGCAGTTTTAAATTGCAGCATAATAACTCTGAGATTATTGACTCAACTACGATTTTCAAGATGGGTTGAAAATATGGATGTAGTGTTACAAGACAGGATTAGTAAACAGTATATGAAAACATGACTGAGAAAAAAAAGGAACATGCATGTTAAGGCTTTTACATCTGGAGGGGTGGAAATTCTTGCAGAATGGAGGTATTGACTCCATGTCATGAAGGTAAAATGAAAGATCTAAACTGATACCCAGTTTTAAGCATCTCGTCAGATTGCTTTCTCTGATGTCTTGCAAAACAAAGGCCTTGTTTTCTAATCAAGTAACCACTAGAAAATTCAAATGATATGTCCACTGAGAACTTGTCCTTGAAATCCCCACAAGAAACTGCGGCAGACTCAAACTGAAGAAAGATCTTATTGATGTTTCGGTAGAATTTCTAAAACTAAAGAAGATATCATTATTATTCTTTGTTATCATATATTCACCACATTTTTGCAGGCCATGCAGATATATATTACTTGCTGTATCTTCTACTAGATTCTTCTGACATTGTTCTTTTTGCTTTTTTCTTTTGGTAGTGGAAGGTAGATGATCTTTTCATTTCATTTAAACCCAGATGTTTTAACAGCTTTCTTTAGCTTTCGTTGTGTGAAAAATTGTATTTCTAGAAAGTTGTATATTCTGACAGCATAGGATGATATAATTACCTCTACTCCTGCACATCAATTTCTTCATCAGAACCATATGATAAAAGTTTGTGAAGAATTTTATTTCTAGAAAGTTGTATATTCTGACAGCATAGGATGATATAATTACCTCTACTTCTACCCATCAATTGCTTCATCAGAACCATATGATAAAAGTTTACTTTGTTGGTATATTTTGTTCAAGATTCAGACATGCTGGAGGCAAATTGTTACTTTTTGTTCTTTCTTCTCGACAGGATCATGCGGGGACAAAAGACTCTAGCAGAGAACCCCTAGTTACCAGTTACAACCGGCAATTTATGGGCACTGTTGACTATATATGGTTATTATCTTTATCTCATCATCTCATAATTCTTCATGTACAGTGGTAAAACATGTTTATGTTTCTGACTTGATTCTCGTTCCTTATCATATTAGACTTTAAAGTGGTGGTTCTCTAAGCTTTTGGTGTGGTTTGCAATTATATGCTATGTGCAGATTGTAGTTTTTGATGCAAAGAATATCAGTTGAACACAAAAAGTACTGACCAGAGTTTATATATTTCAGTCCAGAATGTGTATGTATAAAAATATCCTCTATGATTGGTCCTGTTTGCCAATCTTTGTTGGAGCTTCTGGAAACACATTCTCCTCCCATTTATTCCTCCTTGTGTTTCATTTGCACATAGGATATCCCTTGTTATATGGTGCAACTCAAGCTTATCGAATTAGGTTAGGGACCATCCCTTGCACAACCTAGTTACTGACATCTATGTCCAAAGACTCGCCTGCCTGACTTTGGACACACCGACCATGACCGAAGCAAGATCTGAGCTTAAGATGCAAATATGGGTTTGAAAGCAGGCTGACTTGAGTTGGATTGTTGTGATATGTTTTCACATCAGCAGAGCCCAGTAGATATTCATTTTAGCTCTCTTCATTTCTTTCTCATTGAGACGTTTCTTGACTGATTGAACTAGTCATTATTTACTTTATCTTGCTTATTGTTACTACATGCTGTTTGTAAGGCTGATTCTTTAGATAGTATTCTAACAGAATGGTCTTGCTGGCATGGCAGAGTGACGTGTTGATTTGTAGAAGATTGTTGTTGTTTTGTGTACTCTTCTCATCATGACTTTTTATCTGATGAGCAAAGAATATTTAAACACTTTGTTCGTTCTCTATCATGTTTTGAAAAAGATACTGTAACACAATGGATGTACAGGTCTTCTGAAGGTCTGAAGACCGCCAAAGTGCTGGAAACATTCCCTAAACATGTTCTACAGCAGACTTCCGGTTTTCCAACCAGGGTAATTGTAGTTTGACTATGTTTCATTGGCAAACCCTATGGTATGACTCCGATCAATTGGGAACTGAACTGACTAGTCTTGTTAAACTTCTCTCCAGAGATGGGGAAGCGACCATGTTGCCTTGGCCTGTGAACTGGCATTTACGAATGGCTCCTCGACTAAATAGAGGTTTGAACTCGAGAGGCTCGATGCTTGTCACATCTTTTGCAATTAAGATGGTGTTTTCATTTTGTTGTTGTTGTTGCTGCTGCTGCTGTGGTATTGTTTATCTCCAGCATCACAATTCCTGAGGCTGCTGAGCGTAGGGCAATCATACGCTGCTCGATCTCCAGCAGATTGCTCCATGGCGATTACTGATTCGACCCAGTATGGTCAAATGCCAAATCTTCTGGTGACGCTGCAACCAGCATTAAAGCCCTACCCTCCTATCTTTGCTTCAATGAAATTTATTGGTCCAGACAACGCTGCTGCTAAAAAGAGCTTGCGCATGTTTCAGGTGATTATAAGAATGGTCAGGCGTTCCAGGAAAATGTTGGTAACAACTCCTGCTTGTTCTTCGGAAACACAGAATTATTTATTACTAATGTCATCCAATCTTCTTCTCCACTGTTCTCTCTGTAGATTTATGTTAATTTGGCGAAATTATTTTTCACTACATAAAGAGTGTTTCGGTCGCAATAATATCTTACCATATGCCATAAAAAGCTAATTTCCTGACGGTATTGCTGCCCTTTGGTCTGCGGTATGCTTACTATTTCTAGACCCTGTACTCGTATGAGCATTCGTCAACGTAGCTTCTAGTATGGACGCCTTTCTGGCACCCAACTAGAAGTCAGCGATGAGCCTTTGACTCCAAACACTCCCAACCCATCTCCTATTAATCCATCTCATTTGATGCCCCCCTCTTAAACACCCAAACACTCAGAAGCGAGGTTGGTTGCTTGGTCCTCCAATTTGAGTCGTCTTTTTCGCCGTACCAATATTTAGACCAAATCTGCGAACATCTATCAAATGCATCACTGCTTTCGTATCAATCAAACTGATATTACTCTTAGTTCCACTCAGGTGACGTGGTCGTACGAGATTAATGTTGTACAAAACCTGGCCAATTTAGCATCTCAAACTCCGGTCACACGTCAAAAGGTATTGACGGAACGAGTCTCTCATCATTAATTGAGCCACCTGATATCAGAACGTGACACACCAATTATAGAATACTGTTGAACAAGCTGGCCTTCCGCTGTAGCTGAATTGACTACAGGGAAACTTAACCACACGTCACGGACGTCGTCATCTTCGTCGCCGGCGAATAACTAGCAGCGAAGAAAACGTGGGTGCGTGGTGAGAGGCTGCTCGTTCGATTTCAACGTTTGGAAAGTCAAAGATAGTTAACTCGGCAGTTTTTGTGCAGGAGGAGCAGCCAACGAAGCCCCCGTTTACTCCGTATAGCACGACCGACACGCGACCTCAGACGAGTCGTGGCGCTCAAGTTTGAGACTCGTGACCTTTGACGTGGAATCCGTGAAACGCCAACACCCAATTCATCAGCTCGAAGCTTCGTTATTATTATTTTAATTTGGTTCTTTTAATATAAGTCTGTGAGAACATGAGATGGTCGATATGCGTGTCTTTAAATTAATGGGCAAATCTCCTGAGAAGGACGTAAGTGTATAATTGGGTCTCCCATCGAAATGTTGCTTATGGAAGTTGATTCTTTAGTCAAACCGGTCGATCAAATGCCCAATTTGTATTTGAAGTACACCAACATTTTCTATTACATAAAATCACTATAATCAAACCGGTTTTACTGAATTGGATGGGCTAATATCCAAAGAATTACTCTGTAATTCCACACTTATTATGAAAATAAGAGGTTTAATCTAAAAAAAATAAAAAAAATTCCGAGGCTCTCTAAGAATAAATCGCTGGTGGATTTTTTTGAGGCACAAAATCTTCTTAATCACATAAAAGTTAATGGCGTACAGCACGCGATACGAATGACGTCAGCCGATCCTTCCTGCCTTAGCGGGCATCATTTCTAGAAGCACATGCGGTTGTTCGTGAGTGCGAGCGCGCGAGACAGAGAGGAAGGCGACGAGGTGGCGGCCACGCCTCGGTTGGTGTCTAATAATTCAAACTCTAACCTAACCCATTCAAATACTTCCGTCTCATGACAGCGACGCCATGCTGCCCCACGTGACCCACCTCATCATCTCTATATAACCTCCCTCTCCCAAACGAAGCAGAAGGACTTCGGACACAGCCATCCCATCTGGTATCTGCCTTCCCTCCCTCGCGTGTTCTTGTTGTCGTTCCGTTACCAACAGAAGAGAAGCTTAATCCACAGAGAGAGAGAGAGAGAGAATGGAGGCGACGGAGGTGAACAGGATCGGGAGCATGAGAAGGAATAGTTCGATTTGGAGAAGGGGCAACGAGAGCATCTTCTCCGCGTCGTCACGGGAGGAGGACGACGAGGAGGCCCTCAAATGGGCGGCACTGGAGAAGCTGCCTACCTTCGACCGCCTGCGCCGTGGCATCTTGTCGCTCCCCGAAGGCAGTCAACGCCTGCAGGAGGTCGACGTCCAGCAGCTCGGTTTCCGGGAGAGGAAGGCCCTCCTCGAGCGCCTCGTCCGCGTCACCGACGAGGACAATGAGCGCTTCTTGCTCAAGCTCAAGGACCGGGTCGACCGGTGAGGACATGACCCCATTCATCTCCAACTCCTCCTCCAATTCCCTTGCCTTGCCCTAACATCTTGTTTCTACTTCGGGGTCTTCGTTTGGTTGTGTTCAATTGTAGAGTTGGGATCGATCTGCCCACCATTGAAGTGCGGTTCGAGCACCTCAACATCCAAGCAGAGGCCCACGTCGGCGGCAGAGGACTGCCTACCATTCTCAATTCCGCTCTTAACACGCTGGAGGTACAGTCCACCTTTACTTTCAAGATTTGAGTTGTCGAAGGGGCAAACTAAGATTATGCTTATATACTACAACGAAAAATGAAACAGGGCATCGCGAATTACTTGCATATACTACCGAGTAGGAAGAGGCCTTTGTCCATCCTTCATGATGTCAGTGGAATCATCAAACCTCGCAGGTAGGAGGCTCCCTTTTCCTCTTTGAACGACCTAATCTGGTTTTGAGTACTGCATCTGACCAGATACTAAAGCCTTCAACTTGATCACCAGGATGACTTTGCTCTTAGGCCCTCCTGGATCCGGCAAAACTACGCTGTTGTTGGCTTTGGCTGGAAAACTGAGCTCCGATCTCAAGGTAAAGGGAGACTCTTTGTTGTCCCTCATTTCCACTCACGATTCGTGGATCTGATTCATGTATCTGGTAACAATCATAGGCCACTGGAAAAACGACCTACAACGGCCACGAAATGAACGAATTTGTGCCTCAGCGAACAGCGGCATATATCAGCCAGCATGACCTTCACATCGGGGAGATGACAGTCCGGGAAACGCTAGCTTTCTCAGCGAGGTGCCAAGGAGTTGGTACTCGGTATGGTAAGTATGGTCATGAAAGGCTTGCTATATTTTGCTACTTTGCACAAGCTGTCAATTGATCCCAAATGAATTGGTTTTATGAATGTTACACAGAGATGTTGACTGAGCTAGCAAGGAGAGAAAAGGCAGCGAACATCAAGCCAGATCCTGACATAGATGTCTTCATGAAGGTGAAATCAATCTCTTTATTTGCTTTTCCTTTTTTTCCCCTTTTCCCCCACATACTCGTCCTACTGATTCCAGCTAAAAGTTTGGTGCAAGATCAGAACAATTGTTTGTTGCGATAATATTTAACTCTGTTTTCTTAATACTCTGACAGGCAGCATCCGTGGGAGGACAAGAATCCAATCTGATCACGGATTATGTACTTAAGGTACTCTCCATCAACATAATCATATGCATGAAGATGTTTGTAGATTGATCAAACCTAGTCTTTTGAGAAATCAGGACAATTCACTGCGAAGCGATAGACTGATCTCTTGTTTCTTCTTCAACCTGTCTCAGATCCTAGGACTGGAAGTCTGTTCTGACACCATGGTAGGGGATGAAATGTTGAGAGGTATCTCTGGTGGACAAAAGAAGCGTGTCACAACAGGTATATGATAACCGAGGATATTATCGATGACCACAAACTTTTTCATTTGATGCCTTGTGTATCATGTTTCTCGTGTCCTATTGCCTGACTCCGCTTGCATCTGGTTCCACTTTTTCGCTTGATATAGGTGAAATGCTTGTTGGACCTGCAAGAGCCCTATTCATGGACGAGATATCAACTGGTCTGGACAGCTCAACAACTTTCCAGATAGTAAACTCACTCAGGCAGTCGGTTCACATTCTTGGTGGAACGGCTGCTATTTCCCTTCTGCAGCCTGCACCAGAGACTTATGAACTTTTCGACGACATTATTCTTCTATCTGATGGCCAGGTCGTGTATCAAGGCCCTCGCGAAAATGTGCTCGAGTTCTTCGAGTCTATGGGCTTCAAGTGCCCAGAGAGGAAGGGTGTTGCGGACTTCCTGCAAGAAGTAGGTTATCCACAAAATGCTCCTACTATTTCCTGTTGTTAACTTTAATTCCTTTGGTATGATACTGAGTCTTGATTTGGGTTCAAAAGGTAACTTCGAGGAAGGATCAGCAACAGTACTGGACACGCCGTGATGAACCTTATAGATATGTGCCCGTAAGAGAATTTGCCGACGCATTTCAGTCATTCCATGTTGGTCGGGCTATAGGAGATGAACTTTCTATCCCATATGATAAGAGCAAGAGCCATCCTGCTGCTCTTACAACTACTAGATATGGGGTCAGCAAGAAGGAACTATTGATGGCTAACATTGATAGAGAATTGTTGCTGATGAAGAGGAACTCATTTGTCTACATCTTCAAGGCTACTCAAGTAAGTTAGCTCTACTTTGATCAATTGTTTTTATAACCTAAGCAGTGTTTTATGGATTGCAATTCTTTCTCTACAGCTTACCATCATGGCGCTTATTGCAATGACAGTCTTCCTACGTACTAATATGCACCGGGACTCTGTCACCGAGGGGGGCTTATACATGGGTGCCCTTTTCTTTGGAGTAGTCATGGTCATGTTTAACGGTTTCTCTGAAACTGCCATGACCATTTTAAAACTTCCTGTTTTCTTCAAGCAAAGAGATCTCCTTTTCTATCCTGCATGGTCATATGCAATACCATCATGGATTCTTAAAATTCCAATTTCATTCGCTGAAGTTGCAGTGTGGGTTTTCACAACTTATTATGTCATTGGGTTTGATCCAAATGTTGGAAGGTAAGAATGATTGAATTGACAATTCTTACAAAAATGAACTGTTTGATCCATGAATGTAAAATCTCATACTCATTTCACAAACAGGCTGTTCAAGCAATACATGCTGCTGCTGCTGATAAATCAGATGGCATCTTCGCTCTTCCGTTTCATTGGGGCAGTAGGTAGGAACATGATAGTTGCAAATACCTTTGGATCTTTTGCACTTCTCATCCTTCTTGTTCTGGGTGGCTTCATTCTTTCACGAGGTAAGTAATGATTCCTTGCTTTGCTTCACATTAGACTTGGAAACAAGCCTCTACATATCAACAGCTCATTTTATTGTGACAATTATGGAATAAATGGAATGTCCTTCTTTGGCAGATCAAGTGAAGAAATGGTGGATTTGGGGATACTGGATCTCACCCCTGATGTACGCACAGAATGCCATATCAGTAAATGAATTTTTAGGTCACAGCTGGCAACATGTGAGGACATTACTTTTGCAGAGATGAAGAAAGTGCTATTTCTCAAGGAAAAGGTAGTTAACATTTTTTATGATTCTTCTGCTGCAGATTCTTCAAAATTCAAATGACCCACTGGGAGTATCAGTCTTGAAGTCACGAGGAGTCTTTCCCGAAGCAAAATGGTATTGGATTGGATTTGGGGCATTGATTGGTTATATATTGCTGTTCAATGCTCTTTTCACTGTGGCTCTTACTTATCTCAAACGTGAGTATACTTTTCCATCATCTTAGCAAGAGACATCTAGTATTTTGTGACTTCAGTTTCTTAATTGAGAGCTAAGTTCTGATCGTCTATGTTATAATTACAGCATTTGGTAAGTCCCAGCCACCTGTATCTGAAGAGACTTTGAAGGAAAAACATGCCAATCTGACTGGAGAAGTGTCTGAGCAATCATCCAGAGGGAGGAACTCTGTTGATCATTCTCAATCCAAAAGTAAGTCCTATCAACATGTTAGGCTTATGCTGCATTTTCCTGGACAATCTCATCATTTTGAAGCTTTATCTGCAGAAGGTGCTGATGGAATGAGGAGGGATGGTACCTCATCAGGTTCCATGAATGTGGCTATTGATCAGAACAAAAAGGGAATGGTCCTTCCATTCACTCCACTATCCATTACCTTTGACAATATACGATACTCTGTGGACATGCCGCAGGTAACTTTTCTGACATCACGTACCATATCTTTTATATGTTATAGGCATATCTGACTCCATGCGCTCCTTTTACAATATGATGGAAATTTAGGAAATGAAAGATCAAGGTGTGGTTGAAGACCGTTTGGAACTCCTGAAGGGGATAAGTGGATCTTTCAGGCCAGGGGTGCTTACAGCTCTAATGGGTGTAAGTGGAGCTGGTAAAACAACACTGATGGACGTATTGGCTGGGAGAAAAACAGGTGGATACATAGAAGGAAACATTACAATATCTGGCTACCCCAAGAAGCAGGAGACTTTTGCTCGTGTATCAGGCTACTGTGAGCAGAATGATATCCACTCTCCTCATGTGACAGTCTATGAGTCTCTCGTCTATTCTGCATGGCTTCGGTTGCCTGCTGAGGTCAACTCTGCAACAAGGAAGGTCTGTTGGAAGGATACATTGACCGATTCATATATTCTTCAAGATTGGTCCTTGCAAAGTCTGATTAAATAACTATTTCTTGCAGATGTTCGTTGATGAGGTCATGGAGCTAGTAGAGCTGACACCACTGAGGGATGCACTTGTTGGATTGCCAGGAGTAAATGGGCTATCGACCGAGCAACGAAAGAGGCTGACCATTGCTGTGGAGCTTGTTGCTAACCCATCTATCATATTCATGGATGAACCAACATCTGGACTTGACGCAAGGGCTGCAGCGATCGTTATGAGAACTGTGAGGAACACAGTGGACACCGGGAGGACCGTGGTGTGTACTATTCACCAGCCTAGCATTGACATTTTTGAAGCGTTTGATGAGGTGAGAAAAACTTTCGAGTTAATTAGCTTGCAAAATTTTGGTATATTTCATGTGTAAATAATTTGTGTGGTTTTAAAATTTTCTTTTCTGTTTGCTTGTAGCTCTTCCTAATGAAGCGAGGTGGAGAAGAGATATATGTCGGTCCACTCGGTCACAATTCTTGCCATCTGATAAATTATTTTGAGGTGAGAATACAGAATGTTACTATTTATACAATTCAGTTGAACAGTACAACTGATCATTTCACCAACTGTGTTCTCCAGGGTATCAATGGTGTCAGTAAGATAAAAGATGGATATAACCCTGCAACATGGATGTTGGAAGTGAGTTCACAGGCACAAGAAGACATTCTGGGGGTGAACTTCAGTGAAATATACAAGAATTCTGAGCTTTATCAGTGAGTGTCCTACTTGTCCCTCTAATGTTCCTTCAAGTTCATTTTGCTTTCATGTCTGATATAAGTGCATTCTGCAATATAGGAGAAACAAGGATTTGATAAAGGAACTAAGTACACCTCCTCCCGGATCAAGTGACCTTTACTTCCCAACCCAGTATTCTCAATCTTTCCTTGTACAATGCATGGCGTGCCTATGGAAACAGCACTTGTCATACTGGCGGAATCCTCCATACACTGCAGTGAGGTTTTTCTTCACATTGATCATCGCTTTGCTGTTTGGAACTATTTTCTGGGACCTTGGAACTAAAAGGTACATCCTTCTTGAAGTTCTACAAGTACAAAAATATCTTTCTTCATACCTGAACTTTGAAATATACTCGAACAAAGTGATCCGAAAAGAATTCTAATGGAACTTCAAACTGCAGGGACACAAAACAAGACCTGATGAATGCAATGGGTTCAATGTATGCTGCCGTCTTATTCATTGGGGTACAAAACTCTTCATCTGTTCAGCCAGTTGTGGCGATTGAACGAACTGTCTTCTACAGGGAGAGAGCTGCTGGAATGTATTCAGCTGTGCCATACGCGTTCGGACAAGTAATTTTCTCAAATCTACCTAACTGCAAGAAAAAGAAAAAGAAAAACTCATAGTTGTAGAAAATACATAATTCTCTTGAGCAAGCACATATACGTTTATATATTTTGTCTAATTGCAATGTTCCATCGGCAGGTTGCAATTGAAATTCCCTATATATTGGTCCAGGCGTTGTTATATGGTGTGATTGTGTATGCAATGATTGGATTTGAATGGACTGCTGCTAAATTCTTCTGGTACATGTTCTTCATGTACTTCACACTCCTCTACTTCACATTTTACGGGATGATGGCAGTCGGTTTGACTCCCAACTACAACATCGCGTCAATTGTCTCCGCCGCCTTCTATGCAATATGGAACCTTTTCTCTGGGTTCATTATTCCAAGACCTGTAAGTGAAAAACTTCATTACTTGATCCTTGACGAATTGCTTGCTTATTGCAAGACATCCTCTTATAATCAGCTTGGCTTGTCTACAGAGAATCCCGGTGTGGTGGAGATGGTATTACTGGATATGCCCCGTGGCCTGGACCTTGTATGGATTGGTTGCTTCGCAGTTTGGTGATATACAGACTCGATTTGCTTCCGACGAGTCCGATGAGCCCGGTGAGATTGTGGCCGATTTTGTGAGGAACTATTTTGGATTCAAACATAGCTTCTTGGGGGTGGTTGCCGTGGTGGTGGTCGCATTCCCGGTGCTTTTCGCTTTCCTCTTTGCCTTTTCGATAAAGACACTCAACTTCCAAAAGAGGTGAAGATGGATCGGGAGAGAGAACAAAAATCTGCTTTCTCAATCAAACCAAATTACTCGTCGGTGTGATGATTCACGAGGATAAAACTACAGCCTTGCTCAAAAACCTGCACATTTGCATCACAATTCGACTATTTGCCTTTTGTCCTTTCGAGATATTCATTCTTGTGTTATGAATTTTTCTTTTTTTCTTTCACGAAAAATGTAAAACATATTGAATTTATTATTTGTTTATGTACTGAATATGACTTACTAATGAAAAAAAGTCATGACTTTGTGAGTTGATTTACCATAAAGACTTCAGACCGTCCAAATGTGCAGCAGGCCATCATAGTTCGACAGCCCCTTCCATATAAAAGCAATTCTCCTGTCAGGAAAGCAAACAGCTTCAACAATGCTACTTAAAGCCACTCTTGTTTGCAGCTTAGAAGACCCAATTCTCACCCTTCAGCAGTGTTGAAATATCAAATTAAATTTTATTATTGGATTAGAGATTGATTTAAGAGTTTTAGCTAAATTAGACATCCAAGTTTTAGTTAAAGTCAATTGTTTTGATTTTGCGCCTGGATCGATTAATAGGGACTAAGCAAAAACAGAGATTTGGAGATCCAGAGATCGAAAGATGGTAAATGATTGATAATGCATTGAAGGTTTTAGTTTGAGCGTCTCTGTCATTCTTCTCTATGATTAACATCATCTTCTCAAATAATTTTTCTAACACAAGAGGCAAAGAGATTAACATTAACAATCAACTGATTTAGTTAAATATTTTAATTTAAACTAAATTTCTAAAAAAAAATAACCATATGATTTATCTAAACCAAGTATTATATTATTTACATTTTTTTATTAAAAAAATCTAAGATTTATATGAATCTATGGATGAAGAATGATAGGTTAGGGAGGCGTACGAAGCTATCTCTCCTCATCTATCATTTGCCATTGTGCAAAACAAGAGGGATAATAGTTGTTTGCTCCATCTCTCACCTATCTTTGTTGCTGCTACCGACCTCTCTCTTTCAACCTCCTATGCATTTGGAAGTGATGAGATTATAGTTTGATCATCTATCAGTGGTGGAAAATCATAATTGATATTGATATAAAATATTCTATTAGTTAAGTATCATCCTACACTTAACCATCGTCACGTGATGTCTAGAAAATGAGGATAAGACGAAGATCCAAAGCAGGTAATCGTAAGCTTCATTCTTGATTTTTATAATAAGATATGAATGCTCATCTATAACATTATAAAAGAGAACAAACTTATCTTTTCTAGGAGATCTTTTTTTAAGGAGACCATGCGTTTGTATTTATACATCTCGGATTACTAACTTACGCGTCGGAGGGATTGACTCGAAAAATCTCTCTCGATCTCGATATTCGTATAGATGACACATCGGGAACTCGATATTTTTGCCTCGAAGATATCTTAGATAACTCTGTGCATAGACCACGCTGAGCTAATTTTTTTTACGAAAAATATTAAAAAACTCTTAGAATAACTGAGGTGAATCCTATCGAGAAGAATCTAAGATATACCTAAAAAAAATTTCAAATTAGGAAACCAATTAAAAATATGCTTGATGGAGGCTCAACTAAATATATTTTAGAGTTAGTAATCAAGATGAATCGGAGATTAATATATTTCAAAAGAGAGTTTGATCATCATAAATTTATGAAGGGAGAAGTGCCCTTCTATACTATAATGGAGATACTCTGAATTTGAATGGGTTTTGGAAAATATTCTATTTAGTAATAATGAATCAATCAAGTTGACCTAATATATAGGGGCCAGCAAGTTGACCTGATGATGTCACCTGAGTTGACCTTATTGAGCTTTGTGTGTCGCATGATTTTTTACCCCGTATGTAAGTTTTTGATTGCTGAAGCTTGCTTCAATGACTTGTGTTCTCATCTTCTTGGAAGTTTTTGTTTATGTGCTTGAAGCTTGCTTCAATGACTTGTGTTCTCATCTTCTTGGAAGTTTTTGTTTATGTGCTTGAAGCTTGCTTCAATGACTTGTGTTCTCATCTTCTTGGAAGTTTTTGTTTATGTGCTTGAAGCTTGCTTCAATGACTTGTGTTCTCATCTTCTTGGAAGTTTTTGTTTATGTGCTTGAAGAAAACCCATCGATTGTAAATTTAGTTTGTAGAGCTTGCTTCAATGACTTGTGTTCTCATCTTCTTGGAAGTTTTTGTTTATGTGCTTGAAGAAAACCCATCGATTGTAAATTTAGTTTGTAGAGCTTGCTTCAATGACTTGTGTTCTCATCTTCTTGGAAGTTTTTGTTTATGTGCTTGAAGAAAACCCATCGATTGTAAATTTAGTTTGTAGAGCTTGCTTCAATGACATATTCTCATCTTCTTGTAAGTTTTTGTTTATGTGCTTGAAGAAAACCCATCGATTGTAAATTTAGTTTGTAGAGCTTGCTTCAATGACATATTCTCATCTTCTTGGAAGTTTTTGTTTATGTGCTTGAAGCTTGCTTCAATGACTTGTGTTCTCATCTTCTTGGAAGTTTTTGTTTATGTGCTTGAAGAAAACCCATCGATTGTAAATTTAGTTTGTAGAGCTTGCTTCAATGACTTGTGTTCTCATCTTCTTGGAAGTTTTTGTTTATGTGCTTGAAGCTTGCTTCAATGACATATTCTCATCTTCTTGGAAGTTTTTGTTTATGTGCTTGAAGCTTGCTTCAATGACATATTCTCATCTTCTTGTAAGTTTTTGTTTATGTGCTTGAAGCTTGCTTCAATGACTTGTGTTCTCATCTTCTTGGAAGTTTTTGTTTATGTGCTTGAAGAAAACCCATCGATTGTAAATTTAGTTTGTAGAGCTTGCTTCAATGACTTGTGTTCTCATCTTCTTGGAAGTTTTTGTTTATGTGCTTGAAGAAAACCCATCGATTGTAAATTTAGTTTGTAGAGCTTGCTTCAATGACTTGTGTTCTCATCTTCTTGGAAGTTTTTGTTTATGTGCTTGAAGCTTGCTTCAATGACTTGTGTTCTCATCTTCTTGGAAGTTTTTGTTTATGTGCTTGAAGCTTGCTTCAATGACTTGTGTTCTCATCTTCTTGGAAGTTTTTGTTTATGTGCTTGAAGCTTGCTTCAATGACATATTCTCATCTTCTTGGAAGTTTTTGTTTATGTGCTTGAAGCTTGCTTCAATGACTTGTGTTCTCATCTTCTTGGAAGTTTTTGTTTATGTGCTTGAAGAAAACCCATCGATTGTAAATTTAGTTTGTAGAGCTTGCTTCAATGACTTGTGTTCTCATCTTCTTGGAAGTTTTTGTTTATGTGCTTGAAGAAAACCCATCGATTGTAAATTTAGTTTGTAGAGCTTGCTTCAATGACTTGTGTTCTCATCTTCTTGTAAGTTTTTGTTTATGTGCTTGAAGCTTGCTTCAATGACATATTCTCATCTTCTTGGAAGTTTTTGTTTATGTGCTTGAAGAAAACCCATCGATTGTAAATTTAGTTTGTAGAGCTTGCTTCAATGACTTGTGTTCTCATCTTCTTGGAAGTTTTTGTTTATGTGCTTGAAGCTTGCTTCAATGACTTGTGTTCTCATCTTCTTGGAAGTTTTTGTTTATGTGCTTGAAGCTTGCTTCAATGACTTGTGTTCTCATCTTCTTGGAAGTTTTTGTTTATGTGCTTGAAGCTTGCTTCAATGACTTGTGTTCTCATCTTCTTGGAAGTTTTTGTTTATGTGCTTGAAGCTTGCTTCAATGACTTGTGTTCTCATCTTCTTGGAAGTTTTTGTTTATGTGCTTGAAGCTTGCTTCAATGACTTGTGTTCTCATCTTCTTGGAAGTTTTTGTTTATGTGCTTGAAGAAAACCCATCGATTGTAAATTTAGTTTGTAGAGCTTGCTTCAATGACTTGTGTTCTCATCTTCTTGGAAGTTTTTGTTTATGTGCTTGAAGCTTGCTTCAATGACATATTCTCATCTTCTTGGAAGTTTTTGTTTATGTGCTTGAAGAAAACCCATCGATTGTAAATTTAGTTTGTAGAGCTTGCTTCAATGACTTGTGTTCTCATCTTCTTGGAAGTTTTTGTTTATGTGCTTGAAGAAAACCCATCGATTGTAAATTTAGTTTGTAGAGCTTGCTTCAATGACTTGTGTTCTCATCTTCTTGGAAGTTTTTGTTTATGTGCTTGAAGCTTGCTTCAATGACTTGTGTTCTCATCTTCTTGGAAGTTTTTGTTTATGTGCTTGAAGCTTGCTTCAATGACTTGTGTTCTCATCTTCTTGGAAGTTTTTGTTTATGTGCTTGAAGCTTGCTTCAATGACTTGTGTTCTCATCTTCTTGGAAGTTTTTGTTTATGTGCTTGAAGAAAACCCATCGATTGTAAATTTAGTTTGTAGAGCTTGCTTCAATGACTTGTGCCAAGAAAACCCATCGATGTTCCAAAGATATTTGTTCTAAATCTTTGGATTCTTCGATTTCCTATGACATTAAAATCAAATTTGGATTCTTAAAATTTCTCTGTTATTCTCTTATCATCAATTTATTCACAATTTCTTCTCATGTGGTGAATAATAGAAATATGATTTTGGAGTAGTAATTGAAAATGGATTCGAAGATACCTTGTTATAGTTTTTTGAATTCACTCCTTAAAGCTTGTAGACGAATTTTCTTTTATGACAGAGTAATAATCTCGAACGTCATTTCATCAAGATCTTAATATATTATGAACAAAACTTTCTTCTCTTTCTTTCTTTGATATTTGAATTGTTTCATCGCTTCTTTATCAACTACTTGTGTTTCTTCCTCCACACTTGGTATAATAAAATCATCTTCTACTTGACTTTAATACCAATTGAAGGAATAAAAAGAAAAATTAGAACACAAGGGAAGAGGGGTTTCTCTATCAAAATGTATTCACTTGATACAACTCAATTGTTTTCACCACACACACGTTCTCAAAAGAATACAAATCATGGCTTTATATAGAAAAGACTCACAATACAGTGGATCACATTTAATCTCTTGGGAGTGAAATCCAAATTAGATTATTCCCATCTCTTGAATCAAATTCTGATTTGATTTGTTTACTATCATACCATGAACTTCTTGTTCTGGATGGGAACAAGTTTTAACATTCCAACATTACTAACAACACCTGCAAGGATTGGCTGAAAAATGCTGAGAGAGAGAGAGAGAGAGAGAGAGAGAGAGAGAGAGAGAGAGAAACAAACACAACCTACTCAAACATTTGTTCAAGTTGCGGGAAGAAGATGATCTTAATTATCCTATCTTGGTGAATAGGATTCAGAATATGTACAAACAATGACAACAATGATTTCAGGAGTAATGAATCATGTCTTCCACTGAGGCATCCGTTGAACAACAACCTGCAAAAGCCAGATTAAACAAATATAAGATGATGATGATGACGATAAAGCTGTTGACTGCAGAATTTGCCAAGCAGACACTTCTAGGATCTTAAAACAAGAGAATTCTTGGTGTATACAATGAAATGTTCAGTAAATAGGATTCATCTACAATGTTGTATTCTCACCAAGACAAAATGTCTGTAATTTACATGCCATCATCATCATCTTAATTATCGCTAATGGCAATCTTATTTGATGGTTAACAGCTGAATCATGTTATAATATCAAGTGCATACACCATGCAATCAGTGTCTAGTATAAAGAAAATATTGGATGATATCCACTGACATGAAAATGCATCACTCGTATGATTACCGGAGAAACTCTGATACCAATTTTCTTCATGAAGAAAACAAGTTGTGGCGAGAAAGTTTCACTGTCGCGCAATGTTTTTTGCAAGATTATGGTTTACACTTTCACTTATTGGTAATTATATTCACATTCTCCTTGTGGCTAACACCATTATATTCCCTTTTGATTGTTTGAATAGGTCCATGCACAGCCACAAAATGCTCTTACATTTCATATTACAAAAAAGTATGTTCACTTCAACACAAAATTATGATTTCCTACTCCAAATGCCACTCTTGTTTATTGTCTCTTCTGCATCTCTACCTCTGCCCCAAACTATCTTCTTCCACATCTGGGAAGAGTCTGCCCTTCTCCCCTCCTTTTCCCTCTTTTTAAGCCCAACCATGTTCATAGTGAAGTACAACCTTACTGCCACTTGTTTCACAGTAAAGAGCTTTTGTGTTCAGTTTTAAATTAATACAAGAAGATAATTATCCGCTACAGAAATCATTTCGTGCTTTTAGCCCATAATAGAAGGATTTTCTATGATAAATAAAAACAGAGATTTTAATTAACTAATACTGACACAGTAACTCAAGGATATTTTCATCAACCCATTGCTTAGGTTTGATTAACTAGGGGTTGATGGATGTAACGACAAGGGGGAAAATAAGATTACGTCGGGAAACACGGTGTGCAGTGTATGATTATCAATAAGGGAAAACATAGGGGACATACTGAAATTTTCTATGAGAAACAAATATGTTTATAGCTCATACAGCCATATCAAATGGAGCAAGAGGATGTATATGCTTGAAAAAGGATACAGACATATCCAGACATATCCAAGTTAAAGGACACTCTGAAAGCTAAGTAGAAAAAAATATCAAAGAAAAAGGAAAAAAATGGAACCTAATTGAAAATATAGAGGCACTAACCATTGATGTAAATGCAAATGCAGGTTACATTGAAAGAACCAAAAAAACAGAGCTAAGTTTGTCAGGGCTGGTCATGACATAAGAAAAAGGGCAGAATGGATTGGAGACTCAGGCAGGCATATGTAGTGCTAAAGAAAAATTAACTATTTAGTATTTGATCACATTCTAATAAAAATTGAAGATTTGAAATGAAAGGATTTGTGCAGCTCACCTTGCCCGAGTTCTCCTTATTCCCGACAATAGTTTGACAGGCAAGCCTCCAAGATTCAGGCTTCTGCAGTTGTTAGGAGAAAATATCAATCCATTGTTTTCCAACAAAAGAAAAAGGTAACAAAAATACCAAACAAAATTTTCATTGTGCCAAAAGTCTCATAAGGCACCACAGACTATTATCTCTGTAATTTTCCTGCACGCATCGCTGGAAGAGATACAAGAAGACTTGCCTTCTTCAGATACCGTTGCTCAGTTTTTGTTCTCTCATTAAGCAGGTCTTTGCCATCAACAATCTGCAGCATTGTACCAAAGCAAAATAGTAATGATAAAGTCGAGAATAACATGCTCAAGTGTTCCAACACTGATGGAAGGAAAAATACCAAGGAGAATGACATACAATGATTCTGTTACCTTTGGTTAAATGTAGCTTAACTATGGTATTCCTTGATAAGCATGAAAATAATTGTTGGAATAGGATCGCCGGAGATAAACACCCAATGTGAATTCAAGGAACCAAAGAGGAAAAGGTTGCTTGATCATGTCAAGATGGACTAATTTCTTCTACTTGCTTTCTACAACGCATTTCCTTTATGAATTTTGTTTTCTTTGAGTAAAAGTTCAACATTCACACTTAGCTTTTGTGAACAGAGCATTGCAGAACTCAAAGGCATGGAGAGCCCTACAAAAGCCAATCCGAATTCACATCAAGCGACAGTTTGGGGGCAGATGTACCTCGACAATGCAAGTACCGCAGCTCCCACCTCCTCCGCAGTTCATCACCTTGCCCTGGTGGAGGCACAGGCGGAAAGGAATCTTAGTTAGAAGCGTTTCAGGGGAGGATACATGCCGGGGAAAAGGGGTAGAGGAAGATACGTACGTAGGCGGCATAGAGCTCAATCTTGTTGTCGAGCATAATGTTGCGGAGAAGCTTCTCGCCGCTGACCGCGGACGCCTTGTCCACCGGGTACGCCCCGTCGGCTCCAGCTTTCGGCTGCAGCGCACCAGTAAACAAGAGGAATAGCATGCAAGAATTCGAAGGACGAAACAGAACAAGCGGTAGAAAGAGAGGGGAGGGGTGTTACGCCGACGAACTCGAGCTCGATCTGGGGCTTCGGTGGCTCTTCCGAAGTCGTAGGCGTGGGGTTCGAGGAGGAGGGAGCGGCGGCGTGGGGGATGGAGATGGAGAAGGATGGTTTTCTTCGCGAAGGAGGAGGGTGGACGGAGGAGAAGCGACATGGTTGTTGGGAAGGGGCGGGTCGGGGGAATAGAGAGAGGAGAGAGGCCGCGGTAGTCATTTCTTCCCTGCTTCCTTTGTTGCTTCGTCGTCAAAAAAATGTGGGCTAGGATATAAGAAGATGGGCGGCGGCACCACCACAGGCAGGCGACGATGCTGCTGGAATTTGGAGGCTTCACGCATTCGCTTGCGTCATGCTCGTCTTGTTCGGCCGTGGGTGGCGAGGGATTCGCTGGTTCTTCGCAGCAGCAGCAGCAGCAACAGTGGATCACCAGCTGTGGCGGGGGAGCGGCACACGTCCTCAGCAAACACTTGTGGCAGCCGTGTGGCGGCGTGTGGCCGTAACGAGAGCCGCGCGTCCGTCACACCCATCCATAGTCGCCGTTTAGAAGAGAAAATACAAATGTGAATGGAATAACATTATTAATCTGAAGACCAAAATAATTGAGGAGAGAGAGAGAGAGAGAGTGTGTGTGAAAAGAAGACTAAAAGGGATAATCGATATTAATTGAAAGAGTTGCGTGATATATATATATATATATATATATATATATATATATATATATATATATATATATATATATGGTTGATCTATAATTTAACAAGTTTAATTTGTTTTAGATTGAATTGGTATTGACTCTAATGGATGCTAATCATGATAAGATTGACTAAAAATCGAATTCTAACAATAAATATAATTAAAATTTGTACTATTACAAAATAGTAATCATCTCTCGAAAGATAACACAAGCAAACATGTTCTTAGTTTGTGGAGGAAGAAGCGTTACCTGTAGCAAGAGGATCAAGCTGTCCAAGTCCACTTGAGGCGGAGGTAACGGGAGGAGGTCATCCTTGGGCAGCAGGCGAGGGAGCTCGAGGTGGCGAACTTGTTCCAGGGTGCAGTCAGCGGAAGCTTCGACGAACCACACGCCGTCTCCGGTGCAAGCCACGTCGAGCTCGCCCGGCTTGGACGACTCCACGATCCGGCCGGCCACGGGGTAGTAGGCGACGAGGGCCTTGGACAGTGACCCCTTCAGGAGCTTCGCGGGCTGGTCGCCGCGCTCGTAAAGCAGCAACAGGTCTACCAAGACCCTGACGGCCGCCTTGCGATCGATGGAGGAGAGGGGAAGGTTGCGGCCGGAGGGCGTGGGCTGGGAGGGAGACACCAGCGCCGGAGGCGACTTGGCGACGGTGAAGCCCATTCTGAGAGTGCTTTTGACTCGCTGAGTGGAGTGGCGAGTGCTGGGAACAGCCACAGTGGGCTTTATCGTCGTCGTCGTCTACATCATCAGCCATAGTGGCCTTGGTAGGTGAACGTAAAATTCGGTAGTGGCAGTGGCAGATATACGAGTAATGTGAACCCTAAATGAAGCTTTTTGGCCGCAATCACCGATCACATCATTCGAAAAAACTACACCTTCAAAACACGAAAAACATCATGTTGAGATTACATTTTTGATCGTCCGTCTGAGACACATGAATGATTGCAGTCGATCTTATCTCTTCCTGGTTTGAAACAGACTGCGTAATCAATCCTGGGCGAGAAGAGGCGGATCGGATCTTCTGCAACTGAGTGCAATAAAGTTGGTGTAGAAAATAGACGGACGTCCTCGATTTAATTGGACTACCTCGCGATTCTTCATCCATCCTCTAACGTATCATCAACAAAGGAAGAACAATCGAAGATTACTTTGTTTTCTAACATATATGATTGGCGATCATGGAGATTAGTGCGTGTCTTTCACATGATGGTGTTCGCACCTTATCATGCATATATTATTTAAGGTTTTTTTTTGGTCTGCGGACAGGTACGAAGTCACTCTCGTCTTCTTGCTTTGGTGTTGATGGGGTGGTATGTGCTTGTTTTAAGTAATTAGTTTTCTGTCACTTTTTCAATGACCCTTTATTTCTTTGTAGAGGTAGTGCTTATATATATATATATGTGTGTGTGTGTATAAAACACATGCAGTTGGATCAGTTCAACCAGTTAGATCCGTGATCCAAAACATGATCGGATTGACATATGATCCGATATTGATAATTATATATGGCAAAAACCATCAGTAGATTTGGTGCGTTAGAGACATTTTTACCCAAATTAGCATGATCTGCGTTGGGTGGATTCTGACAAGATCCCAATGGGGGTGATGGGATAAGATGAACAACCAGCTTAGCACACAGCACTGCGGTACTGTCCCACTTAGACCCACCCACCGTCGCTCTCGTTCGACTCTGCAAACAAAACCACATGCTTCGGCCCCCAGCGCCTGTGAACATGTGCTCGACATAGAGGGACTTTTGCTGCCACTGCCAATCCTTCAGCATTGATTGAACCATGAAACCATGTTTTCATAGCCAATGAATCATCACCAACGACGATGACAACACCAACCACCATGTCTTTAGCTCTTACGGTGCTTTTCCCCCCCACATACAGTACAAAATGAAGAGGAAAAAGGAAAACGTAGAGAAGATCTTAGGCCATATGTCTTGCTGGATTTTGATGGCCGTGTTCAGGTCAGCCACAGCTCTGCAAACTTGACCTTTGAGACGCTTTTCAGGACTTCGAAGGGAGTGATGTCTCCCACCACCACCACCTTCTTGTTCGCCAAGTCCACTTGGAAGGAGGTCACTCCTGCGGATAGAATTGTGCAGATGGCGTCGGAGATGGTTGAGACTAGAAGAAGAATGAGAAAGAAGCTACCTACCTTCCATCTTTGATATGTGCTTCTCAACCTTTCTCGCGCAACCATTGCAGTGCATCGACACCCTCAGCACTACGGTCTGCAAATTAACAGAGACGAGTTCCGAAATCTGAAATCTCTATCACGTACGCGACTAAATGCGAGAAGAATTCCTACCTTGGGCTCCAGATGAAAAGCCAGCGTCGTCTTCCCCCCGTCAAGAACGTCTTTGATCTTCAAAACCTGCTCCACATGGCTTTTGATCAGTGACTTCTCCTCAAAGCCATCCTCCTCTTCCTCCTCCCAAGTGTTCATGCAAACACAAGAACCGGGGGAGACCGCGAGCGACAAACAATCCAACACCCTCACGAGAGCTGATCTCCCCATCCGGCCTTGTCAAGTACGGTCGCTGCAAAGCTACCAGCGATTGACTCTGTAAGAGCCAGCTGAAGCTTTCAAGAAACAGCCTCCCTTGTTTCATTTGCTTCCAAGATACCCTCCATTGAGACTGAGAGTGAGAGAGACAGAGAGGAAGGGGGGGAGGGAGAGCTTGACTTATAAGCATTTACCTCAACTTCAACAACAATCATTGAATCGAAGTGGGTTCCCATCACTCCTGGTATCCTAATTTTGCTGAATTAGATACATTAGAAATATCTCTATCAACTCTTTTCATTCGGTGCATCAATTGGGACAGCTCACATGATCTAATGGTGACTTGAGAAACATAGACAAGCTTAATGTGGGGAATCTCTTGCCGGGGGGGGGGGGCATGTGGAGGTTGGCCAAAGGAAACAAATGGTTACAGGTGGGTTTGGGTAAGAATGCTGTGAGCGGGGAATGGAGGCCACATTGAAGTCATGCCGCAGATAACAATGGTGGAATATGCCGGAACAGGGATTGCATGTGTTCATCTACTTTTAGTCGTAGCTTTGTGCTTGCATCATAATGCCATCCTAACCATGTCACACACCCAGTCTCTGATCACCTTATTTAATAGATCTCTGCTTTTGGTTTTTTCTGCCGGCCACCACAACGTGGATGCTGAAAGCTTTGGTAATGGTGGTGCTGTTGAAGAAGAAGAAGAAGATGATGATGAGAAGCAATGGACTTCAGGAATGTGACAGGTTTGTATTGGTTGAACTGAAAAGGAAATGACTTGTCAATTTATGATGATGGATAGGCCATGGATTGCAAAGCTGTCAAGAAGGAAATTAAGTTCCAAGATGCAGCACTCTGTACCAGTTTGGACACTGAAAGGAAACAAGGCACAGGGAAGAAAATAAAAGTTCCTTAATGGAGGAACCATTATGGAGAAGGAAGGAGGTCACAGACATGTTGCTGTGATGCTTCAATGAGCTACAAATCAACATAATGGAAACAAAAAAACATGCTCAGCCTCAAGCCATATGAAATCTCAAAAGTTGCATCTAAAGCTCATTGGGTAGATGAATTTTCTTTAAAGAAAGATACTTCTTTCGATTAAGGAACAGCTGCAATATTACAAAACTCAGTAGTACGATCTCAATGGTGTGAAACCCCACCAACTCTTGCCATGTTAGCAAGCTCTCAAGACATCTTACAAAGATTTCTCTGTTGCTATGAACAAGACATCGTGCCTTTGTTTGCAATCAGATGTTGCGTGGGACTTTCCTGTTTGGCTCTCTTGAAGCCATTGCTCCACATTCGCTTCCTCTTTCTAATTCATAGGCAGCAAGGTAAAAGGATGCAGCTGTAAACCTACAAGAACAGGAAAACAATAAATCAGAAGCATGGAACAAGCCACACCGGAATTCGCTTATGTAATATCAATGTGATCTATAAAAATTACAAACTTTCTGTAAAAGTAAAAGACAGATGGTTAGTATCCTAATAAATTTTCGAGGTTATCATCTTTTTCTTTAAGCAACTAAGAAACATAGTAGGACTCTCCTTGTTTTGGAAGAAAATTATGTAGGATCATAGTCGACTATTGGTTACTACCTTCATCGGTCAATAGTTCTTCAATTTTCAAAGACAAATATATAATAATATGACTATCTAAAGCGTGATCAAACAATAGTAATTAGGTAAATGAACAGAAATATAATTGTACTGGACAAATACTATGAACAAGTTCAAGACATTTAGTGCAGCCCAAGCACTTACCAAGATCAACTTAGGTTTTGTATGTCCACTTAAATTCCTATAGTTTAGAAGAAAATATACATGTTTTTTCACTAGCAAACAAAATTGGGAAGATTTTAACATTGGAATAATGCAGATCCAAAACTGTCCAATTTAAATACACAACCATTTTCTAGATGATAAGTCCATATCCAACATCATAAAAGCTTTCCAACAATACTATGCAGTTTAAGATGCTTCTGAAGTACCTCTTTAAATGCTGCTGCCCACAACATAAAATATGATAATAACATAACCTAGATGTGAGCTTGATGATTCTTTTCACAAAACCTAACTAATGGACGAATAAGAAGCAAAAAATAATAACAAACAATAATGGAGCTTCAATGTACCACCATACAATAAGACAAGATGATATTAACAAAAAAAATCCAATTCTGTAAAGCCAATCAGGAACAGAAAATTTACTCCATGGTTGATGCTTACTCTACCCACTTAAGTTCTCAGCAGAACCATCATCATTACCGTCGACATCCTCCTCCTCCCTATCTTTTGTATCTTTATCATGATCTTCCTGCCATTGTTCCCAGCTTAATTTTGCAATATCCAGTTGTGCCCTTTCCAGAATCTACCTTCTCAGCAGCTCTACATTCCTTTTGGAACTCCTTCCTCATCCTTTCCAGCTCTGCCATCTGCTGCCTCTTGTGATTCTGCATCTTCTCATAGATCTCATTAAACTTCTGAATTGACTCACATAGCATCTTAAAAGAAGAATCCAAACTCCCTGAGACATTCTCTATCTTCTGTGGGAGCCCATCAGAGTCATCCTCCTCATCACCATCATCCCCAGTTCTGTTATCTTCTGGACTGTCCCTTATCTCATTATTGCCATTACAACAATTCTGATAGAAGCTGGAGGTAGCAAAGACATACTTCCCCAAGTCAACGCTAAAGTTAATTGTTTGGTTTTGCATAAAGATCATGACTTACAGAAAGAAGATAACAGCCCCTTTTTAGGGGTTTATTTGTGCTGCTAAAGTAATGAAGGAAAGAAGAGGAGCACACAAAATCCCATCCTTGGGACAGATGAGAAGGGATACATAGCTCAATACTCCCCTTTTTTATCTTTTTCCCAAATATTCTTTTCAACATGGGTTCTGCTGTGCTTCAGAAACCACTTACATCGTCAATCGAAAATATTGTGTCAATCAGTGGATATATCAACTTATTGTCCAAGATAAATCATGACATGTTCACCACAAAAGAAAATATCATCCCAACCACTGAAATCATAAACATAATACCATCCTATTTGAATCCAAATACTGCCATTATCGCCTGTTCACTATCTGAATCCGGGTATATAGACAAGTGTCACGAATAATCCAAATACTGCCTTGTAAAATATCAGATCTTAGTATTCCTACTGCAGTTTCACTTGCAGAGTTGTAAATAATAGCACTTAAAACAGCCTTTATGAGTGAATCATAGTAGAGATTTTGTCATCATTTACTGTAACATATTCAAGTTTTTCTTCAACAATGCGATCTACAATTAAGACCAAATGTACTATTCAAATCTTTTGAGGAAATGTGGCCTACTCTAAATTTACCTTCATAAAACTACAATATCAATCTGGAAAAGAATCTATCACCTCTCCTCATGCTAAATCTTTTCTATTTCCCATGCAAATTCTGTCTTAAAGAAACTAAATTGGGCAGAAACTAAGTGCCTATCAATGCGAACAAAAGTGAAGCAAAGTCGAACAAGGTTCGAGCTTTTCTCGATTTCCTTCCCTGGTGAGACGCGGATCGTCTCAATGAGCTTCTCCGAGTCAGTGAACTAGGACCGCACCTTGACAGCCTGAAGAGGAAGAAAGGCAGGCTAAATGGTCGACAACCTTCCGGGTGATGAGCCACTCGTTCACTCCTGCCCGCTCGCCTGCTCGAACACGATGTTGGGGACCCTCCGGCCTTCCTCTTATTGGCCGCATCGTTCTTTCCAGCCGCAGCCCGAGGATCCGCAATGGCCGTCTCCACGTGCTTCGAGTCGTGGTACGAAATCCTCCAGGTACTCGAGATGGTCCAGCGCCTCCTCCTATGGGGTAATCGCCGCCACTGGTGAATGCAAGAAGGGGCGATGGTGGAGGAGGCTGAGCCTTAGGGTTTCGTGCAAGCGGCGGAGAAACAACTTGCCCGCCTTGGGATTATGGAGATCGGTAGAGCCGATACGGCAGGCGGCGAGGAAAGCGTTGGCTTTTGGAGGGAGGGAATGCAACCGCCAGCTTTTCCTATTGAAGTTGCTTCTTGGCCGTTTGATCTCCATCATGGTGGTGAGATCAAACCATCAAGATGTAGCGCTTCTTCGAAGGTAAAACTGGAGGGTCCCAAGCAGATGGTGGAGAGGGTAATCCATATAAGACGAGAGCAGCCCAATCCAGACGACCGTCGAACAGCAGGAAATCGCACACGCCGAGGACGCGTCTCTACGATCTGTCGATTCTTTTGGTTCTTGTTCTTAATCGACAGGCACAATCTCTCTTATCGATTCTTTTGTCCTTGTGGTTCTTGTTCTTTGCTCCTCCTTGGCGTTCGGGTTTGGATTTGGATTTGCGTAGGAGAAACAGGTCGGGGTATCGAGAAGAATAGGGTTTCGTTTCCCTCTCTGGTCGATATCTGTCTTGCCCCTTGGTTCTATTGATGGCGAGGAAGCGGAAATCGGAGGCGACGGGGCTCGATGAGGCGGATCGAACGCTGTACTCCACCTTCTGCGCCGCCGCCAATTCGCTGTCGCAGGTTTACACACAGGCCATGAACCAGCAGAAGATCTCCTTCCAGGCCGGCGAGCGCCATGGGCTGGTTAGCTCCTATCTCTCCCAATTCACCGTCTCTTAATCTGTCCCCACTTCACCTGATCGCTTTTTCCCATCCTTCATGGGTTCCTTCTAGTAGATGGTCGTTTTCTGAGCTTTAGGTTCTCAGATAGAATCGCCGTCTACGTTAGAAAGGTTTTCTTTGATGGAATTTGGCTTCTCTTTTTTACCTTTCTATCGATGATACAGCGATGTTTCGACTCTATTAAATCCCTTTTTGGTGGTCAAATTCCCGCTGTTGTGTTTCCATTAGGTGGTTTGCTCAAATTTTCCTTTAGGTTTGTTCATATTAATTGTTTGCATTTGAAGAATGCTCTTTGTGAACTCTTCAGTGGTTCGATTGAAGGGGATCTTTCATGTTGGTTGACTTCAAATCTTTTATTTGGAACACTTGGGAAGATCTGTCTCTGAAAATTAATGTTTTGTTCTTGCTTGCAATTTGGGAAAGAAGGCAGCAGTTGACATGACTTTATATGATTAAGGCTTTAAATGAGGAAAATAATCTATTAGTGATATGAGAAGAAAGGAGACCTATGGCCAATATTTGAAGTTTTTATCAGAGTTCGCACAACTTCAGCTACTGGCAAACTTGAAACACTTAAATCCGATACGGTTAGCTTCCTCGTTCATACTGGGTGATGCAGTTTATCCTCACAAATAGGATGTAATTCTTGTCAGAAACTTATCAAAGGAGAATATGATTCTCATAGATGTGGGTCTTAGATTTATTTTAATGTTTCGGAAAACAATTCTTCTATTGGCGAACAAACAGTTCAACGAGAGAAAAAGATCAACCATTAATGTCTTCTGCATATTGTCTTCAATTTGACTATTGTCTTTACTAGTAAGGTTACCATCTTTTCCCTTTTTGGCAAGTAGAAAGAAGCATTTATTGCAATGGACCTTTTTCCCTTTGGAAGTTGATTGCTTGATTATTGCATACTGTGTGTGAATAATGAGATGGTGCTGCAAGCAACATTAAAACGAAATAATTAGATTTACATATGATGAATCTAGCTATCCCTATAATACTCTGCAGTTACTTTGCTTTGTTGACTTAGCTTTCAACAGACCTGGCTAAGCAAGGAATCATCTTGTATTCTTACTACATTTTAATTACCGGCCCAATCAAGGACTAGTTCTTAACACGTAGGTCAGTACCAATCAGTATTTATATTTTATATTTTATATTTACTTTTTGGTGATACCAGACTGCGTGGGTTGGCATAATACTCTGGTTATTGTTATCGTACCTATTTGATGTGTCATGATCTGACCTAGTAGGATAACTGACACATAAATTTATCAACCAATACCACCTGTTCAAAAATGCTTAAATCCAACTTAGTGCCAGTTGGCTCATATAGCCTTGTAAACAAATTCAATTTTCCTTGTACATCTGATGTGAGACTAAATGAAAATATAAACTGACTAAGACTAACTTATAATTCAAGAATATTTTACTAGGTTATTGGTTGATCAGCATACTCAACTGTGTTTCTTAATTAGATAAGTATATGGGAATTCTTTTGAGAAAGTTTGATTATGTAATAAGATTCCTCTATTAAACAAATAATGTCAGTTAAGGAAGTTATTAGGCACTTAGAAAATGCATGCATCTACCACAAATGGGTTACCACTTACCATTATCTTTTATTTCTTCGTTATCCTTGTCTTGATGTGTTTTTGTTATTCCCTCTTGTTTTCCACATTTGTGCTTATAATAATCTATGGTGATTCTATGCTGTTGGTAAAAATTAATAGTTATAATATTTATATATCCAGTTTCTAGGCAATGGCCTGTCAGTAGATGGTTGCTCTGCTGGCAAATCAGAGTCATGGTTGAATGTTTCTCAATGACTGATATTTTCTTCTATAGTTAAAGATTTTTGCAATTGGTGCTTTTCAAAATATGATATTTCTTAGTTACTATGCTCTCCTTCATTATATGTTTGTGCAGGAGAAACTTTATCAATGGATTGTGAGAAAGCACGAGGAAGGGTCAAGGGTTACCATAGCTGATATAGTTACACATATTCAGGTTTTACTATGTTGGTTGTTCGTTTGCTTTTTTGTCATGTTCTAGAGTTTCAATTTTTCATGTTTTCGTTGTCAATTTAGTCTTATGTACTTTTAGCACTAACAATTGTGATATTCTAGGCTAGACTCTCACCGAGTGTGGGCTATAGTATATTAATTGCCACCCATTCCAAAGAGGAGCATCTGAGTACTCCATTTAAGGTTTGGCCCGTGATTTTTTGGGCTTGGATTTGTCAAAATATACTGTTAAAGCAACCACTGAGTGTGTGTGTGGACCACATTAAGAACTACTTGACATCTTGGTGAATCAGCGGTCGTGGGGATATGAACCATGCACAGTGGCAACAGCATGATGAGTGATATTGCCTCTGAAATCTTATGCCATATGTGGATATCCTGGTAATCCATATGGGTTTTTTGTATGATATGTGTAGACAGAAAGGTATATAAGTGGGGGATAATATTATTCTGCATAGAGAGTTTCACACTAGATGCAAGCTATGACTTAGTATATGAATTGCTAGACCGTACTTATCCTCATGTAGCACCTTCTTAGTGTTTCTTTTGGGGAGATTGATCCATGTGGCTTTGAGTTGAGACAGTGACAACATTTAATATGATTATTCTGTTTCCTTCTTGTTTTTAGTTTATCTGATAATCTATAGTAATAATCTATCTTAAATAATTAGTTGTAGACTAACTCTTTCCTAGTAATTGGATTTGGACATGCATCATTATTCTCATGTAGCACGATGTGATAAGCTGTCTCAATTCATTTCTATATGCTAGATGGAAATGCATCATTTTGTTGTTTGAAACTGTCTATATCAATTTTGTCTGGCCATAGCTGACTTGGTTTCTTGCAGAGAAAATTAGAGTTTTATCTTTTAAAGGCTATCTAAATGAGCTTATGCCTGTGACTTTATACTAGAAAATGTTGTGTTGCATACAAATATTTGGCTGTTTATGCTTTTCACTGTCATGTATAGTAATAGTCATCTACTGTGATTGCCAAAGATGCACCTGCGCCTTATTAGTAATAACATGATAATCTTGTAAGGTGTTCTGCAAGGTATCAATTATTGTCGTTCTGGCTCTCTCTGGTTGCTGTTGTTGATTGGAAAAGAAATGATTAACTCTTACACAGTTCCATGATTTGTTCAATATTAAACAATACAAAAATGGTTCAGAATGCTATAAATTGGAACATTGGTCAGCGACATTTTGGTGGGTGCGGAAGATTGAATTAATATGCTACCGAAGGTTTCATATTGGTGATAAGTATCAGGTTTAGCCCAGGTCATCGTAGGTGGACCTTCATCGACCCTTAATTAACTATGTAAATTTCTTTGAAATCCCGGTTAGCTAAGCATGATAAATGTGAAACTTCCAACATTTGCAAGGACAGATGAGAGACACAGTGTCAAGGTGTTCAAACAACCCCAGTCATTTTCTTAGTGTTAAATAAAGTCCTGTTTAGAATGTTTTCCCTATTGAAATATGTGAAAATTGGATGAAGGTATGGTGCTGATTTTTACTGCCCTATTTTGTATGTGTAATTAATTCAACATGTTCGTTTGTTAGGATCTACTTTTGTGGAAGAAGTATCAGGTCAGATTTGGCTTTTTATGTTTGAAGTATTCTTTATACCTACATTACGAATCGACTTAGGTTTCGGGGAGTCCACTCATTTGGTGCATCTAGCAATAACTTTTTTCTTTTTGGTTTTTGATTGTATTTTGTTGTAAGCAGTACCTTCTTTCTCTTTTATTTCATGATGTACGGAAAGTCTTTTTTTTAGCAGTAGTGTGTGTATATCATGTCTAGCAATATAAATATGAACAATATATCATTTCTAGAATTTGTTTACCTGGTACTTTTCACAGAATGAGATGGATTATGCCGGAGAAGGTTCATTAGTCTCCCCAAGGTCACCATTCCAACATCAGCACCACCAAACAACAATTCACTTATCAAACGCAGGCATCCAACCTGCATCTGGTTTGTTCGGACAGCCAACAGTCGGACTTGCCTCTCGAAGCGGTCACTCTGATCAAGCAAAGAACTCGGTTTTCTCAAATGCTCTTTCCAGCCCGGTGTGCAGAAGACTGCAGCCATATCACCTTGCTCAAGGGAGTGGACTTTATGCAAATACTGTCATACCAACTGGAAATGCAGGAGCAAGGAACCATGATCCAAATCAAAACCGGGATACTAATTCTCTCAGTTCCAATGATTCATCTATGGATATTCACACAGATAGCCCGCCTCATGAAGCATATTGACAAATCTGCCTGCTTTACACTTGTATATAGTTCAAGAACCTTAACTAATGAAGCCTCAAATCTCAGCTCTGCCACTTGAAAGAGTTGGGTGGATACCAGAAAGGCTAGAAGAAAAGGTTTGAACCAAAACTTTCTTATCCACTCATGCTAAGTGATGCATGTGGTAACATGCAAACCATAATTAGTGTGTGCTTTAATTTTCTTGTCAGTGTTGAATGTCTCATCAAAGTGCTCTTACTGCATTATGGACAAATATTTATACTCTATGTGAGATAACTTTTTGTATCCGGTAATAGCTTTGTACATGTATATTTGAATAATATAAATGTATAATAATGCATAGGCTTAAGTCTCACATCGGAAATGAATGAATATTTGAATAAACTTATGAGGGTTACACAGGGGGTTAATTATTTATTATCTACCTCCTACAGTTAGTTACTGTTTTGATTCTTACATTTTTTTAAGTTACATTTGTATTTCTATAATTACGAAAGTGAAATAATTAGATCTTTTTATCCAAATGATATTAGTTTTATTGATAAAAAGATAAAAATAAAGAGTAAAAAGATAATTTTAACGTTAGGTGGTGGATGACATCGGTGGTGGTCGACGATAAGGTTTGCTCTCAACACGACCTCACTCGCCTCCATGAGGAGCGCATCATTAATCTTATCGCTACTCGTCTCGTATCGTTCTGCATCTGCATGGATGCTAATGCAATTGTCAAGTAGTTATTGTGTCAGCGGTGATGCAGATAATGGTGGTCATCACAACGTCTATGGGGAAAATGGTGGTCGCCTCGTCATTGACCTATTAGGCGAATTCTAGCCTCGACTCGAAGTTGGGATCGTCGGAGCTCTCGTCGCTCCCCATGCTATTGCATTAATTCCGGCATCACATCTTGTCAAACGGTCCTTTCGTCGTTCAACAATTGTGTTGACATCAATATAGATACAGAGCAGTGAAAGAGTTGCTCGACGAGAGGTGGTGTGATGCGATAGCGGGGGGGGGGGGGGGGGCGGCAAGAGCTTTGGCAACTTCGAGTCGAGGCTAGGATCCACCCAATGTGTTAGCAGCAAGGTGGCCACCATCTTCATCGTAGATGTCACGACGACCACCACCATCTACGTCAACACAGATGTAGAGCAACACGAGACGGGCGATGAGAAGGTTGACGATGCGCTCCTCTTGGAGGCGGGTGGCATCACGGTAAAAATGTCAGAGGCAACTCGACAACTATGTCGATATTGACGTCAATGGTGTCATCATCCGCTACCACCTATGTCGTCTGTCATCGAATATTAAAATTATTTTTTTTATTTTATTTTTATATTTTCATTGGTAAAACTGATGTTGTTTTGTTAAATGAACATAGATGTTTTACTTTCGTAACTATAAGGATGTCAATTTAACTTTTTAAAATTTAAAGATCGGGATGCTAAAGATATTTAATGTAATCCATAATTAGCCTAACAGATAGGTTTATTACTATTATAAGTAAATAAGTTATTTGTTGAGGAAAAATTATCTATTGAAATTCATGACAAATAAGAATGATGTGAATGATTTACTATCCATCGTGATTATGCAAATAACTATAAAATATTTCCCATATCAGCTGTCTGCTGCCGCTCAATCGAAACTCGTCAAAGGAAGAAAAACTCCAAAATAAAGATACACAAATGATTCGTGAGTGTGGATTTCAATAACATTTTAAGTTTAGTGATTGACCATTCGTTTTGGATGCCACAACCCAAAGAATAGTCTTTTATCTCCAACAACACTTGCATGACCTTAAAAGTGTGAAGATAGATCAGATTCGCCCGAAGCTTCACAAAAAAGGACTCTGTTATTTGTCTTCTGTCAAAAGCTTTGGAAAGATGAGCAACTACGAAAAGCTTCGTGGTGGTTGCAAAGCGTGCGTGGAAAAGGGTTGCTTTGATCCGCCGGAGGACTTCGATTCAGCTCGGTTAGTCGTGGCAAAGGAAGTGTTGGGGAGTCGTCACGGACGCTTCACGGTAGGCATCAAAGATCACTCACCCTTTTACTTTTTTGTCTGTTGACTTGTTGTGAAAGATTTCTGGCCGATGAGCTGCTTATATTCCTACAGATCTTGACGTGGTAGACCTTTACTTTTCCTCCTCGAACACATAGTGGATATCCACGTCAGGCTATCTTGGACAAATCTTTTATGTAATAGAATGTCTCAGGTGATTGGCGTTGGGAGATGAAGATTTCTTGGGCTAATCTTTTATGTAATAGCGTCTTTCAGGTGATTGGCGTAAGGAGACGGAGATGAATCCTTCTGTCGTCGGCGGATTGCCTTTAAAGACGGAGGCTGGCTGGTCATCAAATTAAATTCAAATTGGAATCAAACCGATCAACGGTTCTGAACTAAACTGAAATCGTGATCGCTACTTCAATTGAAATTGACGGTTCTGATTCGAACCGATCACAAACAAACATAAATGATCAAATTCTCCTCTAAATAAAGAATCTATCCTTTCCAACAGTTCAATAAGTACTTATTTAAAAAAAAATTAAAAAATCAGAATAAACTATTCCAAATCGAAATCGCTTAAAATCGATTCAGTTCTAGTTTTAAATTTTATAAAATTAGAATCATCAATTCTTTAACCAAAACTAGAACCAAAGCTACTATTATGTGATGATGTGTATGTATATATATATATATATATATATATATATATATATATATGTGGCTTAACAAAAATGGACATAATATTTTTGTTAAGCTAAAATTTACCTTTGTTAAGTCGGGTCAGGAAACTCCACTCAACGTTGGCCTTTATACAAGATCTTATTAAGAAGCCAAATTATATCTCGATATTGACTTAAGACTGTTTTGGATAAGTCGGAGTTACATGAAAACCACCTCGAAACTACTTCAGACACACGTAAGTCGCCATGAGGGTTCGTCAAATATCCCTATGCCTTTAGATCAAGACCAAGCCGGGTCGACTCAATCGTCGATGACGCATCCCCTCAACACATATAAATCAAATTATTTAAAAAAATAAAAATTTTAAATATGGAAATAATTTTTGGAATTACGAGTTTGTTGCTTTATAAATATTATAGGTAAGGTAAGAATACATACTTTGCATATTCGTAGACTTTTTCTAAAGGGACTTAGTAGAAAAAAAAATTATTTTCTATGAAGTTTACATTAGAAACCGTAAAGTTTGGACTAGAATTTGAATTAAATTTTTGTTTTTTCTAATGAATGTCGACAAGAAATGCTAAACCACAAAAATCTTGTCGTCAGTATTTTAGTTTATGTTTTATTATTCTTTTGGTGTCAGACTCTTATACTCGTAGGTTTTTTCTTATAAAAAGATTGAATAAAAATAATAAAAAAAATAATCCTTTGAGAGTTATGTGAAAAAAAATGTTGATTTGGACTTGTATTTGGATTAAATCTCTCTCTCTCTCTCTCTCTCTCTACATATATATATATATATATATATACATGCATATACATATACACATATATATACATATATATATATACACATATATACATACATTTCGGCATTATGGCAAATGTTGAGCTCGTAATGGATAGAGGCAAATGGGGAGGAATCGCACTACAGCACTATGAACTTGACCTCATATGGTTAGGAACTTGCACTTTAATTAACTACTCTAAAAGCACCAATTCTGTCCGGGAGAGCGCGGGAAGCAACGCAGCCGTCGACACACCGCGCAAAAGCGAAGTGACCGAGAAGCGAGGAATGGGTGAAGAGACGGGTGGCGACGAGCGTCGTCACCATCAAGCAACCCAGCGATCACCACGCCCAAGAATCCATCACCAAAAAGAAGATAAAGTAGAGAGAGAGAGAGAGAGAGAGAATCCTTCTCCCTCACCCTCCGTCAAAAGCAAAAGCAGAGCCACCAAAGTGATCCATCCATCCTCTCCTCTTCCCATCGGCCTGGCTCGACATGAGACCATGACGAGCCCGCCGGCCCACACCGTCAGCAAACTCGCCGTCGAGGTCATCGACGCCCGCGACCTCCTCCCCAAGGACGGCCATGGCACCTCCAGTCCCTTCGTCGTCGTTGAATTCGACGGCCAGCGGAAGCGAACCCACACCGTCGCCCGCGACCTCAACCCGCAGTGGAACGAGCGCCTCGAGTTGGTCGTGGCTAACCCCGCTTCGATGGTCGCCCAGGAGCTCGACGTCGAGGTCTACAACGACAAGAGGATGGGCAGCCCCAGCGGCGCTCGTAAGAACCACTTCCTCGGCCGTGTTCGTATCTGCGGCTCCCAGTTCGCTCGCCGCGGCGAGGAGGCGCTGATCTACTACCCCCTGGAGAGGCGGAGCCTCCTCAGCTGGATCCGCGGTGAGATCGGCCTCAAGGTGTACTATTACGACGAACCGCTCTCGGACGAGACGAAACCCGTCGGATCGGATCCCAACCACGCCCCTGCTCCCCCTCCGAGTACCGAGGAGCCCAAGGATGTGCCTCCGGATGTCCCGGCGCCCACGGAGGCCGCCATCGACACGCAGTCCCCGCCACTGGTGTCCGTCGTGGTGGTGGAGAAAACGCCGGTCCAGACTGCGCACGTGAATGCCAACGTGGAGCCACCGCCATCGCCTGACCCGACAACGGTGGAGGCGTACCCGCCAGAGGTGCGGAAGATGCAGACGCCGGCCTGCACGGAGAGGGACCGGGTGTTTTCCAGGAGATTCATCGGCGGCGCCTACGGCCCGAGGGTTCTCTCGGGCCGGTTCGTCGACTGCAACGAGCTCGTCGACCGGCCCCCGCTGGCGACGTACGACCTGGTGGAGCCGATGCAATACCTCTTTGTCCGTGTCGTGAAGGCTCGGGGCCTCCGCCCGTGCGAGAGCCCGCACGTGAAGATCCAGGCGGGGCCGCACACCCGCCGTTCCTTGCCGGGGCGGGACGGCGGCGCCGGCGGCCCGGAGTGGAACCAGGTGTTCGCGCTGAGCCAGTGCAAGCCGGACTCGAGGCTGGAGATCTCGGTGCGGGGCGGCGGGCCCGACGAAACTTTTCTGGGCGGCGTGTGCTTCGACCTGACGGACGTGCCGGTCCGCGACCAGCCGGACGGCCCCCTGGCCCCCCAGTGGTACCGGCTCGAGGGCGGCAGGGACGATGCGCCGGTGACAGGGGATATCATGGTGGCAGTCTGGATTGGGACCCAGGCGGACGAGTCGTTTCCGGAGGCGTGGAACTCGGACGCCACATACGTGAGCTACACCTACACCCGGTCCAAAGTCTACCAGTCGCCCAAGATGTGGTACCTGCGGGCCACCGTCATCGAAGCGCAGGACCTGCGCCTCGCGGCAGCGACGCGGCCGTACGACGTGCGCGTCAAGATCCAACTGGGGATCCAGGCCCTGTGTACCCGGCGGCCCACCGCGGTCAGCAGCAGCGCGTCGTCCATCTCGTGGATGGAGGACCTCATGTTCGTGGCGTCCGAGCCGTTCAGTAACCACGAGATGATCGTGCACGTGGAGGACCGGTCTACCAAGGAGCCGGTGGTGTTGGGGCATGCAGTGGTGCCGGTGGCGTCGGCGGAGCAGCGGTTGGACGAGCGGCAGGCGGTGGCGTCTCGGTGGTTCAGCCTGGAGGAGGCGGCGGCGTTCGACGGGTGCCGCTGCGGAGGGGGGCCTGGCGGCGGCTACTACGGCCGGTTGAACCTCCGGCTGTGCCTGGAGGGCGGGTACCACGTGATGGACGAGGCGGCGCACGTGTGCAGCGACTTCCGGCCGACGGCGAAGCAGCTGTGGAAGCCGGCGGTGGGAGTGCTGGAGCTGGGAATCCTGGGGGCCCGCGGCCTGCCGATCAAGGGCGGCATAGAGGCGGCCAAGAGCTCCACCAACGCCTACTGCGTCGCCAAGTACGGCAAGAAGTGGGTGCGAACGCGTACCGTGGCCGACAGCTTCGACCCGCGTTGGAACGAGCAGTACACGTGGCAGGTGTACGACCCGTGCACGGTCCTTACCGTCGGATTGTTCGACAACTGCCGCATGTTCGACGCGGCGGGTGACTGGCAGGACTGCCGGATCGGCAAGGTTCGGATCCGGGTGTCGACCCTGGAAAGCAACCGCGTGTACACCACCTGGTACCCGATGCTGCAGCTGCAGCCGTCCGGCGTCATGAAGATGGGCGAGGTGCAGCTGGCCGTCCGCTTCGCGTGCTCGGCGCCGTTCCCGGACACCTGGGCTATGTACGCGCAGCCGATGCTCCCCCGGATGCACTACCTTCGGCCAATCGCTGTGTGGAAGCAGGAGGTGCTGCGGGCGTGGGCGATCAGGATGGTGGCCGAGTGGCTCGAGCGGTCGGAGCCGCCGCTGGGGCAGGAGGTGGTGCACTACATGCTTGACGTCGACACGCAGTCATGGAGCATCCGGCGGAGCAGGGCCAACTGGTTCAGGGTCCTGTGCGTCCTCGCCTGGGCCTTCGGGCTGGCGAGGTGGGTCGACGACATCCGGCGGTGGAGGAATCCCACCACTACGGTGCTGGTGCACGTGCTCTACCTGGTGCTAGTGTGGTACCCGGAGCTGGTCGTCCCCACCGCGTCGCTCTACCTGTCCCTCATCGGGATATGGTACTGCCGGTTCCGGCCACGGGTACCCGCGGGGATGGACATGGGGCTGTCGCAGGCGAACATGGTGGCGGCGGACGATCTGGACGAAGAGTTCGACCCAGTGCCGAGCGCCAAGCCGGCGGAGGTGGTAAGGGCGCGGTACGACCGGCTGCGGAAGATGGCGGCGCAGGCACAGAGGCTGCTGGGGGACTTCGCGGCGCAGGGGGAGCGGGTGCAGGCGCTGGTGAGCTGGAGAGATCCCCGGGCGACGAGGCTCTTCATCGTGGCGTGCCTGGTGGTGGCGCTGGTGCTCTACGTGGTGCCCCACAAGATGGTGGCGGTGGGGCTCGGCTTCTACTTCCTCCGCCATCCCATGTTCCGAGATCCGATGCCACCGGCCAGCTTGAACTTTTTCCGGCGGCTTCCCAGTTTAACCGATCGTATGTTGTAGTTGTCTCAGCATCAGATCATGAGAGATGGAAGCAACAGTCGACGAGGAATCCCTGTGACAGGAAGACGTAATATTTGTTGGGTTGACATAGTTTGATTCTCAGGAACAGAAGGCAAATAAGAGACGCTACTTGGCAGTTCTCAGGTGTTCCTTCAAGAATAAAAGAATTATTGTCTTTGGCATTAGCATCAACATGAATGTTTCAGCTAGAAAAATATACAATACAACCAAAGTTATTGCTTATGTACTAATCAGTTCCATCTACCTAAACCCATATGGCGTTGCTTGTGGACCAGTTCCAGCTGCCCTTCTCATGGCTTTGGACTGTGCAAGCATCTCGTCTCGTTCTGCTCAAAAGATTTATTTCATGTGAGGATTGCAATCTAAAAACACCAAAACATTCTATATGAGCAAATAAACCACTCCAGTCTTACCATATCGTGAATCAGTCGATGATCTTGTCGGCTGTTCCATAGGCAATCTGCAACAGTCGGTGTTGGCATCAAAGATCCTTTGCCTGGGAGATGACAGCAACATAAAGATGGAAAAGAGACAAGGTAGATATGGATACATGGAAAAAGAGGTGTAGAATCAGTATGCAGTACTGATGGAAAATTTGAGAGTACCAGACAAGAAACATTATTGTAGAATCAGTTACTGATGGAAAATTTGAGAGTACCAGACAAGAAACATTATTGTAGAATCAGTATGCAGTACTGATGGAAAATTTGAGAGTACCAGACAAGAAACATTATTGTAGAATCAGTATGCAGTACTGATGGAAAATTTGAGAGTACCAGACAAGAAACATTATTGTAGAATCAGTATGCAGTACTGATGGAAAATTTGAGAGTACCAGACAAGAAACATTATTGTAGAATCAGTATGCAGTACTGATGGAAAATTTGAGAGTACCAGACAAGAAACATTATTGTAGAATCAGTATGCAGTACTGATGGAAAATTTGAGAGTACCAGACAAGAAACATTATTGTAGAATCAGTATGCAGTACTGATGGAAAATTTGAGAGTACCAGACAAGAAACATTATTGTAGAATCAGTATGCAGTACTGATGGAAAATTTGAGAGTACCAGACAAGAAACATTATTGTAGAATCAGTATGCAGTACTGATGGAAAATTTGAGAGTACCAGACAAGAAACATTATTGTAGAATCAGTATGCAGTACTGATGGAAAATTTGAGAGTACCAGACAAGAAACATTATTGTAGAATCAGTATGCAGTACTGATGGAAAATTTGAGAGTACCAGACAAGAAACATTATTGTAGAATCAGTATGCAGTACTGATGGAAAATTTGAGAGTACCAGACAAGAAACATTATTGTAGAATCAGTATGCAGTACTGATGGAAAATTTGAGAGTACCAGACAAGAAACATTATTGTAGAATCAGTATGCAGTACTGATGGAAAATTTGAGAGTACCAGACAAGAAACATTATTGTAGAATCAGTATGCAGTACTGATGGAAAATTTGAGAGTACCAGACAAGAAACATTATTGTAGAATCAGTATGCAGTACTGATGGAAAATTTGAGAGTACCAGACAAGAAACATTATTGTAGAATCAGTATGCAGTACTGATGGAAAATTTGAGAGTACCAGACAAGAAACATTATTGTAGAATCAGTATGATACTTACAGGCATGCCAAGATACACAATCCAAGCATCTAAGAGTATAGAACGTAAATCTGGAGAAGTTCTTGGCCTTCCATATCCTAGAGCAGCTACACGATACATACTCACACTCATACTGTACTTTGGATGCACACCCTTTCATACTTGTTAAACTGTACATCCCTCCATTGTCAAGGTATTTCTTGCAGAAGAAAGGATTTCCAGAAATCACACCCAAAAAGGCACAAAATTGAACCCCATTTTCCGTCTTTGAAACAGAAAATGACTTTGAAAAAAGACAAGAAACATTATTGTAGAATCAGTATGCAGTACTGATGGAAAATTTGAGAGTACCAGACAAGAAACATTATTGTAGAATCAGTATGCAGTACTGATGGAAAATTTGAGAGTACCAGACAAGAAACATTATTGTAGAATCAGTATGCAGTACTGATGGAAAATTTGAGAGTACCAGACAAGAAACATTATTGTAGAATCAGTATGCAGTACTGATGGAAAATTTGAGAGTACCAGACAAGAAACATTATTGTAGAATCAGTATGCAGTACTGATGGAAAATTTGAGAGTACCAGACAAGAAACATTATTGTAGAATCAGTATGCAGTACTGATGGAAAATTTGAGAGTACCAGACAAGAAACATTATTGTAGAATCAGTATGCAGTACTGATGGAAAATTTGAGAGTACCAGACAAGAAACATTATTGTAGAATCAGTATGCAGTACTGATGGAAAATTTGAGAGTACCAGACAAGAAACATTATTGTAGAATCAGTTGATTAAGACATTGGAAATAAAGTAAATAATGAGACTTAAAAGACAACACTATAAGGGGATTAATTTATGTAGCAGATCCGGGTATAATCTAAACTGACTTAACCAATAAGGAATAATCTACAAAATAAACTTTACGCACATAAAACTCATATGTCGCATCCCTATACAAGTTCATACAGTCAAATCATGTTGATATGTAGTAAATAGAAATCAAATAAGTTGATCATTGAATGCTATAGGCATCATAAATTCCATGGTGAATGCGGAAGATACAAAAGGCAAGCATTTGCTAGAAGTGTATGACATAAGACATATGAAATACAAAGATTTCTCAACTAAGCTAAAGTGAAAATGCACATGCCTTATAGTGGTAGCTAACTGTTACTTATAACAATATGATTCATTTCAATGTTCCTTGAGATTAATGATCCTTGGTTATATGAACTAGTTTACTTACAGCGACCTTGTCAGCAATGCATATGCCTCGGTTTCAGATCCAACAGTTTCCATCTTCTCATTCTGGAAATCATGTAATCAAAATCAGCATGTACACAAATTACTGATATTCTAAATCAATTGTTACAGAAAAAATAATAATAAATGACATTTTCTTTCCCTGAGGTGTGTACATATGATAATTATTGGTTTAGAGCAGCTCTTAGTGCATCCCAGATAAATAGCTCAGTGTCAGGTGGAAACTATCTGTAAAAGAAAAGGGCATAATAGCACATATACATAAGACTGATATATGAAAAATATCTAGTCCATGAAATTTGCATGTCATACCATATTGACCTAGTAGAATATCTTACAGGCATGCCAAGATACACAATCCAAGCATCTAAGAGTATAGAACGTAAATCTGGAGAAGTTCTTGGCCTTCCATATCCTAGAGCAGCTACACGATACATACTCACACTCATACTGTACTTTGATGCACACCCTTTCATACTTGTTAAACTGTACATCCCTCCATTGTCAAGGTATTTCTTGCAGAAGAAATGATTTCCAGAAATCACACCCAAAAGGCACAAATTGAACCCCATTTTCCGTCTTTGAACAGAAAATGACTTTGAAAAAAAGAAATTTGGTTCTCAGTTATCTCTCTAACTTTTCTTCTTGCTGCCTGACAGGGTTATCTTCTGACACGAACATGTCCATTTGTGAAGCAGTAAGGCCATACATGTATTTAGGAACATTTTTAAAATCATCCACCACTGTTAACCATTGAAGATAGAACTTGATTTAAAACACTGTCCAAATCTGTATCCGTTTTTCTAAACTTGTATGATTTATGGTGTCAAAACAATGTGCATGCGATTTACCAAAAACATGCGACTGTGTTTCTATAGTTTGAGAGTAAATCTCAACTTTCATGGAGGTAATTGAAGTCTTCATTAGTTCTAGAAGTGAATACTCAATAAGTAAGAAGGTCATGTCAATCTCAAGCCAGAAAAAAAGATACCTACTACTACTTACATGTACTAAATTAATTTATTCAGAAAGATAGAAATTTGCAACTGAGACATTAAGATGTTAACAAATGTCATTATCTTTTTGCCCGAACCTTCACAAATGGTTTGGGCAATGGTAGAACATAGATGAAAAGCCTACAATGATTCAGTTCAATAAAAGAAAATTTATCATTTTTGGGGTATCATAAATTTGTTTATTCATCCAGTCTATAGCCTTTAATTATTGAGTAGGCGATGGTAAATCTTACAAACATGTGCAGCTAGGATCTACCCTTAAAGGCCCTTACCGATATTCTCTAAACATGTGCAGCTATGCAGCTAGGATCCTCCATAGCCATGCTCTCTATGTTATACACCCCAGGTGGTTAGCATTATTTCAAGCTATGCACCTCCATGTCGTTCATAAGAAGATTGAGAAGAAGGTACCTCATATTTCACCCTTATGTCATACACCCCATTGTGATCCTCCATAGCCATGCTCTCTATGTCATACATCCCAGGTGGTTAGCATTATTTCAAGCTATGCACCTCCATGTCGTTCATAAGAAGATTGAGAAGAAGGTACCTCATATTTCACCCTTATGTCAATGCCTGGACGCATGCCTAGGTCACACCCAATTGAGGGCACCTGCCCGGACCTGACCTGTTACTGACCACTTGAGCCTTGCCTCGCATAGGCTCCTAGGTGAGCACCTGAGCCCTTGATGGCTTCATTGCTTGATGTAGCAACTAACCAATCTGAAGGATTGATGATAACAGTGTTTAATGTTTATCTTATATAGAATCTAACAAGGATTGAATGAGAACTACAAGTCCAAACATATTAAAAATAGTAAGATTAAGTGCACAAATAGAGAGGAAGACTCCAAAAGTTGACATTTTTTTATCAAGATTAGAAGTTCACATATTCACAATAATAGGATGAACATAATACTGTGGGACCAATTTAATTTATTTCTTATTTGAATAAATTTGATTAGTTTAGAGTATTTTGAGTATGTCATAAGTTGTCACATGACAACATCTACAATATTTTTAATTTCTTAGACTGATTCTGAGGATCAACAATAAAATTAACAAATAAATGAAGGAAAAATCATCTAGCTTAAGAACGGATGACTTTGTATTTTCTACTTTATTATTTTTTTTTTCTTTTCTTCTTCTTGGGATGGAGCTAGAAGATTATAATAACATAGGAGAATGGATTAAAAATTGAGTTTGTTTCCCACATTATGTGTAAATGGTACAATAACATAAATCTTTTTTCAATGGAATGATTCTATCATCCACATACGTGAGAGGTCTTGATCGTGAGAGTATTCTCCTTGAGCATAAGTGAGTTTGATAGCTATTTATTTCATTTCTCATTGTCTTTTTGTTATTATATTTTTTCTTCTTCTCCTATCTTCTTTATTCTCAAACAAAAAATTATTTTATTATTCGTCAAAACTGATTTGAATTTAAGGTTTTGGTTTAACCAAAATGTACTATCATCATGTTTCAATTTTATAAACTCAAGTTAAGTTAATAGGCAACGAGCACGTATGAATTGATGTCAGCCTTATTTTTTTATTTGAATAAATTTGGTTAGTTCAAAGTTAATCCAAGCAAGGATTACAATTTCAATCCATACCAATGTACCGAGGCGTACCAATGATATGTCCAAAATCATCAAAAAATCTAAAAAATAGAAGAAAAAATTATATTAGGGTTTTTAAGTTAGAAATAAATATACATTTAGTATAATTTTAGCAAAAATAATGTTAAATAGGAAAGAATAGTGTCATATCTTTTTTGAGCTTTAAGGAGTAGTTTTATGGTATGTTCTGGATCGTCTTTCCGTTAATATTGAATTATCTACAAAGAAATTATTTGAATTGTTAGAATATGCTTTATGCAATTTAAACTTTAAAATTCAAATGAATTAAGTAATCAATCGATGGATATACATGGTTCTACCACTAAAAGGAATGACGAGACTCCACGAGCGGTGGATCGAGGTCCTCATTCCTATGTATCTATATATCAATATGATATATTTGTCAGACCCAATCCTAAAATTGATCCCACAAAATAGTATATCGATACACCATATACCATTGGTGCATCAATGTAATGATGGTCATAGTTTGATCATCATGGACCACATGTGTCAGAGGTGGCTCTTGAGGTAAAGACGAATGTGACATGTATTAGTGCGAAGTATAGAGAATGTCAGAACTTCTACTTTTGCTACTGATCTGATGCTCCGTATCATAAGATCGATCATCGTAGTATTGCTCGAAGAAGTATAACTAACTATCACTGTACTATTGTTGGTTGTAAAATTTTTTATAATACGATGGCTGTGAATACGATGAGCTTCACTTTGTGTTTACGTCATGTAGGCTCTATCGCATTTGCTCAAATTATAGCTTTGTTGAGTTTAAGAGAGATGTGAGTAAAAAAGAGTTTAAGAGAGCTTAAGAGATTGAAAGAGTGAAATGAATTAAAAGAGGGGGGAGGAAAGAGTTTAAAACCTTTTTCTAAGTCTCAAACAATCAAATTGACCATTTGAAATAAAACAATTTCAGCCTTTGATTGGTAATGGTCGAAATCCGATCATTACAACGGGTATAGGTCGGTAATAGTCGGATTTTGGCCAATACCGCCCGGTACAGACCTCGTATCGCCCAATACGAGATCAAGTGACCGATACCACGCGATAGAGGACGATCCGCGTATCGGTATCCTGTCAAACCAATGCATATCGCCCAATATGTTAAAAGTAGTTAGATGGTAACATTTAAAATATTTCTTAATTTTATGAAAAATATTGAATATGAAAATAAAGGATGGAAATAAATGAAGAAAAAGACAAAAAAAAGTACAAGGAATACTATCAACACCAAGAAAAATGCTTACTTAACAAAAATTGAAAACTTATCTTCAAAAACAAAAGGGGGGGAAGAAACTAACTTATTTGGTTAGTTGTGTTTTCATGCTTATTATTATTTTTTTCCTTTTATTATTCTACTTGTGGTCTATAAAAAGGGGGTTAGAACATTAATTTCAATGTTAAAAGTGTGGGACATGCAAAATCGCGAGGCTCTCTGGTAATTGTTGTTTTTCTATTATCTTTATGTGATTATTCTATCTCAATCACTCCTTCATTTTCAAGTAAAAAGTTACAATTCGTCCTACATTACAGTACCTCGCAAAATCAACATATATGCAAGCAGAAATTATATTTTTTAATGAAATAACTAAAACAAAACAAGAGGCGCTTACCTCCCGAGATTGCTTGGGTGCATGCTCATAGCTGCTAGAAGAGCGTGAGTCGCATGTTCAGGAAGCATTTTATCTCGAAGCAGCGGCAAGCGAGCGGGGGGGCGTTACCGATATCTTGGAGGGGCCGATGAAAGGGTTCTTGGGGATACCACACCCAAAACCTAGTTAGCAACTGGTTCCTCTTCCGGGAGCGAAAGGGGAGGCATCATCGCAGGGAGAAGAAACGGAGGCGGCGGAGACGGACAGGGATCACACTGCAACCGCCATGGATTTGATTGGAGGAGAAACCTATATAAGACTCCCCCTATTCCGAGGCGAGGAGAAAACGAAACCTAAACCATTATGCGATATATATATATATATATATATATATATATATATATATATATATATATATATATATATATATATATATATATATATATATATATATATAAGTGCTTCTTGGCAAGTGTTATATGAAATTGTGACTTATAAGTATCAGAAGACTTGTATGTTAATAAAAAATTAGGATTTAATTATTCTATAAATTTCATCATCTTTAGTTCATGATAAGAATGATGTGAGGAAACACATTAAATACTTGTAGGATTTCTCACTAGTAAACCTAAGAGTGATAAAAATTTTGAAGATTTAGGTGAGAGGATATACAATAAGGTCCATACTTGAATTAGGTTAACTTACTTTAAATTTTTATTTGTGTTTGATTGTTGCTTTTCTGGATTTTCTATCATGTTTCAGAAGTGTTATCCTAATTTATCTATTTTTTTCTGAATAGAGTATGATGATATGTTGTTCAACATTGAATAATGTTGACAATATGTGGGTGGAGATTGCCAATGCTAAGTATGACATTTTAGATCCTTGGAAATTTGAGTTCTCTTCTAAAATGAGATAGGGGAATGGTAGATGGTTGGAGGAAGGAGTGAAGTGTTGGAATTACTCTTAGGAGATATATGTATCCAACATCTTAATTGTATGATATCAAGGATCTGAAACCTTGTTTCAAATTATTTTGCAAAGGACAATTGAGTCCTTGGAATGTTCTGAATGTAATTAAAGATACTTTGTTTTTGTTGACTAATTTTGATGCCTACTTACTTCATCAATTATATGTTTAGAGAAAGTATTAAAGTGGTCAATTAGTTGACCAAACTGGCAAGGTCAACCACATGTAATTATTTTTAGAGGGGGGAGTGACCCACTAAGAAGTCAATGTTAACCTCCTTTGGCAAGATGGGGGGATGTTTGTAATATTCAGTAATTAATTAGTTTCCTTTTTGACAAAGAAAAGTAATAGGATCCTTCAAAAATAATTATATATAACAAAGGGCGTTCGCCTTCTCGTTCTCGATTCACTTTCTTCTTCGCTAAGCGTCTATCGACCTCGTCGAGCACCGGGCATTAAGGGAGCGAACGGCGACATGGACGTGGCCGGCACCAGCGGAGGCGGTAGCTCGCTGCCGTCGGTGGGGACGGACGCAACGAAGCGGAAGGTGTGCTACTTCTACCACCCGACGATGGGCAACTTCTACTACGGAAATGGACACCCGATGAAGCCCCACCGGGTGCGGATGACACATGCCCTCCTCGAGAAGTACGGGCTCCTTAGGCACATGCGTGTCCTCCGACCCATCCCCGCCCACGAGAGCGACTTCTGCCGCTTCCACGCCGACGACTACATCGCGTTCCTTCGCACCGCCAATTCCTCGGTCGAGAACGACCCCGCCACCTTACGCCGCTTCAACATCGACGACGTCGAGTGCCCCATCTTCCATGGACTCTACAAGTTCTGCCAGCTCTACGCCGGCGCCTCCATCAGCGCCGCCAGGCAGATCAACCTCGACCACTACGACATAGTCATCAACTGGTCCGGCGGCCTTCACCACGCCAAGAAGAGCATGGCCTCGGGCTTCTGCTACGTCAATGATGTCGTCCTCGCCATCCTTAGTCTCCTCGAGACCCGCCACGTGGGCCCCTTCCTCTTCTTGCTCTTGATTTTGCACCATCGTCTTTGCATCTTTCTTTTAGATTCGGGTTCTCATAAAGAAATCTTTGAACTGTTTCTTGCTGCTGCTTGGCAAATTTAACTGATTGATTCCATGTCTTTCTAATGTTCTTTTTTGGTTTCTTTTCCGGGAAGCTATTTATTATCATGTCTCAAAAGTTTCTTCGTATAAAGCGTTATCTTAATTATCTTTTTATTTGTATTTTGCAAATAGTTTATGGTGATATATACGTATGTTTATTTGGTATCTGCATGCAGCGTGTTCTCTACGTGGACATTGATATCCACCATGGAGATGGAGTAGAGGAAGCCTTCTACACAACTGATAGAGTAATGACGGTCTCATTCCACAAGTTCGGAGGGCTATTTTCCTGGAACTGTACACATAGATGATATCGGATGTGATGGAGGAAAACATTACGCAGTAAATGTTCCATTAGATGATGGAATAGACGACGAGAGCTACCTCTATGTCTTCAAACCCGTCGTAGCAAAAGCCATGGAAGTCTTTCGGCCCAAACGGCCGGTCGTCCTGTTCCAGTGCGGTGCTGACTCCTTATCTGGAGGCAGGTTTGGCTGCTGCTTCCACCTTTCTGTGCGTGGCCATGGAGAGTGTGTTCAAGTATATGAGATCTTTTATACAGTGCCACTGATGCTGGGCGCTCGCTGCCGTCGGTGGGGACGGACGCAACGAAGCGGAAGGTGTGCTACTTCTACCACCCGACGATGGGCAACTTCTACTACGGAAATGGACACCCGATGAAGCCCCACCGGGTGCGGATGACACATGCCCTCCTCGAGAAGTACGGGCTCCTTAGGCACATGCGTGTCCTCCGACCCATCCCCGCCCACGAGAGCGACTTCTGCCGCTTCCACGCCGACGACTACATCGCGTTCCTTCGCACCGCCAATTCCTCGGTCGAGAACGACCCCGCCACCTTACGCCGCTTCAACATCGACGACGTCGAGTGCCCCATCTTCCATGGACTCTACAAGTTCTGCCAGCTCTACGCCGGCGCCTCCATCAGCGCCGCCAGGCAGATCAACCTCGACCACTACGACATAGTCATCAACTGGTCCGGCGGCCTTCACCACGCCAAGAAGAGCATGGCCTCGGGCTTCTGCTACGTCAATGATGTCGTCCTCGCCATCCTTAGTCTCCTCGAGACCCGCCACGTGGGCCCCTTCCTCTTCTTGCTCTTGATTTTGCACCATCGTCTTTGCATCTTTCTTTTAGATTCGGGTTCTCATAAAGAAATCTTTGAACTGTTTCTTGCTGCTGCTTGGCAAATTTAACTGATTGATTCCATGTCTTTCTAATGTTCTTTTTTGGTTTCTTTTCCGGGAAGCTATTTATTATCATGTCTCAAAAGTTTCTTCGTATAAAGCGTTATCTTAATTATCTTTTATTTGTATTTTGCAAATAGTTTATGGTGATATATACGTATGTTTATTTGGTATCTGCATGCAGCGTGTTCTCTACGTGGACATTGATATCCACCATGGAGATGGAGTAGAGGAAGCCTTCTACACAACTGATAGAGTAATGACGGTCTCATTCCACAAGTTCGGAGGCTATTTTCCTGGAACTGGACACATAGATGATATCGGATGTGATGGAGGAAAACATTACGCAGTAAATGTTCCATTAGATGATGGAATAGACGACGAGAGCTACCTCTATGTCTTCAAACCCGTCGTAGCAAAAGCCATGGAAGTCTTCAGGCCAAACGCCGTCGTCCTTCAGTGCGGTGCTGACTCCTTATCTGGAGACAGGTTGGGCTGCTTCAACCTTTCTGTGCGTGGCCATGGAGAGTGTGTCAAGTATATGAGATCTTTTAACGTGCCACTGATGCTGCTTGGCGGCGGTGGCTACACCTTGCATAATGTTGCTCGCTGTTGGTGCTACGAGGTATGATTGACATCCTTTCGTTCTCTTCTTCTTCTTCTTCTTCGAGTAATTCTCATCTTATATGTTTCTAATCACATTGAACTGGGGAGAAGACTGGGGTGGCCCTTGGAATCGAGGTGAACAATAAGATTCCTGATCACCAATACAGCGAGTATTTTGCCCCACTCTATAGAATCCACCTTCCAACAACGAACATGGCAAACAAGAACTCACGCAAGTCATTGGATGACACCATAGCGAAGGTACTGGCTAACCTTTCCAAGATCCAAGCAGCCCCCAGTGTCCAATTCAAGGAACGGTCGTCTCTTATAGATCTCGATGAGGTACATACGACTATGCCTTCCTTTGTTACCAGCTTTCTAGGAATGTCGACTACTTCATGCTGAAATCTTACACTCTGCATTATCTTATCGCTTTTGATTTTAGACATACTATTACTGGAACAAAGTAAATCGTTAACCAAATTATGTCTACTGTGGTGCTCAGCAAAATCTTATAAATGGTGTAATCCTTGTAGTCTTCTTGTGTAAGGCTGTCGATGTTTCTATGAATTCAGAAACACCGTAATGTGCAACGTCACATGTTGAGTGTTCACATCGTTTATTCTTATTATTTGTCATGATGGAAAATGCTCGCAATATCACTGACTGCATAACTTTTTGTTTCTCCTCGTCGTCGTCGTCGTTGTTGTGACGTCCAGATTGACGAGGATCAAGAGGACGCGAGTGACAGTGATGAATAGCGGACGGACCATGGCAGTCGTGCTCCCTCTCCCGTATCGTGGATGCTTGTTCTCGATCAGCACAAAGTCTTAATGTCTTTTCCTCGCATTTCTATCAAAATGACATTTGCTGTGAGATCTTCGTCCTTTCTTTGATTAACGAATGTATTACTTAAGCACTGTGTTGTTGCCACCATGGTGTTCTGACATCATTTGGCATCCCCGCGTGTGAATGTGACTTTGTGTTTAAGTGACAGTAATCTGTGTAGTTAGATTTGTCTTCATTCGCTGCAAGCGTACGTTTAATTTCTTGTGCAGGATTTGTACACGGTTCTTCCGCACTCTTCTTTTTTGAGTTATAGTGTTATTGGTGATAGGGCATGGATCATCCTACGGGGACCTGAACCCATCACATCAGCCCGAGCACGAGACCTCGGAGGGAGATGGAGCCATGACAGATGCATCGTCAATAATTCGGGAAGCAATGATCGTTCCGGGAAACCCAAGACGACGTCGCATGGCGCCGTCCCACACATCCCGGACAGCAAACACCCGAAGGTACATTTGCCGACCCCCCGCCAGGATGCTGGCGGGGCGGGGCGGGGGGGGGGGGGGGGGGGGGGTGGTAATGAGAACACAAGCAAACTACTGACCCAAGCTTCGGAGGAGCCCAAGTTCCCGACCTAGGCCTGTGCGTAAGAATCCAGGCGCAATAAAGGTGAACGAGTTCGGGAAAGAAGCGCGTCGCCACTGAATCCAATCTTGACCCGGCCACCCGAGATCTTCGCCCTCGTGACAATCATGGACGTCGCCAGTCGGACCAAGCCGTGTCAGCCACATGGTCACAGCCCAAGGTTCGTGGAACAATTTGGCGTTGGCCGAGCTATTCGGCTTGGGCACCGTATGGACTGATTGGACGAGACGCTACCCGTGCGACTACTGGCCGAGTTGCGTGACTCGGGCAAAGACTGATCCTATCGTCCGAGCTATTCGACTAGGGCACTAGATGGATTGATTGGACGAGACGCTGCTTGTGTGACTGCTGGCCGAGTTGCGTGACTCGGGCAAAGACTGATCTTGCTGGCCGAGCTGTTCGGCTTGGGCACCGGATGGAATGATTGGACGAGACGTTGCTTGTGGGACTACTGGCCGAGTCACGCAACTCGGCCAGCAGTCACACGAGCAACGTCTCGTCCAATCAGTCCATATAGTGCCCAAGTCGAACAACTCGGCCAGCAATCGCACGAGTAGTGCCTCATCCAATCAATCCATCTAGTGCCCGAGTCGAACAACTCGGACGGCGGGATCAGTCTCTGCCCGAGTCACGCAACTCGGCCAGCAGTAGCACGAACATCGTCTTGTCCAATCAGTCCATCCAGTGCCCAAGTTGAACAGCTTGACCAATAGGATCAGTCTTTGCCCGAGTCATGCAACTCAGCCAGCAGTCGCACGACAAACGTCTCGTCCAATCAGTCCATCCAGTGCTCGAGTCGAACAGCTTGGCCGACAGGATCAGTCTTTGCCCGAGTCACGCAACTTGGCCAGCAGTTGCACGAGCAGTGTCTCATCCAATCAGTCCATCCGATGCCCAAGCCGAACAGCTCGGCCAGTAAGATAAGTCTTTGCCCGAGTCATGCAACTCAGCCAGCAATCGCACGAGTAGCGCCTCGTCCAATCAATCCATCCAGTGCCCGAGCCGAACAGCTCGACTAGCAGGATCAATCTTTGCCCAAGTTAAACAGCTCGACCAGCAGAATCAACCTTTACCCAAGTCATGCAATTCGGCCAAAGGTCTCACAAGCGACACCTCGCCAAGTCGCCACCTGACCATCGCTTTTTCAACCCAGTCGTGCCCTCATCTCCTCACAAGAACCTAGAGACATGACTTGTTGGGGGGAGAAGTGATAGGGCACATTATGGATCATCCTACGGGGACTTGACCCTGCCACGTCAGCCCGAGCACGAGACCTTGGAGGGAGATGGAGCCACGATAGACACACCACCGATAATTTGGGCAGCAACGGTCACTCCTTGCGTCGTCTAGCGTCGCACCAACCAGTCCTGCTAAAGCAAGGACCGTTCCGAGAAACCCGGGATAATGCTGCATGTGAAAGTACATTCGACGCTCACAAGGGTCGACCGTACAACCAACCCCCGGGAGTCACAATAAAAACCGCCCGCCAGCATCTGACTGGAGGCATGAGAACACAAGGAGACTACTGACCCAAGCGTCGGAGGGGCTCGAGTTAGGATTACCCCCATCCTGACCTAAGCCTGTGCACAGGAATCCAAGCGCAACAAAGACGAACGAGTTCAGGAAAGAAGCGCATCACCACCAAATCTAATCTCGACCCGGCCACCCGAGATCTTCGCCCTCAAGATGATCCTAGACATCGCCAATCAGACCAAGCCATGTCAGCCGCGTGGTCACGGCCCGAGGTTCGTGGAATACTTGGAAACGTAATCTTTCTAGGCATGTAATGCATGTGTAAAAAAAAAGCTGGAGTGTGCAGATCAAAACTCCTTGCCTCAAGAAAGTCCACTACCTGCTGCTCTCATGGCGCGTCTTGCCTTTAATCCACAAGCATTACGCTCTCATGGCGCGTCTTGCCTTTAATCCACAAGCATTACAAAGAGAAGGCACCATAGTTTCCATGCACGTCAGTATTAGCACAATCTATGTAAGATCAAACTATCTATATGTAACTTCTTTCTTAAAGACATGTACATTGATAGAAAAGGTTTTGCATCAAAGGATGTATGGGTGTAGAACAGCGGATCAGTAGATAGATCAGTACCTTAGGTCTCCGAGGGTCTCGTCTCCACAAAGGAGTCTTGGTTGTGTTGCAATCGGAGCACGTTCTGATGTTGGTTGCGGAAGACAAAGCTGCGTTACTCGAATCATTTTCCAGGAAGAGACCAAGGGGCCACGGTGAACGAACGAACAACTAAGAGATGAAGATCTCAGGATATCGAGGCAGATAGGCATGAGTCTGCAGCCATTAAGCTTACCTTTGTGAAGCTAATGATCACCGGATACGGATACAGACATGCCCGAGTTGTCGGAGGAAGAGCTTGGAGGCGGCTTCCATTTCGCTCACCCTCTTCGGGTGGAAGATGGAGACATGGAGATGACAGAGATCAAATAGACTATGTTGTTCGCGGATCCTAAATAGGGCGAGAAGCAAGAACAAAGAAGCACCCCTACCTGAGAGCCACATAGAAGAAAAGCTTGTTGCAGGATATCATAAAACCTTATCCTGTTCATGCATGTAGAAAGAGAAATATAAAGAATGCATTTTGGCTTTTCTTATTGTTTTCTGACTCGTCGATCTTTCACGTTCCGTAGAGAGTGAGTGTTCACCATATCACTTGATCCCGGTAACAGTGAGCACAGAGGTTCACAACACGTCTACCAGAAGTGCCAAAATAGCAGCATTACAGTAATCTTGCTGAGAACTCCAATTGGCTAAATTACTACCACTAGGGCATGAGTGGGGAATCAATCTCCTCATCTTTTCCTTCCTTCTATCAACACTTACTGCTAAAATGATGCAGGCTTCAATGAACAATCATCCATATTGGATTTTATTCAGATGCTTCATGACTAGCTTCAACTTGTAAATGAACAAAAAAGTCTAAAAAGAAGGGATTAAACTTAACACAAATGTTGTTAAGCATCAAGTTTGAGAGCAGAAATGATGTTTTGGCAGCTGCAGCACTTCACTGATATAGATATATATGTACAATTTGAAGGAACATCAGAGATAATAATAAGGTGCAGAAGTATGATGGGTCTATGCGGTAGCAGCTGCAGCTTCTTCAGCCATTTGTGACACAGGAGGAAGGGTGCAGATGAGATTACGATCGCCATACACATTGTCGATGCGCCCTGGTAAATAAATCAGACCAACACAATAGTAATCTCAGTGTTGTCCCGGTTGTTCAAAGCGAGATCATAGCAGCACATAGTAGTGATTGGTACCTGTCGTTGGCCAGAATTTGGCATCTCGGAGCCAAGAAACAGGGAAAGCTGCACACTCCCTGGAGTATGGTTTGTTCCATGCGTCTCCCATGAGCATAGATAGAGGATGAGGAGCACCCTACAGATGAGCTAAAGTTAAACGAACAGAACTTTTCTGCAAATGCAACTACATGAATCACTAGTTGACTACATTATTCGTTCTGGTCTTAATTTTTGAGCAGAATTTTCTTTTCTTGAAAGAAGACTTGTTGGAAGTGCAATGAAGAAAATTTGAATCCTCATACCTTCAGGACATTGTTGTTGATATCAGCTTTGCCACTCTCAATCTGTGCAATTTCTTCCCTTATAGAAATAAGAGCATCACAGAATCTATCTAGCTCTGCCTGCAAGGGAAATCAAACATGCTTCAAATGGTCTGCAGGAGACGCTTCAGGAAATGGTAGCACAATACCTTGCTTTCGCTTTCCGTGGGTTCAATCATGAGTGTCCCTGGCACTGGCCAAGACATTGTTGGTCCATGGAATCCATAATCCATCAGACGTTTGGCAACGTCTTCAGGCTCTGTACCAGCAGTCGCCTACAGTAATTCAATTCCCAATGATTATCAGGATCAATAAAATTCTGATACTGAATCAATGACGATAAGCATGGCTTAAGCACCTTAAACCCCCTCAAGTCTACTATGAATTCATGGGCGACAGTTCCATTGACTCCACGGAAAAGAATGGGGTAATAGTTCTGCAAGAAAGTAGAATCAAATGAAACCAGAAAGGGTCAAACAACTTTAAATATATCTATCTTTCATTTACAATTTTCCTTCTTTTTTTTTCCCTTTGATGATAAACTACAGTTTTGATAATAGTTAGTCAAACAAAACACTATTACCAGCTTAGCAACAAAATTCGAAGAAAAGGACTTATTGTTGAAGGAACTGAACATTCATATTTCTCGATGAAGCGTAAAAGTTAAATTGACATTGCAATGGAAACTTAAATTACCTCTAAACGCTTTGCCATATAGTTTGCATTTAGTATAGCTGTCTTTGAAGCATTTGTTAACCCCTTAGAACCCATCATGGCTATGTATGTGTATGAAATTGGCAGAATAAGTGCAGATCCCCATGGTGCTGCAGAAATAGTACCAAGAGGCTGGGCATTCTCCGGCGGAGGTATTCCTCCAGTAGCCACCTATGGTTACAAAATGAAGCAACAATCTAAGTACCCCATCTGTCCAACATCAAACCAAATGGGCCATGATTTATATCTCCAAATAAATACATTACCTACTTAGAGAATCATACAAAAACAGTCACACTGACTCTACTCAGAATTTTGTCTTGGAGAAAATTATATAGCAAAATAAAATTAAAGAAATCAGGCCCCTCATATTCGTAAATCATTATTTAAAAGGTGTCAGTTTGTACACTTGTTTGCAACACTAGCTTGCCAACTATGATGATAACTCAACCATCTTAAATGATTGTCCAAATAGTAATCATATACGGTGATGAGAAAGATAAATCAGCAATATGGAACCTCATATTAAAATGGTCCCGAAGATGAATCTAGATACAAGTTGATGACATAATTTGTTTACAATTTTGTACCAACAAAAGAAGCCTTTAGTAACCAAAAAACAAAAGAGAAAAGGAGATACCAGAATGCCACAAAGTAATAGTTACTTATATTTATAAAGTATAATTGCAAATATATCAAAGGATGTATAAGATAAAAATTTAAAAATTAATTAGCAGACAAGAACTAGTAAACAAAAAGCATATACGATCTTGTTAGTAAGATTACAACAGCGGAGTAATGCAAAGACTTTACAAGAAAAGAATAGCCTACATGTGTTTAGATAAGCGACGATAATTGTTATGAGATATTGGCAATGTGTTACATGCCATCATAAGTTCTACAACCTCAAATTTTACTCAATTGAGAGTGTCATACCACAGGATGTGATGGCAAGAATGGTGCCAAGTGCTTCTTCACACCAATGGGACCCATTCCAGGACCACCTCCACCATGTGGGATGCAGAATGTCTTGTGGAGGTTAAGATGACAGACATCTGCTCCGATAAAACCTGGACTTGTAAGGCCGACCTGGATAATACATCAAAGTCGATGTTAGACTGCTGAAGCAACCAAATTGATCAAAACTCAAGATAGAGGATTTAACTTTATGCAATGAGTAGATGGTCAAAAGATGTTGTGACTCAACACACAAATGTTTCATGCAAAATACTGCACTGTAGAAAATATTTCAAAGAAAATGAGTAATCAACAACTCAGAAAGTAACCTAAGAAGAGTTCAGTGATTGATTGAACTAAGATACTTAATATACCACACCATCATCCCTTACGTTTAGATATCAGGAACCCAATTGTTTAATTACTTGATAAACCATTTAGTTGACACAAGTAGCATCCAGTTTGCATACTGCTGTGGTGTCACATTAACTTTCCATGCCCATAAACAAGAGAACAAAAGCCATCAGTTACCATTAAATGGTTTCATTTAGGATATGCAACTACATACCTGTGCATTCATGTTAGCACCATCCATGTAAACTTGTCCTCCATTGTCATGAATAATCTTGCATATCTCATCGATGCCTTCTTCATAGACTCCATGAGTTGAGGGGTATGTAACCTGAGCAGCCAGGGGTTAATCAATAATGAAGACAGTCAAACAATTCCATATCGTACCCTTACTATTTAAAGAGGAAATTCATCAGTAGCTTCTTTTATTAATCGAGCTGTGTAGGTTCAGCACTCTAAAACTTTATGTAAACTACCTTAAGAAGTTGGAAATCTGAATAAAGAAATGACTAGCATATCGTTCTACAAAGATGTCGATCTGCAGGGAAAAAATAGCTCGAACAACCTTTGCAAGTAAAGGAACATAAACTTTGGCACAAATGTCAACAAAGATAAATGACTGTAGCACTAGTCCTCATAAATGCTAAATTGAGAATTCCATAAATTTTAAGGATACACCATTCTTACCATCAGAGCAGACAAATTGTCCTTGTGTGCCTGAGCTGCTTTTCTTAGTTCTTCAATGTTAATGTTACCCTTGGAATCAGTTCCAACAGCAACAATCTTCATTCCGCACATGGCTGCACTTGCAGGATTTGTCCCATGAGCAGATACGGGTATGATGCAGACATTACGATGGCTATCTCCTCTTGACTACAAAATTTTCACCAAACAGGCACATGTGTTGCATAGTCAATGACATAAATTCTAAATCTCAAAGACCAATCGCTTCACTTGACAACATCAGTGTCCGAATGACTTACTAGGTGGTAAGCACGAATAACCATGAGCCCAGCATATTCTCCAGCAGCACCAGCATTTGGTTGCAATGAGAAAGAATCAAATCCTGTGATGGTGCACAAAAGCTCACCCAAGTCTTTGAACATTTCCTGGTACCAATAAGAAGTCAGTCAAAATTCACAATTTCAACAGGTTAGAGAAAAGAAAAATTAGTACCTGATATCCTTGAGCCTGGTCGGCAGGGGCAAATGGGTGAAGATCAGCAAAGCTGGGCCAAGTCACAGGCATCATCTCCACAGTAGCATTCAGTTTCATCGTGCAAGATCCAAGAGGAATCATGCTGTGGCATAAGGAGAGATCTCTGGATTGTAACTTGTGGATATACCGCAGCAGTTCATGCTCTGTGTGGTACGAGTTGAAGATTGGGTGCGTCAAATATGAGCTATATCTGACTAGGCCTTTTGGGATTACCATCTGGACTTCAGGAGCTAGAGATTCTGCAGTAAAGTTGACCTGAGGATTTCAACTAACATCAGATGCTTCATATCTGCGAAGGAATCTGCAAATAGTCTGTCACCACAAGTACTTACAGACTTGCCACAAGCAAAAACTTCAAACAACTTATCCACATCTTCAAGGGTTGTGGTCTCATCAAAGGACACAGTTATCTGAAATCATAGATAATGACAGCGTAAGAACTGGTATCTGCAGCTGCAGAGTGTACGCTTACACATCTAGATGTCTGCTACCCATTATCAAGTAGAATTCTGATAAGAACACTCACCGTATCGGAGTCAACAACCCGAAGATTCATTTCATTCTTGCAGGCCTCGTCGGCAATTGCCTTTGCATTGGAACATTTTACTTTGACTGTGTCAAAGAACGGAAGATCTTGAAGGGTCACCGTCCCGAGCTTCTTCAGCCCGTGTGCAAAAGCACAAGAAAGACCGTGGACCCTCTCGGCAATTGCCTTGAGACCTTCAGGACCATGATACACGGCATACATTGCGGCCATGTTCGCAAGCAATGCCTGGAGGTTCCGGAGATGAAACAAGTGAATAATCACGACCAAAGCAGGGAACAAATGAACGGATATAAAGAATAAGCAGAGATCGCCGACCTGCGCGGTGCAGATGTTGCTGGTGGCCTTGTCCCTCCTGATGTGCTGCTCCCTGGTCTGCATCGCCATCCGTAGCCCAGGCTTACCGGTGGAATCAACGCTGACCCCGATGATTCTACCAGGCATCATCCTCTTGTACTCCTGCGACGTGGCCAGGAACGCAGCGTGCGGACCGCCATATCCCATGGGCACCCCAAACCTCTGAGCAGATCCCACCACGATGTCGGCCCCGAGCTCGCCCGGCGGCTTGAGCACCGTCAGCGCCAGCAGGTCGGTCGCCATCACGACCTTAACGCCATGGGCATGAGCATTCTTGATGAACTCCCCGTAGTCCAAGATCTCACCATCGGTGCCCGGGTACTGGACCAGGACTCCGCAAACATCGTTGGACTTGTAATCGAAGTCCTTGAGGTCGGCGACGACGACCTTGATATCGAACCCGTCGGCCCTGGTCTTGCAGACGTCGATGGTCTGGGGATGGCAATTGGAGGCAACCAAGAAGGTCTTCTTTTTGCCTTTCTGGATGTTGTTGCACATGGCCATGGCCTCAGCGGCGGCGGTGCCCTCGTCGAGGAGGGAAGCGTTGGACATGGGGAGGGCGGTGAGGTCGGAGATCATGGTCTGGAAGTTGAGGAGGGACTCGAGGCGGCCCTGTGCGATCTCGGCCTGGTACGGAGTGTACTGGGTGTACCACGCCGGGTTCTCCATGATGTTGCGGAGGATGACGCCGGGGACGAGAGTGTTGTAGTAGCCCATCCCGATGAAGGACTTAAAGACCTTGTTCTTGGCGGCCAGGCGGCTCATGTGCGCGATCATCTCCGACTCGGTAAGGCCGGCGTCGAACTTGGGGAGCCTTATGTCGGAGATGCGGATGGTCTTGGGGACGGTAGCGTCGATGAGGGCGTCGAGGGAGGAGAAGCCACAGGAGGCGGCCATGGTGAACTGCTCCTCGGGCGTGGCGGAGTTGTGGCGGCGGGGGAAGGTATCGGAGGGGCGGAGGGCATCGACGGAGATGGAGCGAGTCTGGCCATTGCGAAGCATGGATTCGGCGGGCACGGACTGACGAAAGAGGGAGTTGGTGGCCGGGAACAGGGAGGAACGGGCGAGGGAGGAGACGCGGCGGGTGGCGGCGGGCATAGGAGGGGACGGCCTCGTCTGGGAGATCAGGCGGCGGAGGATCGCCCGGCTCGCCAGTTTTCGAGCGCGCTCCATCGGAGACCCAAACAACCAACAAAGATCTCTGCTTTGAACCAAACACGTAGTAAAGATCGGAACTTTCTTCCAAAGGAGCACCAAAAATTCACTTTCTTATTTGTCTTTCACTTTCCCATAAATTCCGATTCCAATCAGGAGGCGAGGTAAAGGGAAGAGCAGAGGAATATAAAGGAACACGGCTGTTCCTCCGCCTCCGCCTCCACCGCCGCCTCCGCCTGCTATTGTTTCGCAAACACTGGTTTGTGGCATGCAAACAGTGAGTAGTTTCAGATCCAGATCTGAGGAGCAGAGTAGAGGGCCGGGTGGCGAGCACGATTAATTAGAAAGCTAGAGGGCGTCCAATTGGGTAGAAGCGGACGGTGAAGGCTGACGGGGACCGAGATAATGTGTGTGCGTGTACTAGGATCAATTGCAAGAGGGGAGTCTGTGTCGTGTTTGGTCGCACCCAACTGAGACGGTCTGCGAGGAAGATACAAGAAAGAAACAGGAGGGGTGCGGCTCTCCTATCCTGTCCACGACAGGGTACTGCTGTTATCTTACACGGGGTCGGAAGACAACTAAGGACCCACCATGTCTGCCGCAGCTGATACGGCTGGAAGGATGAAGCATCGGTCATGATGGGTACGGGATCCGGTCACGGGGCAGGTGTGGCTCACCAACCCTGCAAAGAGAGCGAATCTGTGGTGGATGCAATGTCGTATTTGGTGGTAGGAGATCTTATTAAATGACATAAAATGAAAGAAATTTGTGGCCGCGGTCGGTAGAACAGTGCTCGCGAACGAAGCAATTACTAATTATTTTGTAATAAATAACTCATTAATGTGTGTGTAATTAATGATGAAATAGGATTCCTACCACCAATCAAATAAGTGACTTCACTTTCCCGTATTGGTACGTGAGTCAAACGTACAGTATCATCCCACGTATGTCAGCGTCTCAACGCAGGACCTTTGCCTCGGTTCATTATCGAGCTCCTACCTCTACACGTCTCAATGGAGAGATAAGCCCACCCTGTCACCTTATTGTCACGACAAGAGTTTAACGAGATAGTTCGACAATCAATTTCGTTTAGTCTAATCAAAATATTTAAATTAAAATTAATAATAAATATATTTATCATATTTTTATAAATTATTTTTAATTTTATTCACTCTAATATGGGACTGGTATAGGTATTATATAATCTCTTGATGTCCTCCTCAATATTCAATATAGTCCAGATAAAATCTTAATATGATGTATGTGAAGCATAGTCCAATAATAATTTTACTATAAGTTCTCTAACATCAACCACATATAGTTTATAGTTCTTTCCTACTCAAATCTCATTATCATATATAAATACTAGATCAATTATAATACTAAGTGATAAGGGTAATAATAATGATGGGACACGGACTAACGTCACCTGTGATGAACAGACGGGAACTAATGTCACCTGCTCCGGGGTGACGTCTCCAAGATCACACAGATCGAGAAGCCACGGGGGTCGTCTGCCTCGGTCTGACCTGACAACCCCTAGTTGAAGCAGACCAAAACGCCGACCGAGGCACGTCGCCATCCTATAGGAGCCCGGTCCTTCACGCAACGCTAATGCTGATGTCAGACGTTATCCAATGTACGACACTACTCCCTACAGGCGGGCACATCAGGAGACGGTAATCTTCCCTATAAAAACCCTCGCGCTCGAAACAAAAAGGAGAGAGAAAAAAAAGAGAAACCCCCTTGGACAATCGACTAACTTAATCATCGGAGCGATCGGGCTGAGCTCTCTTGACCCGACCTGTGTGCAGGGACGAAGATGAAGTGACAACCACCAAGGACCACAAGCGAGGAGCCCCCTTCTCGAAGAAAACAGTGACCCAATTGGGAGTGAACCACCGAAGCCGACTACCTCAGCAATCACAAGGGTCGTTCAAGCAGATCTCCAATTATTCGGACCCGAACCCAACCGTGTTGACCCCGAGGCCACGACATAAAGACGTTGACACCAACACCAAGTATCATGATCCGTGCATGATAGATTAACTGACCTATCAACTTCATTTGATTCAAATCAATGGTCAAAATGTTTAAATTAAAATTGATAATATTATACTCATCAAACCCTTATAGATTAATATTTGTATAGTATATAAAAAAAGTTGGCTATCTTATTTCCTTATCGTTTTGATTAAAAATAAAATTTATGCGCTTATCTCTTTATTTTTTTAATGTTATTCTATTTTTATTAGATTGTGACTAGTCTAACGCTTTTACCATTTTGACCCTAATCCTAACCCCAACCCTATCCTTAAGTGCAACCCAAAATCTAATCCCAACCCTAAACGTTTCCCAAAACATATTTCTAAATACAATAAAAAAAGAAAAAAAAAAGATACTGCTACTTATTTTCTTTATTAATTGTGATGGAGATAATATCCATCGGAACTTACCAAATGAATCCTTACATCCCTTCTCAAAAAGAGATTCCACAATGATCACATCTTTCACATGTCGATAGAGACCCGAAGCGGGCCATCGGTTCGCGTCACCGAGTGGCCCAATCTCGGCCCAAATCCTAATCCGCAATATTCCATCCTCTGGCAAATAAATAATAAATAAATATAATATAAAGATAAAAATAAGTCGGTTCGCTTCATCGTGGAAACGAGTGGCGCTCGTGGAGCGCAAAACCGCCGCCGGCCGACCCGTGATTGGACCGCTCGCAACCGGTTTGCGCCGGCCCATTTCCCCCACACGAAATCTGAGCCACTCAACCCGCTTAGTCTATCACCAGTCGTTTTGGTGCTCTCTCTCTTTCTCTCTCTCTCCCCCCGCGACCGCCTCTCCCCAGTGACGAACAGGGACGGAGGTAAAGCAGGAGGTCATTGAGCAACCGACGAGAGGCGGGGGAGGGTCGAAGGAGCCGCGTGGACGAAAGAAGGATTGCAAAGAGCGATATTTCTTTTGGCTCGTCGTCCTCTTGTGTCTTTAAATGGCGGATGCGTGCTTCCGCCTCTCCCTCGTCGCTCCTCCTCCTACCCCTCTTCTCCCGCCCCGCCCACACTCGCCTCGGCTAAAGGTCTTCCCGGATCCTCGCCTCGTTGCCGCTTCTGCCGCCCTCGCCTTCCTTCCCAGGCGATTGGCTCGCTTCAAGGTAGGGGTCACTCTTTCTTGATGCTGAAAACCCCTCTCTCGTTTCTTCTTCCTCTTCTGTTGTTCAAATTTGATGTTAGTGCTGCAATCTGGTTAGTTCTGTTGAATTGACGTAGTTGCAGTGGCAGATGGATGTAAATTCGGTCCTTTGGTGAACGTTAGTAAATTCCTGGTGAAGTACACAGAACACGGAATTTATTAGAGATTAATAGGTTTTCATGCGGAATACCTTAGCGTAACAGCCCTAGTTTAATCCCGTAAAGAATCGAGTTGGATCATCAAAGTTTTATGAGGGTACCATTATCAACCTGAGCAAAAGCATTAGACTCATTAAAACTTAGTTATTCCAAAGGTCAGGTCATGACAAATGATGGCAAATCGATGTAGTAACAAGCATGGTCAGAGATTGGAGAAGAAAGAGATTATCCCCGAATGAGACTAGCGGCACATCACTGCCATCACTTGACTGAGTCTCACGTTGACCATGCTACTACCATGTCAGGGTTTGGTTATGATTTATGTTAGGTCCCTGACAAAAATGTGAAGCCCTAAATAGGAAGGATTATAACACCCCTAGCATAGGCATAGTCCCACGTTGAAAGTGAGGAAAATTTGAATTCGATTATAAGAGTTTGATGAGTGTCCCATGGTTAACCTGTTCTTAAGCATTATAGTCCATGGTTGAGACTTAACATAAGTTAGTAGTTATCTAGTCAGGTCGGGTTGTGACAATGCACTACTTTAATTGTGGTACATTGATCCTCCCCAAACCCCACGTTGGCTGGAGCCTCATGTACTGGCCTACAATGTTGGCTACACTCTTATGTTGTACATGATCCTCCCTAAACCCCACGTTGGCGGGAGTCTCGTGTACTGTGTACATACTATGTTTGAGAGGTTTAAATGCATACTAACTTGAGGATAATTGAAGCTTCTTAATGTTATTTATCTGCATAGTTCTTATAATTTTCTGTATTCATACTGGTGGTTGATTAATAATTATTCATTCTACTATATTGTGCAATGTTACACACTATACTAGTAGGGCCATTGATTTCAGGTTCATGCAGTTGTTGCTGAGGATGAGAGGCCCAAGTGGTGGGAGAAAAGTGCAGGTCCAAATATGATCGATGTTCATTCAACTGAAGAGTTTATACATGCACTAAGTGAAGCTGGTGATAAGCTTGTGATAGTTGAGTTTTACGGCACATGGTGTGCTTCTTGTCGAGCCTTGTACCCAAAGGTGACTTCTATTATCTCTTGGCTATTCTTTCAATGTTACGCTGATACTTCAAATTATATTAATGCTTTTTTGTTACTCTTTTGGTTGAATTATTTTGTGTTAAAGACTCATTGCATGTAGTTCAATTGCTTTACATAGATAAACACCAAGCTCTCCAATTTATTAAACACTTAAATTTATCTTGCTAAGATTTGATTTCTTGCATTAAATCTTTTTTATTATTAAATATGATCCTCTTTAGTTCATCCATTTCAATGATCAAAGATTTCTGTATTTGTTCCTCATTTGCTCTATGCATTGCAATTAAGGGAAATTACATTTTGGGACAGCCAAGATATGGAATTAACAAGGAAGGCTTTAGAATGACCTTTCTGCTCAAACTGCATACCTAACCTATGTTAATGACTCTTCTTTTCAATATTATTCCAATTCTGAATGTGTCATGAAGCATATTTTATGAACCTTTCTCCAATCCCATTTTTTTGAGCAAATCGACGAGCATGATACTGTATATACTGACTAGAATCGGCTAGAATCGAGATAGAGCTGTCAAGATAGAGCTCAGGCTAGAATTGGTTCTCTTCTAACCCATAGGTTGTATAAGCAACTTTTTGAATACTTTGGAGGTCTAACCTTGTTTATGATGTCCATAAATCAGATGACATCATCAAGGCACCTCCACTCATTCATAATTCTTCGTATCATATCAAACAATTTGAATGTACTCCTTTTTACCCTGAAATCTGGAGTAAAATAAGGGAAGTAGCCAAACCTAAGTGGTTAGTTCTAATTTGGGTGCTTGTAGGCTCTCATCAAAGTTCTATGAAACTGCTCATCCTTAAATGGTGAAAGGTAAATTCCCTCCATTTTTATTGTCTCTTGAAAATCAGTCACGATAACAGACAGGTTTAACTATCTTTATGATCTTCCTTGTCAAAGACTGGGATCATATTATTGTTTTCATGGTCAAAGGAATATAGATAATAAATCTACTTCTGAAATATATTATGTAAGTTGGAAAATTAGGAAGTCCTGATTTAGGGGATGCGGAGAACAGATCTGCTTTTGGATTATATTATTAAGTTGGGAAATAGGTGCAACTGATCTCTGTTATTTATACTGTATGGTTCCCAACATCATGTATAATTGCTTGCTGTAGTCATACAACACCACATAGTGTAGCGGAGTAGTGCTTTTCACTTTGGATAGATGGATGTAGGTTTGACTCCAACTGCATTCCTAAAGTAATTGGGACCTTATAACTTGTTGTCATAGGTCCCTTTCCTCATGTTCTGCTTCCCTCAGATTCTACTGTTTCCTGTACAATACCTGAGATTTCCAGGAATTTTTATCAGAATTATGTTCCACATAAGTACTGGATTGTTCACTATATCTGGCATTTATTGACAAGCATCTTTAAAGTATTTGTGTATCCCATTCTTTTTAAGGTATCTACTAGACTCTTTGCTTAGCGGTTTCTATATTTTTTCACACGTATATTGTTGTTGATTTTAGATTGCTTATTCATGATTCCCAAAGGGAACAGAACCAAATATCATTGTTAATACTATGCGAGTCTTATAGACATGGAAACATGTTCCCATTTTTGAGCCTTTAACATACTGTGGATTAGACTTATATTCACTTTTCTAGGAAAGCTTTTATGAGAATTTTTTCAACATTAACTATGATGAACTGCATGCACAGTCGCATTGGATATCATAAATTGATTAGGGATATCATGTGATCTTTCCATTAATTTTAAATTGACTATGTACAGAATTGATTTTAAACAATTTAACACTTGCTTTGATTAAATACTCTTAGAATTGTTTCATTTATATCTTAACTTCTCTCAAATGTACTTCAGCTTTGCAGAACAGTAGAAGAACATCCTAACATACTATTTATCAAGGTAAATTTTGACGAGAACAAGCCCATGTGCAAAAGACTGAATGTTAGAGTTCTTCCTTATTTCCATTTCTACCGAGGTGCGGATGGGCTGTTGGAATCTTTTTCATGTTCCTTGGCAAAGGTGAGCAATCTCTTTATAGAATATTTTTAGTTTGTCTTAATGACTGCAGATCAGCTCCTTTGTTGTTCGCTTCACATGTGTGTGAGGACAGCTGCAGAAAATTATTAATTAATCACCTGTTATTCCACAAGCAGGGCAAATTCTGATGTTTGAACCTCATTAAACATGAGTTGGATCTCTCGTGTTTCATCTGAATGAGAACCTTATATTTATGAAAACAAAGTCATTTTCTACGGGTTTTCATGCTTCATTGAAGATGGACTTGTTGACTGATTGTCTTCTTTAAATTTCTTCAGTTTCAGAAGATAAAAGATGCCATTGCGATGCACAACACTGATCGTTGTAGCATTGGACCACCTACTGGTGTTGGTGACATCGACCTCCTTGGAAGATCACCCTCTCAGGAAAAACCTGCAGAAGCTGCTTCAAGATAGTCATAATTCATCATCACCTAGATCATCAAAATAGTTTGACGTGTGCATCACAGCCTAAATATTATTGTGTTACAACAGTTTATTTCTTGAACATAAGCTGCAAATTTAGCATCATTCTTTTCCAACTCAGCATGTATAACAACGCAGTTCGCAACACGGGTTTCTTGTTTCAGATCGGATTGTATTATTGTGACTCAGCTTCAATCGAATTTCTATCCGACTTATTACCTACTGCTGCTGAACTTTATTAATACCTTAAGTTGATCATGATATGTTCATCATAACAGCCTAGTCTATAAAGATTAATGTTAACCTGGTGACTTTATTATACTTTTTCTAAATGCGGTTGTTTGTATTTGTTTCATCTCCTAAATTATCTTGTAAATTTGGTTTCCTTAAACTTGGAGCACATCTAGTATGGTATATGTTTTTCTATGCTTTTAAACATAAGTTTTGTTGAAAATAATTGCCATTGATGATGTTTATTGTGTCATTGTGTTTTCACATTGAGTAAACAACACAGGTATATTCTAATTACATAGTCTGACCTGACCGATCACATCATCAATTTTCTTTTTTGTGATACTTGGTGCACATTATTTTGTTGATGTCGTCTGCTAGTCAAAAGATATGTTGATAATGGAATATATAGTATAAGCTTTCAAGAAATTAAATCTGCTGATATCCACTATCTAGATGTGAGGCTGCCTTTTTAACTGAGACTGTGAAGGCAGGGCTTCTTATGAAGCACTAATCTGATAGTGGCAAGAAACTAAGATGGAGCAATGAGGGGTGCACACAGACTGGTAGGAGGACATAACAGCCTCATAATGGCATCATGTCCTCCATGTTGAAGCTGACAAGAAGAAGACAGCCATAAGATGTCCTTTTACTGGGTGAACTTTGTGTGGGTGTCTCCTTCTCTCCAAAGATAACTCATTCTAAATGTTTAGATGATATTATATGCTTGACTTGGTGCTTTTGCCACCAACCGTTCCATATCCCCAAGCTTAGTATCGCCTCCATCGCCACTCTCTCATCCGACCAAGGTAAACCAAACCAGCTCACATCTGACATACATGGAGCAAAAAGCTGTCACCCCAAGCACATTATGGCCGGAGCTCCTCGGATCCAAGCAATGGTCCGGCCTTCTTGACCCCCTCGACCTCTCCCTCCGCCGCCTCCTCCTCCAATGCGGCGACATGTGTCAGGTCACCTACGACTCCTTCGACAACGACCAGCACTCCAAGTACTGCGGCAGCTGCCGCTACGGCAGGCGCACCCTCCTCGACAAGGTGCTCTTCCCCTACGCCGCCAGCTACTCTGTTTCCGGTTACTTCTATGCCACCTCCCAGGTAGGCCTCCCCGACCACTTCTTCCTCTTCTCCTACGCCCGCGATGCCTGGAACAAGGAGTCCAATTGGATGGGCTACGTCGCGGTCTCCACGGACGCCGCCGCCCGCGCCACCGGCCGCCGCGAGATCTATGTCGCGTGGCGCGGCACGATCCGGACGCTCGAGTGGGTCGACGTGCTCGAGCCTGAGCTGCTGCCCGTCGACTCCATTCTTTCTGCCAAGAAGGAAGCCACCGCCGAGGGCGAGAAGCCCAAGGTCATGAAAGGCTGGTTCGTCATCTACACCTCGAGCAACCCCAACTCTTCTTACAACACGCAGAGTGCGAGGGAGCAGTTGGTGGCTAAGATCAAAGAGCTCGTGAAGGTCTACAAGGACGAGAGTCTGAGCATAGTCTGCGTTGGCCATAGCCTGGGAGCCGCCCTAGCCATCTTAAGTGCTTTCGACATAGTGGAGAATGGACTGTCCAAGGTCGGAGACAAGGAGGAGTTCCCGGTCTGCGCCATGGTGTTCGGCAGCCCACAGATCGGGAACAAGGCCTTCAACGACAGGCTGGAGAAGCTGCCCAACCTTAGAGTTCTGCACGTGAGGAACAAGATCGACCTCATCCCACTCTACCCGAGCGGCCTGCTGGGCTTCGTCAACACCGGCACGGTGCTGGAGATAGACACGCGGAAGTCGCCCTACTTGAAAGACTCCAGGTTCCCCGGCGACTGGCACAACCTGCAGGGGATCCTGCACGTCGTGGCGGGGTGGAATGGGGACGACGGCGAGTTCGAGTTGAAGGTGACGCGGAGCGTCGGGTTGGTGAACAAGTCGTCGGAGTACCTCAAGGACGAGTACCTGGTGCCGGGGTCGTGGTGGGTGGAGAAGAACAAGGGGATGGTGCTTGAGGAGGACGGGGAGTGGGTGCTGGCGACGCCGACGGACGAGGATGCTCCCGTCCCGCCTTCCCCGAAGGGCCAAGCTGGACGGCTCACCGACATGGCGGTTGCCGAGCGGCCTGTTGCAGTCAAGCGGAAGACCAGGTCGAGATCACGGCTCTCATTTACCTCCTGCTTTAAGGTCGTTGACTAGTTGGCTTGTGATGGTGTGGATGGACTACATTTGGCATGTTGGAGAGCATGTGAATTCTTTAATCCTTTCACAGTAATTCATAAAATATATGATAACAAGATATATTGTAGTAACTAAGACAAATCATTTATGTAAAATCTTAGTCATTATAAATATATATATATGATTTTTTTTCATCGAAACTTATTATTCACATCTCTTTTTACTATTGACAATCCTCTTAAAATAATAATAATAATAATAATAATAATAATAAAAAAAAGACAACAACTCAGTCCAAGGTGAAGATGGCCATATCAATTTTTGAGAAGCCTCCCAAAAAGGAAGACTAGGATACACAATCAAGAAGCCTCTCATCATGAAAGTTAGCTTTTTAGAGTTGGTAGAGGGTGTATATATTGTGCAATTCATGGTATGAACATTGGCTACTTAGGGACCCATTTAGGGTTAGTAGAGGACATTGCCATCTAAGGGACTGAGTGATGAACATTGGCTCCATGGTATGAATAAGCTTTTTTGAGTTAGTAGAGGGCATTGCCATCCAAGGGATAGAATGATGAAACATTGGCTCTTTGGGGATCCATTTAGTAGAGGGTGTATATATTATGCAATTCATGGTAACATGTTTAAAAATATTACAATATGAGCATCTCAATGACTTTATATTAAGAGAAATATAAAGGATATTAGGAAAATCTAAAACAACTGAAATTTCAATACACACATTTTACAAATTTAAGACACTTATTCTTTATATATCCATAAATAATAATTTTCTGATGTCACTAGCAATAGAGTTAGAAAATTTAGAAGTCCGCATAAAAAGGATGATAGAGAAATTGATATTTAAGATGTTAACAAACTTCTCTAATCGTGGTCGAGGCATCAACACGTCTTGGTCCGATCATTGATGTTTAAGATCGTCCTTGCGATATGGTCTTCGTCGGGTCGGGTTGAGCTCAAGGTTGGCTCCGCATGCAAATCTTCTACCAGCATGCGACTTGCTTCATCGTCATTAGATTCTTGTATATAGGCCTAGGTCGGAAGGGGAGGGATTTCCTAACTTGGCCTCTTCAAAGGTTAAGTCAGCACTGTATAGTTTAGAGGAGTTGAGCTTTTTTGGAAAGAAGAAGTCCTCCTTATCGATCAGAGAGGGTTGGCTTTTATACCTGCGAGGACGAGTTAGCCGTATATAGTCCATTAACTGCGATCGGCCTAAGCTTTCGTGCAAGTGCCAACTGACTTGCATGGATCGACGTCGCGTAGTGTACCCTAAGCTTTCCGAAACGATTGTACCATAATGATGTCATTTCGTACAGAGGGGGTGGTGAGCGGCTGCCCACCATATGTGTGCTGCACACCACATCAAACTTGAAGTTTCACTTCCGTATTATCGTGTATGCTTGCCTGGGTCCAAATGAGCGATACCGAAATGTGTCATATCAAAAAATATTAGGAAAATTTAAGACAACTGAAATTTCAATACACACTTTTTACAAATCTAATATGCTTAATTTTTATATATCTATAAATAATAAATTTTTGATGTCACTGGTACTAGAGTTAGAAATTTTAAAAGTCCGCCAACGTTGGATGGTTTAACTCAAATTGGGATGGTAGAGAAATCGATTTTCTTTAATTGAAAATCACATTGACAAAATCGAAGGATAAAAAGTTTTTATTGAATATAACAAGGGACAAATTCTAACATTTTATTAGATCCCAAATCAAGATATTAGTAGATAATATTCCATTTTGGATGCCATACTAGTTAGGCATATGTATGTGGTGCTATGTTATCATAATATTGACTAAACAGGTTTAGATGAAATTACATTATTGCTAAGTTGATTGGGCTATCATGGGCTAATAGGGGGACACATGTTGAGACTTGATTGACTACATACGATTTGAGTGGATGTCATATGTTAAGTTTCAATCGACTATAAATTTTAGTCATATCAATCGGATAACATCTGAATAGACCCGAAGAATCTTGCAATACTATACTCTGCAATTCCGATAGAGGTGATTTGTATGTTATAAAACGTACGTAATCGATAAGCCCCTCTAATACTTTTCACGAGTTGGTGATAGCCAATCGTAGAATCATCTTTAGGAATGATTGGTTTGGAATATACGACAATGCTAGCTCGGCGCTTATTGCGTTTGTAAGAGAGAGGGGATTGATATGGGAAAAAATGATAGACCCGACGGATGATAATGTCAGCCACACGTGGATAGGCGCTACATCCCAGGAAGGCAATAAGGGTGACGAGATGTGCTCGGACGTCAGCTTTCCTCAGACGACAGCCTCCTCGTTTGACCCCACACACCCGGCCGAGATAGAAGCAGGCAACGGTCAAAGCTCGCCCATACCCTGCGGTAGCTCGGTTCTCCACGCAACCCCAGTGGCAATGTCAGACGCCATCAGAGGTACTGTCCTACCCCTGCAAGCAGCCACATCAGGTAACATCAAACTCATCTATAAATACCCCAGAGTTCTAAACGAATGAAGGGAGAGACAACACAAGAACACCTTCAAAACCACCCTCTCCACATCGCTAACTTGATCATCGGAGGGGTCGGGCCGAGCCCCCGGCCCGACCTGTGTGCAGGTGCGAGACGGTGTCGCCTCTCCCTGGCGCTGCGGCGGAGCTTCCTCCCGACCCGACCTCCCGTCCCGACCCGAACCACCGTGCCCGGCCGCCGGGAGACCTCGAGGGACGCCGTGCGAGATCCCCGACATCCGGACCCCCAAACCGAGCCGTGTCGGCCCCGAGGCCACGGCTTAAACAGTTGCCCCCCGCAACATTTTGGCGCTAGAAGGAGGGCCCGAATGTCGAGGGATCCTCAGACTGGTCCCAACGAACTCCCTGCCGAGGGATCGTTCTTAGCAGGGGCGCAGGCCGTGCGTCCCTTGAGTGACGGGCCGCAGGCTGACGACCTCCCCGCGACCTCGGAACGCTACTGGCGTTCATTCGACAACTCGGATCTGTTTCCGCCCGAGGGCGCCCCGAGCGCCCCTTCGCCGGTATCACCCGAGGCCTTTCAGGCCCTCGCTCTTCAAGTCCGAGCTCTGACGGGTATGGTGCAAACCATTATCCCGCTTATTCCTTGTCCGCTGCACCCGTCAGCAACCCAGCCGCTGCGGCAACGTGAGCCACCCGCTCGGGCCCACATGACGCTTCCGGACCCTCCCACTTCGCCTCGGGTCCGACCGGCCCCTCTCGAGGATCCAGTGATGGCAAACCCGAGCGGCCGCCCGGAACCCGAGGTATTATCTCCAGAGTCAACGGACTCCCTGCGAGCCCAGCTATGTTTCCTTATTCAACGGCTCAATGAAGTAGAGGAGGAGTTTCACAACTCAAAGGGAGAGCTCAAGGAGGACACACTCCGAGGATCTCCGTTCGCGCCCGAGATACGAGATCAGGCGGTTCCCCCGAACTTCCGACTCCCTTCTTTGGACGCATACGACGGTTCCACTAACCCAGCGGACCATGTCGAGGCTTTCCGTGCCCAACTGGTATTGTATGGAACGTCGGACGCTTTAATGTGCAGGGCGTTTCCCACGACCCTGAGGGGTACGGCCCGCATATGGTACAGCGGCCTGAAGACCGGAACGATCACTTCCTTCGGCCAGCTCGTTAAGGACTTTGAGCTCCACTTCGTAGCCCATGCCTGGCCAAAGCCCTCCGTGGCACTGCTCCTCGGACTCAAACAAAGGGAGGACGAGCCCCTCCCACATTTTGTGGATCGCTTTGCCACGCAAATCCGGTGCTTATCGAACACTCACCCCTCTCTGTTAGTGCAGGCATTCATGATAGGCTTGCGACCTTCTAGATTCCTCTGGTCCCTCGCGGAGCGACCTCCCATGGCGGTGCCAGAGATGCTCCAACGGGCTAACCAATACATCGCAGCGGAGGCCTGGGCGGCTGCGAGGGGACGTGACGACCTCTGACCGCGGGCTCCATAAGAGAGTCCAAGCATCCGCAGTGGCTACCCGATGTACTCATGAAAAGAAATCTAAGTCCCGCCTCAGTCTCTTCTGAGCAAAGGTTTAATACCTGCCTGACCCCCTTTCCGGCTCGCGGTTGGCCCCGGCTTAAACCCTTATGAATCCAAACGCCTCGGCTACATGTTGCCCGAGACCACGCCTGTGCGGCCTGTCCGCCTGCGCCGTGTTCCTCGGTCGCACGTTGCCCGAGACCACGCCTGCGCGGCCTGCCCGCCTGCGCCGTGTTCCTCGGCTGCGTGCCTCCCCGAGACCACACCTGCGCGGCCAGCCCGCCTGCGTCGTGCTCCTCGGCTCCATGCTCCCCGAGACCGCATCCGCACGGCCAACCCACCTGAAGACCGAAGCCATGCATCGGACTCCCCTTGTACGACAACCGACGCATAGCTCCTTTCGGGGGGGGGGGAATATGATATGGGAAAAAATGGTAGACCCGACGGATGACAATGTCAGCCACACGTGGATAGGCGCTGCACCCCAGGAAGGCAATAAGGGTGACGAGATGTGCTCGGACGTCAGCTTTCCTCAGACGACAGCCTCCTCGTTTGACCCCACACACCCGGCCGAGATAGAAGCAGGCAACGGTCAAAGCTCGCCCATACCCTGCGGTAGCTCGGTTCTCCACGCAACCCCAGTGGCAATGTCAGACGCCATCAGAGGTACTGTCCTACCCCTGCAAGCAGCCACATCAGGTAACATCAAACTCATCTATAAATACCCCAGAGTTCTAAACGAATGAAGGGAGAGACAACACAAAAACACCTTCAAAACCACCCTCTCCACATCGCTAACTTGATCGTCGGAGGGGTCGGGCCGAGCCCCCGGCCCGACCTGTGTGCAGGTGCGAGACGGTGTCGCCTCTCCCTGGCGCTGCGGCGGAGCTTCCTCCCGACCCGACCTCCCGACCCGACCTCCCGTCCCGACCCGAACCACCGTGCCCGGCCGCCGGGAGACCTCGAGGGACGCCGCGCGAGATCCCCGACATCCGGACCCCCAAACCGAGTCGCGTCGGTCCCGAGGCCACGGCTTAAACAGTTGCCCCCCGCAACAGGGATGATTGTTTGTGTCGTGCATGTAAGTGCTTGGACTCCTCGGGCAAGTCCAAAAATAGGCTTCGACGAACTAAATGATCGGTGCTGGTTTCCCGGATTGACCGAAGACTGGTCTTCAACGCTAGGGAGGTGGAGCACTTAGTGTCAGCAGGTTCAGGTGGCACCATATGCTAATTGTCGGCCCAATTGGACCTATGATTGACTGAATGCTGCTATACGTCGTCAAAGTTGGATTGGTTATACGATAAACTTGTTGTTCAGAGTGCTCTCTTTCTCAGTGTGTGTCATATTTTTGGGTGCTACGACGTTCTCAGGATGATAAAGCTGCTCGATCAAACCTGTGTTCTTGACGAGGAGATACTGTCCATCCTGAGAAAGGCAGATCAGTCAGTGCCGTGCGTGGAAGTGTTTGGCAAGCCGTTCTACTGCAAGGACGAACCGGAACAGGAATTGAGTCACTGGGTGGCACGATTGGGGATGGCCAACATCGATCTCGGTTCTGCACTTGCATCGTGAATCTGAAGTCCGGTTTGCTTCCAGCATGAGGAGACGCATCCTCTCGTTCTTACTTCCGCCGCCCGGTCGTGTGGAGCACGTACCGCAGGAATTAATTCTCGTTGACAGTGCTGCCATCTTCTCCCTGTCGATCTCTGTGGCGAAGGTTTCGATGGATGGGGAGATAGAAAGAGAGGACGGAGTGGTGCATGAACGAGTGGCTGGGCGGTCGATTGGCCACCGCCGTGACGCAGAGAGGAAAAGGACCGAACGGCCGCACCGACGGCGACCGCAACGTGACACCATTGATGAAATGTAGGCTTCACGGTCAACAAGAAGAAAATGAGTCTCCATCAAATCCATATGCGTATCAATCTAATATAAAACATCAAAAAAATATTCCTCGAGTTAATCTCAAAAAAAAAAAATGTTCACTATATTACAGTAATCTATGTAAATTATTATTTATTCGAAACTTGTTTTGATTATAACACGAAAATTATCATTATTATTATTATTATTATTATATATATATATATATATATATATATATATATATATATATATATATATATATATATATATATATATAAAGAGAGAGAGAAATGATTGAAGCTACGGTGATGCATTGAACTTGTCATCATCCAATGTTGCATTCATTTCCGTGGATAATGTTGCTTCGAATACATCGAATAGCGTCTAATGGGACATCATCAATCATCGCGTCATTTCACGTCCATGTCCACCAAATGATAACCACATATGTATCGCACAATTGCATGCATCTAAAACTCGTGCCAAGTTTAGACAAATAAACCCTAAATTTGTTTTGGGTTTTTTTTTTTTTCTTGGATCAGACCTTTTGTTTGTTTTTGTGTCGTCTCGTATTGCTTGCTAAGAGCATTAACCTTTCAAAATGATAATATTTTAATCTTAATCAGGCAAGTGAGTTCAAAACCTTTTAATTTTTCTCGCTATAACATTATAAAACAAACATTGTAATTGGGCTTCGAGTAATTCAAATATTCATCGGATTTAATTATCAATTTTATTAAAAATGATTTGTTTGAGATTTTGGTCACAAATTAAGAAGGTTTTGGTGTATATTAAAAATAAAACATGAGAAATCCTCTTTTTTTCCACTAACCTCAGATTTAGGTCTATAAACTTTAAACGATCTTTCAATATTTATGTTCATTAAGTTTAGAAATAATAATAATATTATTATTATTATTTAGCCATTATCACGTTATATATATATATTTATTTATTTATATATATATTTGAGAGTGAGAGTATTTTTGTGTTCCGTAGGCAAAAGAAAAAGGAAAAAGTGATCGAAGAAAAATCCAAAATATGAAAGGAGAAATCGACCTAAACCAAATTCGTACGCACACCCGTGAACGAGAACCCACGGGAAGGATGGAGATGTTGCGGGGGCCGCTTCCCACGTGTGACGTGGGATGTGTGCCAATAGCAGGCCTTCACGTCGTCGCGAGGCACGTCCACCCCACGTGTGTCTGCCGTGCCGTTGACGCGATCGTGATCTAATTTAGCCCTGGTGGGTGCGGGCCCCACCCCTAGAGAGATACTTTACGTATTTTATGTATCTTTTTCTATATTGATTTTTTAGTTCAACGAAATTATGTGGATGGATGTCAACATATTATGTTTATGCATACTACATTGGAATTTATAAAAGTCAATAGGCTATTTCCCAACGTGTGTTCCAATGTTTTGTTGAGTACGAATGTGTATATATATATATATTAGGGTATTTTTCTATAAAAAAAGGTTTTTTTTAAATATGTCCCTAGTTTTTAGTTTTTACAATTTAGTGTATAATATCCCCTTTTTTTTTCATCATCATCTCCTCCTCTAAATTAGAAATTATCAATCATCCTCATTATCTCTAGTCTCGTCATAAAATCTTGTCACTTATTTCGTCTCCTTTTTTATGAAACCCTCTAATAGATCTTCTATTTCATTATTTCGAAATAGACTTAGAAGCAACAATAACAAGGGCCACTAGTAACACAGAGAAAAGCCTCAAATCTCTCGACTAGAATAATGGAATAGAGATGATCGTATCGAAATGATGGATAATAATCATTTCGAGAAGTGGACGATGATAATAGGCACCATATAAGATATTAGAAAAAATATATCAAATTTAAAAATTAAAAACTAAGGGTATCTTTAGAAAGAAAACAAAAAAAAAAAAGGAAGAAGAGGGAAATAAAAGTGTCTATTGAACTGTAAATTTTATCGAGGAATAGAGAGAAACAATATGTTGGAGGGACCACTGGCTTTTTTGTGTATGAACGGACAACTACTACTGGATTCCATTCCATCTTTGAAGTACTCTTAAGGTTACCTTTTTCTGTAAAACAAAAAATTCATTATATCAACAATTTTTAATCAGATTCAAATAGTATTCAGATATAACTTAAGAAAATTATATACAAAAGAAAAAACACATCACATTTATCTCGAACCATAAAAAGAAGATCAAATCGGTGATGCCTGTCGTCCGTCAGTGGTACAGTCGAAGAATGCGGAAGAACATCATTGGTGGGTGGTACAGGGATCGCTTCTGATGATCGGATCCGGTCGCCGGGCCCACGCCGTACGGTGGTCCACGGTACCACCGCCGTCCCGTGGGACTGTCACTGCAATCAAACAGTCGGCTTCCGACTCTTATCATTATTCAAAACAATAATCCTATTTCCCATTTGCATTACGAGAGTAGAAAAATCTTCGTCTTATCGTACAAATAATTCCAAATGAAAATACATATGATTTTGACGTTATAACGTCGTTGAAGACTATTTGATTGACCCCATAAATTAATAAAGGATTATTCGTTTTTGACGATTGATGTACCTGTACGATTTTATTCTTTCGAAATATATAAATTTCAAAAATAATCTCTGTGAGTAAAAAAGACCTGATAGACTTATGAGTCATTGGTTTCATACTCGTCAATCAATACGAGATTAAATGAACTTATCAGAAGATTTTAATCTCTCTTGAATATGGACGGTTGGCATTGATGAATCGTACCTTCATTGAGTCGCTGTCAAAGTGTTAGGGGAGGATTTAATTTGTCGTTGAGACTACGAGTAGAAGAGGTTGGATTTACATGATCGACGTAAAACTAGAGTGAGTTAATTCACCTTCTTCTACCTCCTCAAAGAGCTTTATCTCGGAGCTCCACAAAGAGTCATGCTCTATAGGTGGAGGGAACAGCATGCTCATGCGACCTTCGTCTATCTCTCTCCTCTTACTTCTGCCGAGTGACGACTTGTGACTCTGCTGTGCATTATTGGGTGGTTACAGGAATTGAATGCCTTGTCCGCTAGCTTATATGGTCGGCCAAGCTTCGGTTGCGAACGATGACGACGGCCGTGGCTGTTACCGGACTGGACCGAAACTCCAATGGCGTGCATTCATTGGCTTAGTTCTCCGCGCTTGTGACACCCAGTGAGAAGCCGAAGCTGCTGCGACAGGAAGCTAAGATCATCATCATCAGGTTCTCCGGCTTGTTTGTTGCTTCGGATCATTGAGCTGCATGCGGTAGTGCTACTTCATCGGAAGAACGCTGCTTTCTGATTCCTAGACTTGTTGCGCAGCAGCGAAATGGAGAGTTTAGACTCCGACCTCTCCGGGAAGCTCGACCTTGAGGCTTGTTTCCTTAGCCCGAGCGTTCAGCTCCGAGGGACCGGTGACATGGAGGAGACGCTCGGTGCTCTCTTGGATCGCCAAGCGGTGATGAGGTTGGGTGCCCCTTGTGAAGCGGCTGCTGCTTCTTTTCGAGCTATCAGCAGGCCGGAGATCGTCGACCGGTGCTGCAGTCTAACTCAGGAGTTTGGATTATCCGATGACCTACCTGTCATCAGCAATATCAGTCACGACGAAGATGGTATCCCTACCATATTTCCTGACAGCGAAAACTTCTGCAACTTGAGCTGCACCGGTAATGTTTCTTCCGAGGAGTCCGAGAACCATGTTTTGTTCGATGACCTTAAGTGGAACAGAGACGAGATGGCCTCCCGAGTCTCCCCTGATCCACTTCTTCCCACTGCCGAGAGAAAGCCGAATTCTTCGCCCGTGGAAGATGGTCTTCGGAAGAACCCGAGATCGGAGAAGCATTCAGGCTCTGTGGCCATCGAGACTATAGCAGAGGCGAAGGAGATGATCTACAGGGCTGCAGCGCTGAGGCCGCTGACTCTGGGAATGGAGGAGGCGGCGGCAGCCGAGAAGCCAAAGAGAAAGAATGTGAAGATATCAAGTGACCCACAGACGGTGGCAGCAAGACGTAGGAGGGAAAGGATCAGTGAGAGGCTGAGGGTGCTGCAAAGGCTGGTCCCCGGCGGGAGCAAAATGGACACTGCAACCATGCTCGATGAGGCCGCCAACTATCTTAAGTTCCTCAAGTCTCAGGTCAGGGCCTTGGAAACCCTCGGTGAAAGGCATGGCCATGCGACCAACAACGGTGCCATCCACCCATTTCCACTAGCTCTGAACCAAGCTTTCAGAATGCAAAGATGAGAAAAGAGGCACGAGTCATCTCTGCTAGTATGGGACACAAGTCATTCCCTTTTCTCGTTCAGAGATGACTTTCCCAAATCCACAACACCCAACCATAAGAAAATATTGGCTATTAGCTTTCCCCACCAATAGTTTCAGCTATAGATTAAACCTCTCGTGTATCCATAGCCTTTTTACCTCTAAGGAACAGATAGCAGCATTGCAACACTTTGGCTTTCGCCCTTCAGATACCTGTGAATTAGTTCCTGTCAACTGCACATATCAGAGCTTCACGGTCACATTTAATCTGTCACCCTGAAGTCTGACTTCTCGATCTGTTCTTTGTCATCCGATTGACCTGAAGCGCGAATTTTACAGGCACTGCTTCCGATGGTATGTATCGAAGTGACAAGTAGTTCAGCTCTCCTCCCCTGCCAATCTCAGTCCTTTTCTTTGGACCTGCAGTGTCGCAGAGCACAATGCTGTCTTCAATTACCTTTGCGAAGACCACCTGCACAATAGGTGAGCACATGTTGGAGACAGAGAGACACAGGTTGCCAGTCCACGCAATTACTCTGCTCCGATTACCTTTCTCTACTATTCTCTTCGCTGAACTGTGTACTGATTATGATGTCATTACAAAGCGAAACTATGATTCGAGTCATAGAGGGAATAGGAACTTTTGTTCGCTATGGAACTGTTTCTTTCTTTTACTTATAAAAGGAGGCCTTCCGGCGGTCTCAGATAAAAAGTGCCTTCCGTGATGTCCGTGCAAAGATCTTCGACACCGACTCTTTTCTTCTCCTGTTGTCCGTGCGGTAGGAAAGCTGCAAACTCCACTCGTAGATCCTCTTGTGCATCCTACCAACCCACAGCTGCTGCTACTGGACTTCTGCATCCAAGCATTGAATTTTGAGATCGCCTGTGCATCCCTTTTTAACTACTCTTGCTACCTGATCTTAAATGTGGGATTGATTCATTCTTCTTCTCCGAGACAAGTTTCAATTTAACCAGCAAGCTCTTTGGTGTGCGTTTATGTGGATTGGCCTGGGACATCATGAGCTTGGGCTGGTTGTTGCCAATGGAACGAGGAAGTCGAGGCTTGCCGGTGTTCATTTTGAGCTATCAGAATGGGCAGATTCAAAAGCTACAACTGAAGCTTAAGGTTTCATAGTTCACAACCTCTGGCATTGCTCCTGACTCTTTGATGGAAACAAAACCTTGTCTGATCATGCCAACTGTTTCTCTTTCCATTGCTCGAGAACGAGCATCGGAGGAGGAAAAAGACCTGCCAAAGATACACAAGTTGGAAAGAGAGCTCATTTCCAACATTTTCTCGAAATTTCATCCATTACGTGTATTGCATTAAGATTGTGCGTATGAGCCACGCGAGTGTACCGTCGGACTCAGATATTTCTTTCGTTCTCATTGGTTGGCGTGCTATCCTAACATGAGCCCCTCATCGGCTGTCCATCCATTCTTGCTATCGCATCTCGGTCGTCCATCCACGACGCGTGAGCCAAGTGGAGGAAGCCTCGTTTCAGATGGACGGTGATGATGGAGGTGCGTCGGACTAGCGAACAATCCATACCAAAGTAGGAGAGGATCCCATCTCAGGTAATCCTTTTTTAAGGCAACAAAACTTGTCCGACACATCTACTTTTCCCCCATCGACAAACCCTAGCACGAGACCGTACGCATCCGCCGGGCCCCACATTCCTTTTGCGCTTGTTTCGATACTTGTTTGTTTTGGATTCGCTCCTCCGCTTCGAGATAAGGATCCCAAAGCCAACCACTGCGTTTGTCTCGCGAAACCATCTCCTTTCGCTCGGACCTCCTCTCATCAGTGGCCGCTTTTTCTTCCGATCCACTACCCTTCCCCCTTCTTCCCTCTCCGCCTCCCCCCTCTCTTCGCCTCCCGACGTCGCATGGTTCGTGATTTCTTCAGCTAAGATTGGATCTTTCCTCTTCCCGGTGCTTGACGGGGGCTCTGGTGCGAGATCATTGCTTGTGGCTGGCCGCTTTTTCTTGCAGAAAGATCGGGTTTTCCCTGCTGGATTTCGTCCTCGAAGAATTTTGTGCTTAAAGGTTGGATCTTTACATTTGAGAACAGCTGTAAAGTTCCAGCTTCCGTTTTGTTCTGTGATTTGGGTAAAAAGATGGGATCTTCTTTTACTGGAAAGAGGAGGGTTGGATATCGATATAAAGATTAGGAGAAAGTGGGTTGAGGAGGCGGATATGGATTTTGTCTCGTGTTTCCTTGACCTTCTTCCACCCATTGGGGTTTTTCTAGGTTCAGTCTTGTGGTAAAGTCGAAGCTATGAAAGGGGGAAAGGAGGAGGGTAAGATGATGGGGCCTCTGTTCCCCAGGCTCCATGTTAATGATGCTGATAAAGGTGGTCCGAGAGCACCTCCCAGGAACAAGATGGCCCTGTATGAGCAGCACAGCGTTCCTTCTCAGAGGTTAAACCGGCCATCTTCTGCTCTACCGCTGCCTCATCAGAATGCCTGCTTGTTGGTCCCTTCTAATCCTTTGAGCCAGGTTAGTTCATTATCCAGAACAATTTAATTTTGTTGTCTAGCTATTTCTCATGGTTTTTCAGAGAATGCCAGGGGAGAAAACCTACAAGAGAACCTGTTTTTACTTTTGTGAAGCTTACTGTTGTAGAATACACCCCAGAGTGCAGTTTCTTACTTTACTGCGTAGCTATAGAGGTTGACGAATATCTATGCATCTATTTCTCGAGAGGAAAAATCTTGCAAACCACAGTTCTTCAATTAGTTAATCAGTCTGTAAGGATAAACAAACTTGTTAAATAAAGGGCTGATAAATTTAACCTGTTGTCCCTTTTGCCAAAGACATTTATTGGTGTTGCAACTTTTGCTTAGTTCTGAAGCTTTCCTTTTCTTGTGGAATTATATCTTTTTACAAAATTGATCTTGTGACCTGAAAAGGATAAGGATTGCATCGCCTGTTGGATGTAAGTACAGAAATTTACCTTTAAGGTTTATATGGGACTTGTAAATCCAGAAGTTGATGCAACTCAGATATGGATATAAAAATTGATGCCCGGTGTTAATATACAAAGATAAGAGTTAAAAATGGTTCTACCGGTGAAAAAGTAGGCGTGTACAGTCGAGAGTATAATGAAGGAAAAAATTCCTGATATTTGTTTTGATTATGATCGATAATTCAGTCTTCAACAGATAACTATCGATGCATCAGTAATGCTAGACATTAGATTCAGTTGTTGGAAGAGGTAGAATAAGTGCGAGAAATAAAATGACTAATATGATTTTTGGACTCTCTAGTGATGTTATCTCAAAAGGTTTATGTAGCTAGTCAGGATAATGTGAAAAGTAGCTTATTCAAATTATTTGTGGGATATATAATGATTTAACCCTTCATCCACAGGATGAAATAAGTCACTAGATTAAAGACCTCATGACCAAGCAACATCTGGCTATTATTGTTTATGAATTATCTTGAATTTCACTTTATATTGTTATATGGACTTGATAATCTGGAAGTCTAACAAATTATGTTTAAGATGGACTAACTGAACGTAAGCCAATTTAAGAGCGAGAGCCAGTTTCACAGATGAAAAATAGCACAGTTTTCTTATTAAGTCTATCATTTGAAAGTTTGGTTGGTATCTTAAAGTTGTTTTAATAACTTTTTATATCAAAAAATCATGGGTTATGCCATTCATAGCTAAGAGTTTGCATTGAAAGTTCAGGATTCAGCAATCGGCGAAAAGGTAACTAAAGGATAAAACTATGAGGACATGAGAAACGGTTAGATGACACTGGTTAGTATCACATGCCTGGCATAATTTTGAAAGAAACAAGAGCAGTTTTCCGATACAGAAATCCCCCATTGGATGTTCTTCTATAGAATAGAATAAAAAGACAAAGATAAAAAAATGTATTGGCAAACTGGTGAATGTCTAGGAAGCAGAAATGCAAAGGGTGTCCATGATCTAATGCTTATGTGCTGTTAGAGATAACCTGCAGCTTTTGTATCCCATTGAAAGCCTTGCTACAAATACTAGCACATCAAATATCCTTTTTATTGCCCTTTCCTATTCTTCATTCTTTCAGAACTATTGCACTGTCCCTCTTTCTTTTGTGTCACTCTGGAGCCCAAGGGCAGATATATTGATGCTTTAAACATATAGCAAATTTAATGTGCTGCGTCAAGTCTGGAATTGGAGAATTGGAATGATATGTTCAGGATATCAAATTCTTGATAAAAAAATGACACCTGCCGATCATTGGATGTGAAAAGATCAGTTTATATTTTGCAAATAAAACATGGTTGACTTGGAGTTCTTCCAACAAACAAAGTTCTAACCTGTCACTCCTGATATAATGCTTATACCTATATCTCCAATCATTTTAGGGTCCATGACACTTGCATTTTTCATCAACTCTTTTGGAGACAAATTATTCCAAGTCTGAGATGCTTGTGGGTTATCCACAATATGAGTTTCGAGAAGGGTTTCGTGATCCGAAGCTCTATGAAATAAGCGCATCTTGTTTACATTAGGAAAGATCAGTTTCTTTATCAGTTTGCAGTACATTAGTTATTGCTAATGATTGTAATCTTGCTGTAGGGATGTGGCCAAGAGAGAAATGTTCTTTCTTCATTTTTTATGCCTCGCAACACACCTGCTTATTCATCAGAGAAAGTTGATTGTCAGTTAACTGATGGAATAGATCCCAACTCAAGGTTGGAGGAGAGATCATTAAAGCACGTGAATTCTAGAAATTTGAATTTGACGAGATCAGCTGTTCATTGTAGTTTGCTACAGCATCCGAAATCTAAATCTTCTCATGAGAAGAAGATGGATGATGTGGACGATTTTAGGGTTCCTACATTTGACAAATCAGAACCTGCTCTGTGCTACAACAAGGATACATCTGTGATGGGGTCAGCGAAGCTAACTTCCTTTAACACCAAGAGTCAACAGAAAAGTCCCAATGCTACACTTAATTCCCCAATTCGATACTCAACTTCTTATTTCAAGCACTTTGAACAAACAGACGTTGCTAATATGCAATCAAGAAAATTTGGTGGATCTGAGAAGGAGAGACAACCTGAAGAAAGCTTAGTAATTGCAGAACACAGGGAAAAGTCTCCTCCTTCCGCTAGAGTTGAAGAACAACCAATTGTGGCCAAAGTTTCAAATGGTGCTAAAACTAGAGATGTTACTGAGAAATCACACTGTGGAGGTGTGAGTTCATGCCAAGAATCTTATCAGAATGGTGATCTGATTGGACCCAGGACAATGAACAAGGTTGATGTTGTTGAAAATGGGGATGGTTCACAGAAAAGACAGAGAACTACAAATATGGTAGACAATGGTAATTTGGAAAACAATGTAAAGGAAAATGGGTCATTGGGAGAACACATTGCAGAAAGAAAAGATGAAGCTTCTGAGGCCTCAATAGATGACTCTATATCTGGGTTGGAGATATCTCCAGATGACGTTGTTGGTGTAATTGGTCCAAAGCATTTCTGGAAAGCCAGAAGAGCTTTCATGAAGTACATACAATACTCTTTTATTGTTTTTCTGTTCAACTATTTGTTGCTTAATAATTTAAAAACTTCTCTTGTTGCACTGCTTGCTGATTTATATTTCTTGATAGTTCATTTGTCATATTTATTATTATAATATTGATGGCAAATCATGATCTACCAAATGGTTCAAGCTGAAATCTGAATCACAGTTAAGATTGAGAAGTTAAAGGTTGAAAAACACTGCTGAGTTCTGCTGTCGAGCCTGTGTAATTTATAAAATTAGAAGCAACTTATTGTGGTTTCCATAAAAGTTAAGATGAAGTGGGACAAGCTGGAAATGTTCTAGTACTATTTGAGGATGACTCTGCAGACACAGATACATTTTCTATAGGTTTTTCTTTATATATCAGTAGAAGAGATATCACTAGTTCAAGAATTGTGCAACAGCCCAATCAAGTTAAAAGTTCTTACTTGACCGAAGCACTCAGATATGATCTTTGTGAGTGTTAAGTGCATGCTTTATCATAGTGTGCATTCCTGTTGCTTTATCATACGATCTTATCACCCAAATACTTGTAACAGCTCTCACCGGTGGGAGCAGCAATATTGTTATTCTCTAATCATGGATGGTGGGTTTATTTGCTGCATTTGTATGCTTCATTCTGATCATCTGATAGTACCTGTCTGCATCTTGCAGTCAACAGAGGGTCTTTGCGATACAAGTGTTTGAACTGCATAGACTAATAAAGGTTAGATGGTTTTAAAATCAGTTGTCGAATAAAGAATTCAGCATGTGCATCAAATGTCATGACAACTTTAGTTATTATGAGATTAACCATTTTCATTTTATGTCTGAAACAGGTTCAGAAGTCGATAGCTGCATCACCTCATTTGCTTCTAGAAGGCAACCCATACTTGAGCAAGTTTCCCGTGAAAGCACCCTCAAAGGTTCCACTGCTTGATTGTAATATGAATTCTCAACAAGATGCAGTTAAACAGAAAGATGCTGAATGCCAGAAATCAGATCAGAAAAAAGAGCTACAGACGGAGAACATTGCTAGAGCACCTCCCCCTACTTGTGGGGAAAGAATTGATGGAGGTTCCCATCGTCAGGTTTTAGAAAGTGGGCCTCGCTCTGCAGATCCCCCATCACATTCCACTCCACCAGACAACAATCCAAGTCCTTGGTGTTTACATCCACCGGCAAATCAGTGGCTAGTTCCGGTTATGTCGCCTTCAGAGGGACTCATTTACAAGCCTTATACAGGGTCTTGTGCACCGAGTAGTGGTTTCCTGGCCCCTGTTTATGGAAGATGTATGCCTCTCGGTGTACCTTCTCTGGCAGGAAATTTCATGAATACTGCTTATGGAGTTCCAGCATCTCATAGGCCGCCGGATATGGGTGTTCTTGCTGGTGCTTCGGCAGTTGCAACCAATTACTTCCCAGCATATGGCATTCCATCCATGAATCCAATTGTATCGACCTCTGCAGTCGAACAGGTTACCAATTTGGCTTGTTCTCGACCTAATGGACACATTGATCAACACTCCATGATCTCATGCAACATGTCTCATTCAAGGAGTGAAGCGATCAGTGGCTGCTTTCTGAAGTTTCAAGCATCAAAAGACACAGAGCTACAAGCAAGTTCAGCAAGCAGTCCTTGTGAAAAGGCACAAACAGAGGCATCAGATGTATTGCCCCTCTTCCCCATGGCTCTGAATAAAGAGAACCTTGTCTGTCCATCAAGGTCAAGTGGTGGGGATAGTCAAGCTCAAGCCATCAAGGTTGTGCCTCATAATGCGAGGTCAGCTATCGAGTCAGCAGCGAGGATTTTCCAGTCAATACAAGAAGAGAGGCTGCAACATGACTGATGATTGTGTTTGTAGGAACAGATGCTCCTGACTATTCATGGCTCTGTGCATGGGCTCCTGAAGTAACCTTCCCTTTAGCATTCCAAGCGTCTTACCTCTCTTCTAGTTAATGTAAATATGGAAATGAAACAGGTGCCCTATAGCTCTCTCCCCATATTTGTCGCCGACCAGATTTGTGTATGTTAATGTTTTAGGGTATTTATCTGAGTACAAGATTTCGTTTACGAATGTAAAAATAAAAGCCATACTCTTGCTCTTTCCTCGGTTAAGCTGATAGCGTGGAACTAAATATTACTGGTAATCCTCTGTAAACATTGTTTTGTACTTACTAGTGGTAAGTCAATGCAAGTAGTTCTCTGTTTCTGAAGCTCATACAAGGATGTTCGGTAACACCAAGCATTCACACTGTTTGCTGCAACTCTTTTGCTCATAGTGTAACCATTGCAGCCCCTAAAATCCTCATGAATCAACCTGCTGTCTCTTTCTCGATTCAAATTGGCAGGCTTTTACTACAAAGTCTCGTCTATGCATTCTGTTCATTTGTTTCATGTAAGATCGTGAATTGGACTGTGGAGTCGCCTTGTAGTGGCATGTTTAATTGGTTTAGGTGATCTTTGTTCATGCTGTAGAGAGAGCCTCGAGAAGAAGGGCAGGCTACTGAGGCGCCTCCAGCACAGAAAAATGTTGGCGAGAGTTGAGAGGTGGTAGCTCGAGAAGAAGCGAGTCACAGGAAGACAACAGCCAGCCGCCTCCGAGTGTCTCATGGAGCAATTGTGGCAGGCTCTCTCTTCTTAGTTGGAAAGCAGTGAGTTAGTTGCCCCTAAAAGAATAAAACTAGGCCAAAATGGGATGTGGAAACATGGGAGGGATAAGCTGCAACACTATATTTGAAATCAATGATGCATCATCATACATTAAAATATTTAGCATAACTAAGAAATGTTTGGATATAATCGGATTGAACAACTACTAAATCTTGTTCCTCCACCACCATAAATTTTAGATGGACTTAAACAGGTAAGCACAGTCGATAATGATACGACTAATTATATATTACTTCCTGTAGTTAATTATTTTTAGTATTTTTGTTCCTATATTTTAAAAATTATATTGATATCTCAATGTTATCCATTTCATTAATAAAAATATGAAAATAAAAATAATTTTAACTTTTCAGTTGATGATGACGAACGACAACGTTGTTAGTGGTCACGAATAGTTGTTATGGATGAAAAAAATAACAACAAGAGATGAGGGCCACTTTGCATTAATATTGATGCAGACACTAAAGCGATGAAAGAGTCATTCAATAACTATGTCAGCGTGATCCTCACCTTCCGTTATCATTCTTCATATCCACAATAATCATCTTTGACCTCTAGTAATATTGTTGTCCGTCATCATCGACATCATCAATCGGAACGTTAAAATTATTTTTTTACCCATTGTTTTCATATTTTCGTTAATAAAACTAACATAGAGATTCAAATATTTTACTTTCATAATTATAAGGATATGAATGTAACTTTTTATAGGTATAAATATAGCTAACTAGAAAGGAAATTTTAATTAACCTGTAAAGTATGATGTTATTTGATGACGTAGTAGAAATGATGAATGGAAAAAAAAAGATTATGTGAAGTGCAATTTGTATCCATATCCTTCGCACACGATTCAAAACCATCCTAAACAAAACGATCATAAATTGCGGGGTAAATAAAGCAAAAAACAAAAACAAAGTAAAAACAACCAAACAGATGGCTTGTATTTTAAGTGGATGGAAACAGATACGAAGATCGTATAAATTCGTATTCAGATAATCGCGAACAGAAACCAAAACGGCGAAACGAAAACAGTTTTCACTTCTTCCCTCGAGCATCTCTTTTACTCTTTTTTTTTTTTTTTTTCTTTCCCATAATACTCTGTATTTTCTAAAAGACGATATACCTTTGACGATCGCCATCTCCGCCGTGAGGTCCTATCACCTTTGCCCTCAACTGTCGTTTGTCGCCCTCCCCTTGTTCGTCATCTCGAGATTTGGCCCCTCCATCAATGGAGCCATGCTGTCGGATCTCGACACCACCGGCTCTCCATCGAATTGATAGTAGTCGCGTTGGGGGAGCAGCCTTTCTACATGCTCTCCTACTATTAGAGCGATGTTACGGGACATGACGGCGAGGGAGATAATGGAAAAGTGAGCGGAGTTGGGGGGAACGGGAGGGATGAGGAGGATGACATAGGGCTAGCAGATGGAGAGCGGAGGGGAGGCGAGGGCAACGACGACCGGTGGCGACAGAGAGGAAGAGGTCGATTGATAGAGAAGAAAGAAGCAAAGATGGAGTTGCAATGGTGAATGCACGACTACTATCTCGATGGAAGAGCCAGTGATGCCAAGATTCAACGAAATGGGAAGGATGCATTTAGGGTTGGGGGGGGGGGGGGAGCCGTGTAGTCGAGATCGGACTAATTACAGATTAACCATATAGTTAGTTACCTTGAAACATTTACTAATTACACTATATAATTAGACTGTTGTCTAATGGAGGAAGATGTCGCTAATCTCATCTTTTAGAACGTAAATAAACCAAAAAGAAAAGTATCTTTTAGATTTTTAATTTTTTTGAAAATTTGTCCCTATTTGACGAAGAGAAGGAACACTGAAAAGAAAGGATCGACCAAACACCGCAGCCGTTGTTATCTTCACAGCTGTTATGGAAAGTAGGAGCAGACATGCATGCTTCAGATATCGACATATAGTGGTGTATGCTTGTTCTGCCTATAGAATAACAAGGGTGAGATTAGTGCACGGTAAAATAGTGGCACGAAAAGGACCGCTTGGATTACCAAGGAAAAGATGCATGAATATGACACATGTATGGAAGGTACGGACAGCATCCTTGAAAGACGATGACAGGTCCGGTCCATTCCAGAGACTATGGAAGTTTCCTACTACTGCAACCAAACAATGAAGAGGTGCCGCGTCATAGAACATGGAACCCAGTCCTATCCCTCTCATATATTACATCACTTTTGTTTGGTAACTTACAGAATCTTAATAATCCACAGATATAGAAAACAATCAAATAAACTTGTAGTCAATAAACCACTGCACCACATCACCCGTAGCATGAACTGCCTACTTATTTTTGACAACACTATACGTATGTGCAATCAAAAAGAGGAACAAAAAATAACAGTTTAACTACTTTTGGCGTACGTTGGCTCGAAGCGACTGAAAATGAGCAGCTATAGAGTCATAATCAGGAAGTTTCGGATGAACATGAGAAGCATTTTTGAAAGAACTTTCCCGTGAAGTTGGCTTCTCGCTTGAGCTTGATGACGTAGGTTTCTCATTGTTTTCTTTAACAGAAGACTGTCTCCGCTCATCTTGTGATACGTTTGGATTTCTCTTACCTGTAGATGATTCGGCCAGTAAGTGTTTTGGTGAAGTTTCTTCAGCCAATGAGTGCGGTAGCTGAGGCTTGGAATTCTCTCTGTGACCCAAATCTCTGGTGTGCTTTGTTGTGCCAGAAAAAGATTCAGTTGCAGAACTTAGCCGAGAAGACTTGGATTCCTTTACCATGCTCATAGTAGACTGTTCAGAGGTTCTAGGAACTTTATCTTCTTTAACAACTGGTGATGTAGGTCTTGTTCTTCGAGAAAGCTTAACATCGTTACTGCCTCCTCGCACATAAGTGGTTCGTGGTGCTAGTTCATCTGCCTCATTGTCATCTATGCTAGAGTAATTGATTGGCATTCTGGAGCTTGTCTCAGTATATGCTTTGACACGTGATTTCTGATTATCGAGTCCCTGATCCAGAACTTCAGAGCTCATCAGTGTCTTGTTTGGGCGATTTACAGTTGACTTCTCCATGGAAGTGGCAATATTCAACTTCTGGCTTTTAGGAGTTGAAATACTACTGTCTCTCCGCTGTCTATTCCCAACAGTAGAAATTTGCTCTTCCTTGCTATCTACACTTGGGTTTGCGTATGAGGATCTTAAGATCGATTCCTTGTACTCTTTCCTTTGTTGTAGTCGGACATATGACTCATGAACTGGATCTTCAAAATCTTCAGATGTATCATCTATTGTTCTGTTCAAAGAGGTTAATGAACCTCCAGACATTGATCCTTTATGCCCAACATCATAATTTGCAACTTGTCCTCCATCTTCAAGATCTGTGTCCGTATTAGCTTTTGAAGCTCTCATCTTAGGCCTGAAAGCATTTGCATGTACATCTTTACTAGGCTTTTCTTCATTTGTAACTTCAATACTTGAGAACCTGGACATACCAAAAGAAATTTCTTCCTCATTCGTGAGAGAAATATCATCTGAATTTGTTTTCAACCTGGGTGAAGCATCAGTACTGGTGTTTCTTAAATAGGGTGGATGAGTGTAGCCTCTATTTCTCAATCCACCAGTTAATCTTCCAAAGTTCAAGCCACTTCCGTATCTTTCATCCAGCTCTTCTTCTGTTCCTATATGATTATAGTTAGGAGATCTACTATCTCTTTGTGTTTGCTGGTTTTTATGCACACTAAGGCCAGATCTCCAACTTTCCTCATTAGGGCTGGATTCCACTTCAAATTTCTCGGCACTAGGAAGGACAGCTGGTGGAGAACTCCCGTTACCTTCATCAACTTCCACAGTATCATCCATGAGATATGTTCTGTTACCAGGCTGTGATGTTATTGAGCCTTTCCTGGAGCTGGCGTCGTGCAGAAAACTGCTTGGTTTCATATCTGTCACATGCTTCGATTTCTCTAACTCATCTTCACTCTCAGAACCAGGACCTTCAGAATCATATTTTGGGGAGTCAAACTTTGGAGGTAGATAGTCATCAGAATCTGAATGGAGGTTAGCCTTTCTGGTTGATTCTGAATAATCGGTTCTATCAGATTCTCTCCAAGAATGCAGCTGTGATCTGCTTTCATTATTTAGAGATCCACTAGTGTGTTCCTTATTGCTAAAAGAGTCCATGTTCAACGAGAAACTAGAAGATTCTACTCTTGGTTGTTGAAAAAATGAATCCAACATATTTTCTTCACTGTGCCTCTTAAGGAAGGAGTGATCATCAGTATCATAATCATAGTTGTCATAAACTACATCAGAAATATCACCTCTGGTGTTATTCTCGTGGTCATCCATTGTTGTATAATCATCAAAGGTACTAGAATAAACAGAAGAAGCTAATACGTTGTGTCTTGGATCATAATTCTCATTTTCATCATTCTTTAAATTCTTAGATTCAGATTCTGGATCAGAGAAGCTTTTCTCAGAATTATCATATGACTTGGCATTAGATTCTCGATCATTAATTTCTGACACCACATCTCTGAATGACGAACCACTAAATTGAGACTTTTTTGACACTAAATCATCTCCAGCTATATGATTACTGTTTAAGGTTTTATCTTCAGTAAATGTGCTGGTTCGTACCATGCCATCTTTCTGCGGAGTTTGCACCTTTGGTTTCACAAACTGAAGCCTTTGACTTTTATCATCCTCCTCGGTTACTGATCCGCCTACAATGTAATTACTCCCTAGATATGAACTTTTTCCTGACCCAGGCCCTTCACTTTTGCTGACATGTGCAGATGACTTATATGATCCACTAGAAGGTTGCCGAGAAATACTCCCGCGACTTGCTAGTTCAGCAGCAGCTCTAGCTGCCATGCTAGCCCTTTCAGCAGATTCAGCAGCTGCCTCAGCAGCAGAAGTTGCATCCTTAAATTCCATTTTCCAATTTGAGTGATGCACCGAAGCACTCTCCCCCTTCACATATGCTGAGTTGACCTCTTGCAGATCAGGCATAGTCTCTGTTTATTAGATCAAAAGGGAAAACAGAACATGATAAGATACTTAATAAAATTCGTATAATAAGAAAGTTCATCATACAAAGTGCTATCCAATTTTTACACTAGTTAACATATAACACCACCTTTTGGTTCGCTCGTCTTTCTACTGTGAGACACCTTGATGGTTGATTCATTGTCCCAACTATTAACGGATGATGGCTTGACATCAGAGGATTTGATAGTCATCTTCTCAGCGGCAATGAAAGAGGATGGGCCATCCTGCTCAAATCCAAATTCAATAAGCTTTAGACATAACTGCATCCTGCGGCTTATAGCCACACAATAATATTTGATGTCATCTGATTACCAGAAGGTCATCTTTAGGCTTCTGGACTTGCTCTTCAAATGCTTTTGAATCCCATTTGACATTATGTTCTTTAGCAACTTCATTCAAGACTTTGATTTTAATCTGAACATCAGGAGCTTTTGCTGACAATTTCTCAACCATCTAAACCATAGGAGATTAAAAGGCGACAGTAAGAAGCAAGTCACATGGGTCACAAAGAAAAGGAAGCAATAACAAACAAGGAAAGTTCATTTCATTATGCTATTCCATATCGGCAGAGGACAGACACTACAGGAACTCACCATGCGGCTAACTCCACATTCTGGTCGAACTTCAATAGCAGCAGTAATGAAATCTTTACCGTACTTTGCTTGAAATTGTTTGCGAATATCCATAAGTTCTGGAATGTCTGCACATCTTGGGGATGCAAATATCACACTAGATATTGCTTCCTTCAGATCTATGGGGCAGTTCCTACAAGAAGAGTCTTGCAACATTTGAACAATGCTAGGAATGATCTCATGGACAAAACAAAAATTACATTAAAAAATCTTGATCACATCATCTTAAGTGAAAAGTGAAGGACAATATCTGCACCCATATAACTGATAAAAGAAAATAACAGAGAATTGGACTCCCTGAAAAAGTGGCAAAGACACTAATATTTATCGTACCACGATGAATTATATCCATTCAGATTTCATTTTGGAACCAAAAACTGTAATTTCATGTCATTAATATGATGTTTGAGACATTGATTACGTGCCCGTTGATCAAAATTCTGCTCAGTTAAGGATCAATGGTTAAGCAATTTACAACAGGAACTTATAAGTTGAGGCAGCAGAATTTCGCTGGAACATCACTTTTAAAAATATTTCAAATCAGTCATATTATCCTGGCATACTCATATTGGAAAAGACCAGCTAGGGTTGGAATGCCAAATATTTCATAATCTTGTTAGTATCTAAAAGATGTCAGCTAGCTTAGTTGGTAAAAACATTGACAATTAACCTTTCCATCTTTGCCACAATCATTCCAAAAAAGATAAAAGTATGGTTCAACATAACAAAAGTGTTTTCTTAAGAAGAATGAGATAACAATAGTTAAGGATTATGTGATCTAGAGATGTATTCAGTGTCCAATATAGGCCATCTGTTTTGCAAGGCCAAATCCTTAAAACACAAAGAAAAACAGAACAAGTCTCCAAGATGAAAGCTGCCTTTGTTCCAACCAGAAAGTTTCAGTTGGGAAGCAGGAAGAAAAGAAGGGAAAATCAAGATCAACATGTATGTGGCCACTGAAAGTACACAGGAAATAATGGCAACAGTAGGAAGCAGGTGCTGGTTATAACAAAGCTCATTACATTTTTGTGTAGTAGGTGATCATGCAATTAGGAGGAGAAACTTTTCCTAAGGCCTTTCATTTATAGAAAAAACGCAACACTGCCTTTTAATTTATTTAATCACACGAAAAATATGTCCAATGAATTATTTAATCTTTTATGACAATCAAACATCTACATGGAGAGATAGATATAAACACAAACATGTAGTTTTTTTCCTTCTCTGGAGGGGCTAAAAAGGAGTGGAAAGAACAAAAGAAGATAAGTTAAGAGGTTGGTGAGGAGAGACATGAATTAAGAATGTCTAGAATGAAAAGCAAAGCGATGTAGATGCTAAGTTACATACTTTTGTGACTCAATTATAGGCAAACGTGATTCGATAAGTTCACAGTATATCTGAATGAGATCATATGCTGACAAAGTTTTCTCTTCCCTGATAACATGTTCTACCTGCAAGCAAAACATTAAAAAAATGTTCAAATGTAGCAATTATGGAAAAACTATGAGTTTTTATCAGAGAAGTTAAATGTAGCTCAATATTCCAATATCAATGAGTGATATTACTGGTATCAGCATCAACGACATTCAATTTAGAAGCCATGAACACTGATCTAAGAGTTACTAGTTTACGCTTTGCTAAGCACCATTTATACATAGAATAATAGACAAGCGTAGCATAGTTATTAGAATCTGCTACATGTGAGATACAAAAGTCCAGTTAATTAGCATATTACCATTTACTACTGTCCAATAGACAGGTAACAAAACAGTAACCAGTTCAGATACAGAACATAAGATGATGATTTGATGTATCTATCTCTATGTTTAAAGTATGCTAATATTTTACCAGTTATTATATGACCATGGAGACTACATGTTCAAAGACAGTAAATTCATACTAAACCAGTTAATCAAACAGCTACTTAAATAACTTGGTACTCAGAACAGCACACTCACAAATAAACCAAAGATAAGAATGTAATACAAGCATAATATGCAAGGTTGACATCCAGTGTGAAAAACTGGACACTTTTGAAGATAACAAAGGCTGGCTTCAATACAAGATGGATTTGGATATGATTGGTATTTGGTCAAGCACCGAATTTCAAAGCAAACCACATAGAAGTATTTGAGACAGGTTTTTCTTTTTGCACAATATAAGAAAATGAGCTGATTACTCATTCAGACCAAATTGATTTGAAGGGGCTTCGTTAAGCATTTCAGATATTTGGGCTAATTAACCCATTTCTTTTCTTTAGTTAAACTACTAGAACCAATTTGGTGACTCCATTCGTTGTCAATTATGATGATATGTCATCTATCCAGCATGACAGAAAACATTAAATTAAATCAAAAGAACTTAAAATTTTATTCTCGCCTTTAGAAGTCAATCTTACAATGAAAATTGATTTAGAATTTACGGTTTTGTTGTTGTCGTCGTCATCGTCATATATGCTTTAAAAAAGTAACAACAAAATACATACAATTTGATCAAGACTCTTGATTGTTTTTCTCAAATATTAATATTTTCGCAATTTTGTTTCTATACCAGCGTAAATTAGGCAAAAAGTAAACAAAATCGAACCCGAATCCGAGCGGTTTGTTCCTGGCCGCTCTCCAGGAGCTGAGCCAAATCCCGCCGCATCTGCCTCACCGAGGCCTCCCTCTTGTTCTTGAGCAGCTTCATCCGAGACACCGCGAGCTTCAGCGACGTCTTGCTGCCGCCCGATCCAAACCATAACAGAACGAAACCGATCAACCCCCATCGTCAGCCGAATATCCAAGATCAGAGAAACCAAAAACAACAATAGCGCTTCAACCAAGGATCCACATGCGGAGCTCACCATTTCACCGGCTTGAAGCTCCTGGGGAGCAGCTCCGAGATCTTCGACTTGGCGTGCATCCTCCACCCGCCGAATTCGACTTGGCGCAGAGATCGAGGATTATCCGGCAGGCCGATACGGATCACAAACCTAATCGATCTATCGCAACGTGGAGGGGCGATCGGATGCAACCTCCCTCCCTCTGACGACCTCACCCCTCGCGTGCCCGATAGGGGAAGATAATACCGGACGAGCAAATCTTCCTCCGATTTCTATTCGGTGTGACGTAACTGTCCCTCGACGCACAAAAGGGGAGGCGCGTCTTCTTGTTCTTGGACGGGGTATTCCTGGGAATAAAGAGAACAACCTTGTTCTTATCTCTTATCTACGCGACGCGAATAAGCCGTCGGATCGGGATCCGACGGATACAAATCCATTGCAAGATTGGGAGTGGAAGGGACGCGTTCTTCCCCATCGTGTTTGGCGGGCTCTTCGAAGACTGCAGGAAAGTACGGGCGACGACTATTGGGGCAGATGATTCCGGGTCAACGAGGTCCGATGGGCGGGTGGTGACCAAGCAATGATGGGCTCCACAACGTCGTTGGACGAAAGGTTAGATTGTTGTCGCTCGTGGAAGATGCTCATTGAATCTTCCTCTGGTCTTTTTGTGGTGTGTGCGGGCGACTCCCTTGCGGTGAGCTTTACAGAGGAAACATTAGACTCTGTGACATAAGCATTCAAAAAAAATCACATCGTAAATATCTTTTCATAAAAATAATCACATTATCTTAACATCTCGACAGATAATTTATGTTGGAAGAGTAATCAAAGTAAAAGACTATTTTATTCTACAGTAATAAATAATTTTACCATATGAGTAATAGTAATAGGAATAGATTGGTTTACCACTGAACTGTAACTATAATAATAAATGATTTCATCTTGTGGTCAACAAATGTAGCATTAGATAGTTATAGTATGCATTCAATAACTTGCTATGGTAGAGTTTTCATAGCTTGCAGAAAGAAACCAACACTGGACTTTCATCAACTATATCAATTACAGCCAAAAAAACTATATATAATCTTCGATATTTGAGTATTTCCAACTTCATATACACATTCCAAGAAGAGTGATTAATTTTATGTGAGATTATTGTAACAGGAATAGGTATAACTTAATGCAACATATTCTAGAATCATGGTTATTAGTTGCTTATGTATACTATATGGTTGATTTTGCTGAATAAGGCTTCCGGTCAAAGGATCTGCTGCCAATTTTGACCAGTCCGATCCGGCCCAATCTGATTTATTTCCATATATTAATTGGTCCACGATTGAAGGCTTTGACAGTTGCCATTTGCTTTCCTAATTCTTCATAGCATATATATTTGGGCGATTTTTTTTTTAAAATTATATATTTTGGATATTTGTTAATCAGTATCTCTTATTTTATTTTTTAAATAATAATAATATCTTTAATTTTTTTAAAAAATGCCTAAATATATTTATTTTAGTATGTTATAATGTTTTGACTACCAAAGTAAAAACACTATAAAATCTATTTAAAAATATTATAAATGACTTCTAATCTCAATTGAACTAACTATGAGACTAAAAATATTACATTGTAATAGTCTATAAGCAATGACAATCTAAACGATATGATATGGTGTCATTCAATAATGTTTACGATGTTTTCAGTACATCAATAAAACACTACAAATGCTATTGAAAATTAATATAAACAAGCTATATAAAAACAATGTAACAATTGAAAACCGATAAAAATTTGACAAAAAAAAAATACTTTTGAGGGGTATTTTGAGTATTTTTAAATTAAAAGTATTGTTTGAGAAAAAAAAAATCTTTTGAGAAATACCTAAAATATGAATATTTTTATAGAAAAATCATCCTATATATTTATTAAAATATTTTAATCATTTATAGGTATGTTATCATCAAGCGAATTTTACCTAACTAAATTAACCACTACTAATCATGGTTACAGTGAGTGAAAAAAATCAAAGTTTTATTAGCCTCAAATGTTCCTTTTAATTTAACAAATCATATTATTTCTCATTCATTAAATTTAAATGAAGAGAGACAAGTAGAAAGAGTACTAATAATTTTCAATACTGTTAATTAAAATATCAATGTGTCGATAATCGACCGATAGACTACACCAATATATTATAAGTATACATACATACATGAGAAACTAAAATTGAGAAAATCAAGTACAAAAATCATCTACTTAGGAAAGATATATCAACAGTGGCATCATTAGATATGATAAGACGCTAATTCCTGTTTGAATTCATATGTTCATCTAATATTCATCATCTCCATTTAATTCTTCTCCTGATTCATTCCATGCTTAATAATACCTTTTGGATTATTTGCATTCACCACAGAGGTCTGTACTGTCCGATTCAGAGATGCTGATGATGTCAAAAAGCCTCGGGGATAAGATCAAGCGTAGTGTTTGTTCTTGTCGTTTCAATATAGGAAACGTGGGACATCGATCAACCGCAAACCTATCAAAGCATTAGAAGATACTTTTATGATTTTGAAGGACCACACAGATGCAGCAAACTCAATCTGAGAAAGGGAAAAGGACAATGAAAGCACAACATGTCACAATGAGAATTCAGATAGCTGATCTATAAAAAGTGACCCAAAATATACATACAGCTACCATCTAACTGGGAGTACCCTCTTAATCCTTCTTTCATGTTAAAAAAGGTTTCTCTTTCTTGCAAATCGAGTACCCAATTATGCCAAGTTCTGCTATCCCATCAGTTCTATGTTAGTTCACATATATGTTTGGAGACCACAAAAGATTCTTTCTATTTGCATGTGAAAGAAAAGATGAGCCAAGTAAATGATCTCATACCCACAGCTTCTTTGTTGCCCTGAAACAGCAGCACTCCTATAATGGCAAAGAAACAGGAACCATGTGCTTCTTATGTTTGTATTAGAAGCTTGGCTGGGAGGCCCAGGCTCATCCACAGTCAACATGATGAAAACACAGTGGGCCACCAAGAAGCTTGTCCTGTTCTATTGTCACATGCCAAACATATCAATTGAAATGGAATCCAGAAAAAAAATGATGCATATTAAATGAATTCCACAAGTTCATGATGACTAAAAGATATTTTTGCATCTGCAGTGTCATTGGTGCAAATCCTCAACTTAATCTGACATGAAAAGGAAGCCACATATGACTTCAAGCAGTGCAAGCATTGGTCCAATGTCATGATCACAACCAAACCCAACTCACAACAAACAAAACCTCAACAAAAAGCAAGTGATGCTGTGACACAAGAAAAACATGGGCAGCTGCTTTTTAACAACATAGATGAGGATCAGCCACCAAAAGCTATCCCCTAACAACAGCAGCAAAGTTCTGAATCACATGAAAAAATCCATTGTCAAGCAAAAAAAAAAAAAAACAACGAATTAGTGCATATGGCTTCAGTAGAAAACATAAAATATAAATTTCCAGAACAGAGGAAATTTTGCTCTCAAATGGAATCAATAACCAGCCTTCTAATGAGATGGTAGCATCATATTCAGCTCAGAAAACCTGCAACGTCAAAGATTAGCCAGGTGTTTTCTTTTTTAATGATTCTGAACCTGAAACAAAAGCTTGTGTTACCTTTTTTTATTTGTTCTAAAGTGGTGAGTGTCGCCAACATATCCACCAATACCCAAGTGAATATATTCTCTTTCTCAAGAATCATCATCTAGCACCAGAAGTTACCTCTGAAAAGAAGGCCACAACCATGGACACCATGCAGAGATTTAACAGGCCTATATTATCCACTGCTTTTTCTTGATAAGATACTTGGGCGCTCCTTTTCCATCAGCATTGCAGCTAGATCCCTTGGCATAAAATATAAAGTCACAGGAATAGAATGCCAATTTGACATCAGGGTTTTGCATAGATAGATGATGGAACAAAGTTTCAACCAAAAGTGTGAAGCTCTATGCCATCCATCTATCTTGCAGTAAATCAAACACCTATTCCAAGAAGGCTGCTGCAGCATCAGAAAATAATTCAGTATAATTCGAAAATTAAATGAACTTGGATAGAGAATTTAGAATCCTAAAAAGCTCGGTTTGCAACAGCCAAGAAGAAGACCGAGGGCACAACAACTAGAGGAGTGTATCCATATAGGTCAATAAAATTTTACTTCAGAGCTGCTCTTCCGCAGACATAGAAAGGTCATGGAGGATACCAAGTTCAACTCCTCTTTTAGAACTGCTGCAAGCGGCAGCTAGAGAACATAAGGATTCAAGCAATCGAAGATGTGATCTGACTGACTATGACCGGGGGAGGAAAAGAAGAGATCGATGAATGCAAGTTAAAGATGGCTATGCTTGATTACTAGCTTATGCAACTCTAGGTAAATATGGTGAGTGCGCTTACAGATTATAGCTTTGTTGAATACTGGTATAAGTATAAACATCCACAATGTTCCATTGCCGTAACGTCTTCCACTGTGGCTGTCGGCTGTTATGTGGCGTTCAACTCCTGCGTAAGAGCGGCAATTAGCTTCTCCTTGGTGGGCTGCTCTGCGCCCGGCGATTTCACCACAAACGTGTGCAGGACACTGTCGCTGTTTGCAGCAACCTTCGAGTCCACCACATCGATCTGCAGGTCCTTGAGAGCTTGGATGACTTTGGAGACCGGGTGCATGTCGAACGGGCAGCTCATGCGAACGATAACCTCGTCCTGTGCTGCCTCGACATCGATCTCAGGATTCATGTAAGCCCGGCGCTTGCGGTCCATGAATGACGGGTCGCCCCACATCTCCCTCTCCGCCTCCATCTCCTGGAGCTTGTTCTGGAGCTCGGTGATGTAGGATATGGCATCGCCGAGCAGGGAGGCCTTGTCCATCTTGGAGATATTGGGCACCACCGAGCGGAGGGCGTAGAACCTCTGGTTGAGCTTCTCCCTCCTCTGGCGCTCGGCTTCCACATGGTTGAGAGGCTCTTCCCGGCCGTTTGCCGGCTTCCGGCCCCTCTTCCTTGGCTTCCGCTCCTCCATCGTGCCTGGTTTATCCTCTTTGCATGGGGCTTCGACATCCGAGAGCTCCGTGTCCACCGCTCCCAAACGACCGACCGAGACGCCAACAGAAGCAGAATTAGCGTCCCCTGTGCTGAAATCGATTTGCCCCGACTGTGGCAGCGGATGCGGCATCGGTTGCTGGCGACGCGGTTGCGGCGCAGGCGGCGGCGGCTTCTGAGGCTGGGATTGGTTCTTCCGGAGGAGGTCTTGACCGACAACCCCGCTAATATGCCGACCATGTGGTGGTGCGCCATTGCCAAGCTTCTGCTGGTGAGAGTTCGCGATGCGACTCTGATTCCATTGGAGCACCGTCGCACCATTGGTGGGAGGGATATTTTGATGGTGATCTCCATGCTTCGTGATCAACTCCGATGGCCTCTGTTCCGGCTTCACGATCAAAGCCCTGGTCCTCTCGTTGAGCTGAGCGTGCCCAAGGCTCAAGTCCCTCCCAAAGATCTTTGGATACTCCGCGACGTGGCCGCCGACCCCGAAACGGGAAGCCGAAACAGCGCCGTGATTCTCACCTATCTTCTCCCCGGCCGCCGCCGCCGCCGCCGCCGCCGCCTTATTACGGCCTTGACCGAACACCGACCTAATCGTGTGCAGCGCTTCGAAGCTCTCCGGCACCGGATCCATCGAACCCAGTTCAAGCACTCCGGTGTCGAACGGCACGAAGAGGATCGTCCGGAACCCTGCCGACCTCGCAAGAAACGTCCGGACGCAGTAACTGGAGCACACCGGCGAGTTCAGCCCCGCCTCCGAGATCCATATGTGCTTTCCCGACGCAAGCGCCTTCCCCGCGGCGTCCTCCCCTTTGGGGAACGAGAAGTACATGGACGCCAGGAAGTACATCTCCGCGTCGGTGATGCGGTCGAGCCGGAGCGCATAGTTCTCGTCGGCGGAGCCGCCGGCGAGCGTGTGGAGCTTCTCGAGCACCCGCTTCCGCATCTTCTGGTTGGCGCCGTCGAGGGGGAGGCGCTGGATGCCGCCCTCCTCCTCTCCGTCACTGAGTTCGCGGCAGTGGCCATCGCCCCAGCCGAGGACAAGGTCACCGGACCCGGACCGGGAGATCTGCCAGAAGATGGCGTAGGCCCAGGCGGAGACGGAAGAGCAGGATGAGGAAGTGCCCTCGACGAGGTCCTGGAGCTTCGTCTGGAGGTCGGCGTCCCCGCCCCCAACGGCGGTGAGGTGACCATCGGACAAGGACGTATGCAGAGCGTTGAGGTAGTCGAAGGCCTGGTGGCCAAGCACAGCCACCGCCACCTGCCGGTCCTCGTCGGACCAAAACGAGCCCATCCCCGTGCCAATCCCCTGCAACTCAACTCGCGCCCACTCCCACGGATTCAGAAATCTCGCAAGATCTCATGCACCATTCCTCATCCAGGCCTCGTCCTCAACACCGCAATTGAGATCGTGCGAACACAACCACCAACAAGGGATTCATCCCGCAACTCGCCGATTCCAATCACCGAAAGCAAAAGAGGGGAGCCTGCAAGTGGAGTCACGACGAAGATGGGGAGAGAGGAAAGAGGTAGATGTGATGGGGAAACGAGCCCTACCCTCTTCGGAAGGCGAATACAGGGACCCCCAGGGGGCGGACTCGTTAAAGTACACGTGGTCAAGCCAGTTACCTTGCGATTCGTGATGCAAGTTTGTCCCCCAGAGGTTATATAAACGTGGATCACCCAAGCCGAGCCGCGCCGAGCCGAAGCCAAATCACCGGCTAGAGAATGATCGTTACAAGGAAAGAGTTGGGCCCAGTGGAGAGTGGACCGACAGATGAGTCACATGGTGGGGGTAGAAACTAAACAGAAGGACCTGCGGTCGACATCAAGGTGGGCAGGAAGACTAGACGACATGTGTTGGTTTGGTGCACTCTAATGGAGCCGATCTAATAAGCCAGCTCAACTTGGAATCACATGCCAAATTTGCCGGGTGAGGTAAGCCAAGGACTCGTCCTTCTTCAACAGATGTTGGCGTCAATACATCCGTCTCTGAACACACATCCATCTACGCATACGTGGAACGGATCACTCTGCACAGTTTTGTACGGTGAAAGCGATGTCGTGTTCATCGTTTCCTCTCCCTTGACCACGTGAAACAAGTTCTTCGTCTGAGACCGTCGTGCTACCCGTCCGGCACCCGCAAGCATCACGGGTCGTCTTGTGGGACCCGTGGCCACGGAAGGTGCACAGAGTGGGTACAACGCCACAGGTCCACAACTGGCGTCCCACTAATTCTGCGTTGTTTTTTGTACCAGAGATCGGACGGTGGAATCATCGTCGGCACGAATCACGAGATGGTTTGCCTTCTTTCACGTGAAGTCTGTGCTCCCACCTCGCAGAGCCACAGCCCAGCGGGGCGGGGCGAGACGAGGCGAGGGTGTATCTGGACCGTCCAATCTCTCGCAGTCATCTGAGACACGTGACAGGTTTAAGGGGGCCACGTGACGACAGGCGTAACCGAAGCGTGATCCCCATTGACCGTAGGGGTCGTTGGAGTGGATGGCAAGGCACGTACTCTTCACCTCCCCGTCTCCGTTCCGTCGGCTTTCATTCAAATTCCCTGCGCGTTCCTATCGGATTTGCTGAGCAGATATACAAATATACATATGTATATATATATATATATGTATACATGTATACATGTATATGTATACATGTATGTATACATACATGTATACATGTATACATATATATGTATATATATATCAGTTAGGCAACAATGAATCATCACCACGTTACAAAACAGGCATTAATTCTTCACGTTATACGTTAGGCAGAGTAATGTTGATGGAAGGATACTGGAATCTATTCTATTGCAATCCATGCATTCCATGATCTAATATTTTGTGATTATGAACATGGGTACCAGCATCCAAATAGGATCGGGGGATATATAAATATATTCTTAATCAATCCTATAAATAATTTTCGTGCTCCAATATTAAAATTATGGGCAGAAGAGTGAAATCACTTAACCCGTCAGCCGGTTCCCCTCTCGTGACGGAGGGCCGTCCGTCAAGGCGGAGATTCGCATCGTGATCCGTGCCACCCTTTGATGTTTGGAATGCTTCAATGTCAATGCAACGCTGAGTTGACCGGAAACATGAGTTTAACGCGGCATATATGGTGTACCGCATGGTGGCACGTAGGAAACCACATAATGTTTCTTTCCATCAGGAGTCAATACCTTAAAAGATTCTTGAGTTGACCTATTCTGTATATTGTTTTTTTATTGGACAGAAAAAGAATCAGAGACGTATTAGTTGCGTTCAGATTGGTGAGCAGTCATTTAAGACTTACTCCTGTCAGAAAATTGTAGGTGCAAGTCAAATGCAACATGCAATACTGCAGAATGGTCGTAATCAATCGAAAACAAATCAGGAGTTGAAATAGGGTTTTATGAAGCAACTCCTTTAAACAAAGCTATCTTCTATAATACAAATCAAAAAAACTTCCTACCTCATGAGCTGGTCTAATAAAGATAAGATTAAATTAAATCTTTATCAAACTAGTTGACATATATAGATTGAGGGTTTTGAAAATATGACAAATAAATATTATTAATGAAAGAAAATATAGCAAGAGAAAAGATAATGAAAAAATAAAACATAAAAAATCAGATAAATGATGGAATATAGTAAGAGGAATCATTTGTCAAACCACGATCTAAGAGATCTCAAGGAAAATGACAAGTCAGAAAATAATTATTCACTTAGAAGATGTCTTTCAAGTTTTTCAACCACAGGATATTTGCATCTCTTACTTTTTAGACTTGGCATTGACTTTGAGCGCCATGCCATGTGTGCAACGTTGTTGAGAAGATTAACACAAGTTGAAAGCGTCAGGAGGAGTAAGAGACCGAGCACAGCTTCTGCTATTAAGTAAGGTCTTCTAGTATGTATGCTGATCATTATCTTGTTACTGACAGAATGAACTGAATCCAAACCAAGGCAAAAGCTTTAGCCTGTTGCTGTTTGAGTTATCTTGTGGCTTGGGCAAGGTAAAAGGAGAGAGAAGATACACACCATCCATGAAGCTTGCACGGTTCCCCAAGGTTACACACGTTTCAAAAGGAAGAACAAACGTGATTCACGAGAGAGCATTTGAGGTCGTAATCTTTTCAGGTTCAACATCGTGACGGTGGAAACCAGCTGATCAGGCTTCAGTCCATGATCCTGTTACTTCTTATATGTTATGCGTTGATTGCTTCCTGGGTGACCAGGAGGAGGAGAAGAAGAAGGAAGAAGAGCATAGGAAACATCCTTGTCATCCGGAATGCTTCAGATAAAACAAAGGATGGAAGATGGCAAGCAAGTTAAAGAAGACACGCGGCTGGAAGAATGAAGGAAGGTGACGTGAAATTATTGATTGCAGATGTGGTTCATTTCACACACGAAAAATGGAGTGAGTGTCGAATGAGTCCTCGCCTTTCATGACTTTAGTTGTATGAGTCACGAAGCTGTTCCATTGCGGGGAACAAAGTGTGAATCACAAAAGGAAATGCACCGCTGTCTATCTACGGAGAGACGAGCTAATTATTTCGGGTGTTAACGAGATTCAATCCTTTGGCAAAAATACAAGAGGAGGAAGAAAAAGTTGACACAGACATGGAAGTCCAAGTCGCCGCCACTGTGGTTGACTTTTGCTGCTGTGGTGATATGGTGGATGTCAATCACGACAAGATCAGTCCCACTCAGTTCATATTTACGTTAGGGTGAAAGAGAGTCTCAAATGCTCGATCGTTAGGGTGCTCGTCGGTGATCAATCTATGAAAACCGAGGTTAGGTGGGGTTCTCGATAGGGTCTTTGGACGCTTTAGTTAGTTCAGAATATTCTCAGTTACTTAGACGTAAAATACAACATCATATGTTGGATCACCAAGATAGTGATGAATAAAAGATTATTATATTTTCCATTAATATAATTGATGATGTTATGGCAAATTAGATAATTTGTTTCATTTTCAGAACTATATGAATCTCAATGTAAATTTTTTAAGTATATATACTGTAATATTAATAGAGTTTAAATATAGAGGATAATATGTAATTAGTCCTATAAAATAAGGGTTTGATGTAAACATTAATTGACCAAATATATTTAAATTGAAAAAATATTCTATGATACGAGCAAAATATTTTTTTAATATTTTATATTAGGTTGATGTCCATATAATTCAATAACTAATCGCTATCCCTTTTCTCATGGCTATCACATATTAGATCATGATTGAAATAAATATTTTCTTTATCATCTCGGTATCGCAATAATATCATATAACCTAATCAAAGCATGACATAATTCTATAGTCTTCGAAGTTTATCTCATCTTTATCAAATGCTATTTAGTTGTATGATAATGAAGAAAAAGAAAGAAAAATAGTTTGTCCTTTAATCACTAACGTTAAACACGTGAACCCAATCTTAAAGACCGAACACTAATTTGGATCCATAATCCGGTTCAGAAGAGTGAAACCCAATCCACATTTGGGCCGGATCAGCATGAGAACGATTAGGCCCATCAAAGCCTTCGGTGTTAAGCGACTCCCTCATCACTCGTCCGCTCCGCTTCTTCCACTCCCATGGCTTCTTTAGCCTCGTCTCTCGCGCTCTCTCCGTCGCCGGCTAAACTCCGTCCTCCTCTTCCTTCTCTAGGGTTCCTCTCCTCCTTTGCGATCTCCGCATGCCGATCCTTCCGGCCATCTCCCGGGGCCCGGATCTCCCGGCGGACGCTCTCGATTCGAGCGCTGACGCTGGATTTCTTGGGTTCTTTTTTCGAGGGAGGAGGGGATGAGGAGGGTGGTGGCCCCTCGGCGTTGTCGGCCGCTGCTCCACTTGGGGACAAGGAGGAGCCACAATGCCCTCCGGGTCTTCGCCGGTATGAGACCATGGCCGTGCTGCGCCCCGACATGACTGAGGACGAACGCCTTGCCCTTATTCAACGATACGAAGAGGTGATCATTCTTTTCTTCGCTTTTTTACCTTTTCGTTCTCGAATTCGTGGAAATGCTAATTATTCTTTGTTAATTGATACGATTTCCTTTTGATTTGTATTCTGTCATCATTTGCCGTTGATAAAGTGGAATAGAGCAACATGCTAATTTATGTTAACACCAGAACTTGAACGAAGAAATTTCAAGGTTTGGGATTGACAATCTTCGACGAGCTCGCTAGATGTGCCAACATTTGAGTTTTGCTTCTTAGGAAGGTATCATTTAACAGTAAGTTTTGGTTGATTTTATTTTAATTGTTCGTATGGTGGATTGCATTTGCAGGAGGTACATTAGACTAATGAAAAAGTAATGAACAGTGACTAAGTGCATAAAGCACTAGGAAATGTGTTTCCATGGAAAAAGTTGTTGGTGTGGTAGTATAGCTATGTTGGCAATTTTTGAAAAGCTAGATAGAGGTCCAAGGTTTGAGGTCTTTAACAAATACTATTCAACCATAATTTTTGGAATGAACAGTGACTAAGTGCATAAAGCACTAGGAAAATGTGTTTCCATGGAAAAGTTGTTGGTGTGGTAGTATAGCTATGTTGGCAATTTTTGAAAAGCTAGATAGAGGTCCAAGGTTGAGGTCTTTAACAAATACTATTCAACCATAATTTTGGTTGATTCTAATTGTTCATAGAGTGGATTGAATTTGCAGGGAGGCAACTAAAGTTATGAACAGAGACTAAATGCAGAAAGCATAAGGAGAATATGCTTTTGATGGAAATTGTAGTTGTACCATACCGTACCATACTGTATGGTACAGTACTAGTGTACCGAGCTTTGCTCGGTATGATATGGTACGGCATACCGAGCGGTACGCTTAAAAATTATAAAAATTAATTTTAGTACAAAGCTATATTAAATATATAAAAATATAAAAACCGCAGCAATATAAAATTTCCATTAAGGCCACATTTGTGTGCTTTGTGTTGGCCTTTATATATTGGGCCGAACCCTATCAATAGTTGTAGGAGAGGGAGCGAAGAGCTGTGGCGTCGAGGGAACGATGGCAGTGGGGGCAGCTAGTGGTCGTGCCTGTGGAGGACACTGAACAAGGACGAGAAGAAAACCCGTCATAGCGAGATGCCGAAGAACAAGTGGAGGAGGAGGCGGCGCCGGGCGGCGACGAGTCGTATGATCCCAAGAAGGTGGTGGTGAGCTGGATGCCCTACTCAGCCACTGAGCAGCAGATCAGAGACTTGTTTAGGGACATCGGCCCTGTTGTCCAACTTTAGCTCTCTCGCTTCCTTGACGTTAGACCGGGATCGAGAAAGGGTGTGGAAGACGAGTTCGCCCCGAGGTTCGATAGGCTTAGGTTCATCGAGACGCTGATGACGGCGCATCGGTGACCCTGCGATACTTTTTCTCAACGCTTCTCTCTCTTTCTCGATGCTTCTCCCTCTTCTTCGAACGCTCTCTTCTTCCTCGTCTTGCCTCGCAGCAGCCAGGCTGATATTGCCTGGTAGCGGGTGGTCCGTGTGCTGATCAGTTGGCGTACCGGGCGGTACGGAACGGTATTAAAAACCCTTGTAGCTGTAATAGAGAATGACTACTTATCAAATGCTTAGTGCTATACGTTAAACAAGATACAAAATGTTGATATCTCTTGAGAATTAAGCTCAGCTGAGCCCTGCTAAAGCATCTGTCTTCTTATCTACCTTTAGAAAATTAAATAATTGTGTGCATAATTGATCACATAAAAGCTGAAGTGAGCACGTGGAAAGATCCTGTCGATCTATTTTGCATTGAGCACATAGGTTAGCTCTGGATGGTGTTATGTATAAATGCTATATAATACGATATCATACACATGAAAGGTGGATTTGACTGTTGGGAGCATAGGTTTTCCTGGTGCACATCAGTTCACAATCCAGTGTGTGGTCTTATGTAAAACATATCCAACATGTTGGTAACTTCACTACCCGTATGATTATACTTTTCCAGATCCTTCTTCTTGGCCTTCATAACCATTGATAGTTCTAAGGAATCAAGAAAACATTATCACTTTTAACTCTTCATGTTATTGTCCTATAACAAAAGGTTGTGCTGTCACATATTAAGGATAATCATTTTAGCCATAAGTGTCTCTAGGAAAGTGCCCTTTGCTAGACCATCACATTTCACTTTAGTGTGAAATCGATCTATGATCTTAATAAGGTAAAACACAGGAACTAATCATCTTGGCATACTCATTTTTAAAGATCCTCCCAATATCCAATTGCAGAATCAGAGAAAATAAGTTGTTGAATAAAATGCATTCCCTTTCATGTAAATTGTCATTTTAGCTGCCATCCTTTGAAATCTACATTTGGAGCACATTGAGAATCCTCGAGTTCATTGTTACAAAAAATTTTCCTAGGTGTGAACATGGTGTTTATGCTAAGATAGACAAAAAAACATGCTTAACTATTCTTTGGGGTTTTTCTTGTTCTTTTTAAGCTCAAGTAATAGAAAGACACATTTCTCTGGTATATTTCGTCTCTGTCATGTCTTTATGTTATGGATCCTAATTACTTGTTTGTTCAGTAAAATATTTCGGGAAGGAGAAGCAGCAGACAATAGATTTAGTTTCCAAAAAGGTGTTTTTCTTTTCACTGTAGGACCTGCTTTGTCCTTCTTTTCTTTTCAAGATAACTTTCCGTATATATTCCTCAGATACACATTGTTTTGCTTGTATAAATAAACCTTGAGAAAAGACCTACAAAATGAAAATATTATTATTCATTTGCCAGCATTACAAAGCCTTTCTGGAAGGTGGTGGAAGCTACACAGACTACATTTCACCACACACTGTTTTTTCTCACATTTAAGCTCATGTATAAAAGTGAGTTTCTTGTTTTCGAAAGTGTTCCATTGGTAAAATAATAATTTTCTGGAACAGTCCAAAACAGTGAAACAATATAATGGAATCCATCCAATTCAGAATTTTTTTATGCATGACATGCTAAACAAGATCAATTGCTTCACCTATGGGTACACCTGCTGCCTATTTTTCATCCTTGACTGTAAACAAGATCACTAATCCTACCAGCTGATCATATTTATAACTGATTTTATTTCTTTTATGTGCTGACCGGAGGTATAAAGCTTTTCTAATGTTACTTGGTTCTAATTATCATCATTTCATCTTCTTGCTACTTGGTCCTATTTATAACAAGAACAAACCATGAGTTTCAACCACTCTGCGTCATCTGCATGTATCTTATTAGTCCTTTATTATTCAAGAAAACATTTTGTGGTTGATTCTGCACTCATGTTGCCCATCTCACTTGTTTTGTATTGCTGGTCTTGGTATGTGTTGATCTGTGACTATTCGGTTAGACATACCTGCAAATGTGTTCGAGGGAGGAGTTCAATAAAACCCTGTTTTAAGAGAAGTTCAGGTTGTCTCTGTTGAAATTGGATTTTTTTGATTAAATGATAGTCATCTTCATTGCATGCTTGCTTAAGTTATGATAACATGACGAAACCATGTGATTTTTCTATTAGCATCACATGATCTTTGTTATTAAGCTAATTTCTATCATGGTACATGCTGCAGTTGCTCGTCGCAGGTGGTGGGTTGTATGTGGAAGTGTTTAACCGAGGAGTGATCCCACTTGCATACAGCATAAAGAAAAAGAACAAGGCAGGGGAGAGCAACACATACTTGGATGGCATATACCTTCTCTTCACCTATTTCACCAAACCTGAATCCATGGCTGTTCTCGAGTCGAGGCTCAAGACGGACGATGATGTTATCAGGTCAGCTAGCTTTAAGATACGCAAGCGGAAGTACTAGAATCTCATCTCATCAGGCTTTGTCGTATGACATGCTTATCATCCTCGACACTGATCACCTTGTTAACATAGGCATTGGTCGATGAATTCTTCTTCTGTTATGTGAGATTGTCCCTTATGATTTTCCAACTGTGCCTTTGCTTTGGCAATCTCTTTCCAACATGTAGATCGTGTCTTTGCCTTGGTGTTAATTGGTTTCTTGGCTTATTCAATCCACCAACAACATATAAAAAACTGGGATCGACCTTTCTTTCTTGTTGATACAGTTATTATTTTTGATCAATCGGTACTCGACTTACTTTAACACTTATTGGGCATGTTATGTCAACTTCGGAAATGACAAAAAAGTTTGTAAGACATGTTATGTTCAATGCTTATTGGGCATCGGTAGATTATTTAAAGAGAATATTTTTTCATCAAACATTGTATAAAAATTATGTTATATAAAATGATCATTTTAGGTATGTTTCTATTCATAACTTACAAAACAAACATTTAGAGTTTTAAATGTCTATGGATATATATTAACTTGATATGGGAAGGTTTTATCGAGATATGAACATCTTTTGTGCTCAAACAAACCAAAGCGAGAAAAGGGACAGTGGGACATGAGATGCAGTTATTTTTCGTCTTCTTCGTAAATGATCCCTCTCTTGCTGATGACTCAAGAAAAATGCAATGAGTTGAATCAAATTGATGTTAAAATTTGATATTATCACTTGTTTTCCACCATCTTGTAACATGATTAGTAGTTGTGCCTTTCAAATTACAGGTAGAGTCAAACTACCGATTGGGAAGAGGATGAGAATCCAACATGTTAGATGATGGGAGGCAGAAAGCTCAGTTGCTCATAACATATAATCACAGAGCCTTCGACACATGCTTCGAAATGCTCACAAAAGCAGCAGCACGAAACAGGCTGAATCCTTCCACCATGAGCGCAAAGGCTTGATGTTGCTATCGAAGCACCACCACACACACGACCACCATAAAGGTGCGAAGGAAAGGCTGCTGCTGCTGCTGCTATCGAAGCACCACATGATCGCCGTAAATGCAAATGTGGACCGGAAGGATCACGAGATGGTGCGGCATGTCCACCATTCGTTGCTTTTGTTTATGGACTCGATTCACTGCTTCGGCGTGCGTCCATGGCTCGTTTGCTTTTCGCAGAAGAGTCAGATCCGATGCATCGCTCTCTTGATTGCTTTCTTTACCTTCCTTTCCTCTTTCGTTTCTAGACTGTTCGCATGTGGAGGATAGAAGAAGGCGGACAACAGGCCGGCCTTTTTCATTGAAAACCGGGTGATGATATGGTTTTTTTTATTATTTATCATTATTTACCTGATTGGAAAAATATTCATTCCAATCATTATGAGGATAATAGGATAATTGTTAAGAAAATATTTTATCCGTACTTTAGGATATTTTCTCCTGTTAAATTATCTATAAAAAATTACCATATCAGAGAAGTCGAGGTAAGTTATTGTTTATTAAAATTATTTTACCTTTTTCGGTTAATGACTTGAGTGTCGAAGAGATCAAGTCGAGAATTATACTTGACCTTGATCTTTGTACATGTCGATCGCAGGATGTTCGTCCAAGTTTATATCAGCCCCCGAGTGAGCATTTAAGCCTTTCCATCGGATTTTTTGTGCACCCGGGTTCGAACCGAGTTAGCCTGATCCAAACATCACTAATATTCACATTATCATTTTGGTGCTACTAAGAGGGCCCATGTTGTAAAAATATCATTGCCCTTGACTCACAGCATGGTTGACACGACCTGATGCACTCTACAAAAGCCGCACAATTGAAATGGCTTGAAGTGTTCTCTACAATGATTAGAGTGATTGACATGACTCGAAGTGCTCCCCATGAGAATAGTTTAGTCGACATGACCCAAAATGCTCTCTATAATGATAACATGGCTGACACGACTCAAAGTGCTCTCCACGATGACAACACAATCGACATGACCCGTGATGCTCTCTATGATGACAATATGATTGATATGGCCTGAAGTACTATCCATGACATCAATGCATTTAACATAGCTCGAAGTGCTCTTCATAATAACAACACAACCGACATGACTCAAGGCGCTCTCTATGATATCAACATGATAAACATGACTCAAAGCACTCTCTACAGTGGCACAATGATAACATAGCCTAAAGTGCTCTCTATGATATTAGCATAGTTGACATGACCAAAAGCTCTCTACAACGACAACATTGTGACAGCCCAAAGTGCTCTCTATGTAATAGCATGACTGACATAGTTTAAAGTGCTTTCCATGATAATAGCATAATCACTATGACCCGAGGTGCTCATTATGATGATAGCATGACTGACATGGCCCAAAAGCACTCTCCACGATAATAGTACAATCAATATGACTCAAAGAGCTCTCTATGACAACAGCACGACCGATATGACCCAAAACACTCCTTTTAATGATAATGTGGTTGAAATGGCCCGAGGTGCTCCCTTCAACTGTAACATAGCTAAAGTGACCCAAAGCATCCCAATGTTCGATGCGTTTTTCGTGGTCATAAATGTCTTTGACATGCGATGTATCCTCCATAGATAAAAAGCATCTCGATGATCGATGTATCTTTCGTTGACATGTGTCTTTAATACTTGATGCATTCTTTGCGAATGAAAGTATATGAAATGTCTGATATGTCCTCCACAGACAAAAGACATCCCAATGGTAATGCATCTTTCAAGACATAGGCATCTTTAATATGTGATGTGTCCTTTGTGGGTGAGAGCATCCAATGCGTCCTCTACAAACTAAAAGCATCCCGACAGCCGACACATCCTTTGCAAACATAAGCATCTCTAACATGAAGCTAACTTGCCTGATATAGGTAGGTCAACATTTGGATAAGATTTTGTTCGAGGTGGGTAGATCAGTCAACCCACAGTAGGTTGCTTGATGCGAGCAAATTGACCAACCCAGGAGCTAGGCTACTCAATATGGGCAGATTGACCCAACAAACTAATTCACTCAATGTAGGTAGATAAGGAGTTTCGTGACTAATCGATCCAACAAATCTACTGATGTGGGTAGATCATGAGTATTTATGGCTGATCAATCTAGCAAAGTAATCCACCCGATGTGGGTAGATTACCTACCCAATGTGGGCCTATTAGGAGATCTAGTAGTTGGTTGGTGAGGTAGATTTTCTTGCCTAATGTGGGAAAATTGAGAGATACAATGGCAACTCAGATGAGATGGGATCCTATCGCCTAATGTGGGTCTCTTGACTCCACTCATGATAATGTGATTGACATGAATTAAAGCATTCTCTATAAGAACAATGCTGCCGATGTGACCTGAAATGCTCTCTACCATGACATTATAGTCGACATGGCCTAAAATGCTCTCTATGATAACAATATAGTCGTCACAATCCAAAGTGCACTCTATTATGACAATGTGTTTGACATGGCCCGAAGTACTCTCTACAATGACAATGTGATCAACATGACCTAAAATGCTCTCCATGATGACAACACGATCGAGTGGTGCTCTATATGATGACAATACAACTGACATGACCCAAAGTACTCTCTACAACATCAACATAGTCAACATGGACTAAAGTGCTCTCTATGATAATAGCATAATTGACATGGCCTAAGGTGTTCTCAACAATGTCAACATGACTCAAAGCACTCTCTACAATGATAGCATGGCTGATATAGCCTAAAGTGCTTTCCACGACATCAACATGGCCGACACGACAAAAAGTGCTCTTTCTAACAATAGTGTGGTAACATGACTCGAAACACTATCCATGCAATAGCACAATCGACATGATCTAAAGCACTTTCCACGATAATAGTGTGACCAAGATGACTCGAGGTGCTCACTATGATGATAGCATGCCTAACATGGCCTAGAGAGCTCTATATGATGATAGTGCGATTGACACAGCTTAAAGCGCTCTATATGATGAGAGCATGATCGATACAGTTCGAAGCACTTTTTTCAACGATAGTGCAATTGAAATGGCCCGAGGTGCTTCCTTTGACAATAACATGGTTAAAATGGCTTAAAGCATCCCAATATTCAACATGTCCTTTGTGGAGATAAGTGTCTTCGACATGTGATGTATCATCCATAGATAAAAAGTATCTTGATGGTCAACATATCCTTCGTGGACAAGTGTCTTCCATTCTTGATGCATCTTTCATAATGAAAGTATAAGAAATATTTGATTTGTCTCCTATAGACAAAAGCATCTCGATAACACAGCATCTTTCGCGGACATATGTATCTTTAACACGCAATGTGTTCTTCATGGATGAGAGCATTCGATGTGTCATTCACAAACTAAAAGCATCCTAACGATCGACACATCTTTTGTAGACACAAGCGTCTCTAACACGAAGCCAACTTGCCCATTGTAGGTAAGTCAACATTCAGATAAGATTCTACCTAAGGTCAGTAGATTAGTCGACCCACAACAGGCCGCCCGATGTGGGCAAAATGGCTAACCCATACCCAAGTGACCCGATGTGGGCAAATCGGTCCAACAAACCAATTCACTTGATGTGAGCAGATCAAGAGTTTTGTGATTGATCGATCCAACAAATCTGCCCAATGCGGGCAGATCACGAGTTTTTGTGGCTGAACAATCCAGCAAAGTAATCCACCCGATGTGGGCAGATCAGGAGATAGAGTGGCAAGATAGGATCTCATCGCCCAATATGGGTCCCATGACTCGAGATAAGTTTATATAGCTTAATGTGGGTCCCTCGGCCCCACTACAACGGGTCGGGCACAGATGACCACCGATGTCTGATGCGGGTGGATTAAAATCTTTCCCGACGTTGGCATCTTGGCATGTCCAAGGCAAACGACGGCAAGTTTTCACCGTCTGATATGGCACATCTCGGCATGTCTAAGGCAGAATGGGCGATGAAGAGGGCCTCGTAGCATCCCCATTGTAGATCGACGATGGCTAGATCGATGATCGACCTATCGCCCAACGAGGGCCTCATAGGATCCCCGCTACAGATCGATAGCATGCTAGATCGGTGACTGACACGTTGCCCAACGAGGGACTCGAGCATTCCCGTTACAGATTGGGCAAAGAAGATGACCTTGAATGGAGAAGATGACACCCTATCGAGCATGGTGAAATCATCGTGATTGAGGGAGAATTGACGACAGACCCATCGCTCAACATAGGTCCCCCAGCTGTCCCACAATAGAACCATCGCCTGACGACTCATGGCATCCCATCATCAAGTCTGCCTCCTCTCTCTTTCGTCGACTCCTCCTTTGAACCACATGGCACCTCGACATGCAACTCGAGAGGTGACCTCTACTGGCTTCCTGGATAGTGCTGTTGTCAGGATCAAGGCTGCGACCTCCACTGGCTTCCTGCACAACCACTTCACCGTCCTAGAACCGCCTCAAGTCCTTCCTCCACAACCACTTCACCGTCGTGGGTGGCAACATGCAATCCAAGATGTTCATCATCTTGCAGAGTCCAAGGTGGGCAAATCTTGTGCCCGATGGTCACGTTGATGCTCGACTCGATCAACACTGATTGATGTGGGTCCCCACCTTGATTCTACGGGCATAATGATTCGTGACTTTGGGTTGCTCGAGTAGCTGTGACCTTGTGCCATCCATGTCCATCGATCACAAGGGCACAATGGTTGACCCAACAAGCTACTCTACCGCTTGATGATCGAGCTATCCACCCTTTGCCATCCCAAATTGGCTGAGTTACACCACCTAATGACCGAGCTATCCATCCTCTATTATCCGAAGCAAACAGATTGACTGAGCTACTCCATCGCCAAACGATCCAGTTGTCCACCCATCACCATCCGAAGCAAAGGAATCGACCGAGTTACTTCATCGGCCGATGACTGAGTTGTCCACCCTCGATAGTCCAAAGCGGATAGATCGACCGAGCTATTCCATCACCTGACAACCAAGCTGGCCACCCTTCGCCATCTGAAGCGGACAGATCGACCAATTGATCAAGATACTCCACCATCTGACATAAGCTTGTCAACAATACTACAACGATTAAAGAAGTGTCGTATCCTCCACTACCCAATGTACCCACCCCCAAGATGAGCGTTGAAGGTTACCCAATGTGCCCACCCCCAAGCTAAGCGTTGAAGGTTACCTAATGTACCCTTAGGTTAAATATCGAAAGTTATTTGATTTGTCGTAAGAAAAATATTCGCCCTAATAAGAGCTCGACACATGACAACTTAATACTTTACAATATTCCCTCTAGTTAAACCGACTATAAAAGCCCACCAAGCCAAAATAATCTAGGTCAGTTACTATTTATTAAAATTATTTGACCTTATTGGTTATCGACATGAGCATCTGAGGGACCATATCGATACTTCCACCCGACCTCGGTTTTCATGTAAGTCGGCTATGGGACAAACATTTAACTCTACATTAACTCTCAAATATACGTTCGAGCATTTTCTTCTATCATTTCAGACTTCTTACACACACGAACCCAAATCGAGTCAGGCTAATCTAAACATCACCTATGTTCACACTATCATTACCCAAAAGACAATAGTCAATATGATCCGTTTATCCCCGGAGCGGAAAAAAAAATGATACAAAAAAAAAAAGAAGATAGAATTCTTCATAAGTAAAAGAGACCCTTTATGGTAGAATATAAGTAGCAGTTTTGGCATTAGATAATATTACCTTCCATATGCCAATTTCATGTTGTTAGCATTCCTCGGCACATATGCTCGCCTCTCAATCACATTCCGGTTGAATATTTACCAGCTAAGTGTGGATGAAATTGTGAAGTTGGGATTCGGTTGGTGATAAGGGGGGGATTCTAACCCGTGGATGTTTAAATGTCACGTTGTTATCGTCTACCTGACACCAAATTGGAGGTCTCACTACCCAACACGTTTACCGAGCACTCCACCAGATCATTAATAGTAACATCCGATGGTTGGATCAACTCTTCACCTCTCGAGTAACGAATCCTATGTAATTGTCATATGATCCCTTTAGTTCAAGGAAACCACTAAAAGAAACCTACTCAGGTATGCCACTTGACCCAGGCTTTCTCTTATACTATTCTCAACCTTTCGAATTGGTCGAATTTAATTCCTAATTTAAGTATCAAAAAAATCTTTATCTAACATATCCCTATCATAATTTTGAAGGAACTCAGTTGAACTTTACTCTCCAACACCAAAGCTTGTGATGAGTAACATCAGCTCCGAATCACCGACACATCAAATATTCAATATTTATCATAACAATTAAGTAACCTCCCTTTCTTTCTGCCATCTATCCAAGAAGGAAGCATAAAATTTTACACCAATTATGGGTGAGGGATGTCTATTTCCACATGAGAAGGTGGATGATGGTACCTATCCAATGTATTTACTCTTATCTCACGTCGATGAGGACATACGACAAGGTTGTCTCAGCATCATCCTCCAGGACAGAGTCGAGGAGGAGGATACGAGCAGAAGCAAAGAGAAGAAAAAGAACAAGCAGCACAAGACCACTTGAATTTTGGAGCCGTAAAGCCACATTAATGGAGCTTTTATCGAATCAATTTGTGAATGCATTTGAAGAGAAGTTGACATACTTCTCTTTCAAGTGATTCTCAACGATATCAAGAGCAACAAATCCAAATAATGAGGTAAAAGCATGATGGAAGAGAATGGTGGTTTGTTTGATCTCATTTCATTATTCTGTAAGTAATGTCTTTCGTTTTAGAAATACCTGAGGATGAATTCAAACAATCACAACAATGGCTTCAAAACCATTGGCAGAACAGATGAGACAAAAGGATGAGAAGCTGGAAGCTTTTCAATATTGTATCTCGGGCAAGCAGCTATTGAAGATTGAAGTAGGCCTGCACCAATGGGGCACATCATGCATTATATAGTCTCGGTTCAAATAACAAACTCAGCTCCTCTGTACCACTGAAATAGGAACGCTTAAATTGCATACCGATAAAGTCGACATTTATAGCTAATGGAATGGTAGGTCAAGGTGATGTGTGACACAATTTATAAACATAATTATTTACAGGGAGATACGAATCTTATAAATGTTTTCTTTACCGATTGTAACTAATCTTGTCGTCAACAGAAAAGAAAAGAAAGAATATGATATAAAAAAGGACATCTTAATGCCTGAGATGGGAAGAGTTCTGAAATACCAAATTGAGAATTCTATATTCTATAAAATGTTGAACTATGGAGACAATATATTCAGTAAAATTAACCTAATGATAAAGAGAACCAAGTCCTTAACTGAGACATTATTATCGATACCGGACACACATCTTCCATCAATATCTCTCACATCCAATGGATTTTAAGGAAGCATTGATATAATGGTTATTACCACGGCAAACTTTTTTCCGAACAAAGCATTTGCAGCTAAACTACCAAGAAATGGAGTTAAAAGTAAACATAATGCTTAGTTAGTACAGGCACATAGTTTTGATGTCTTGTAAACCTTGCCTGGAGCATGCACCACTATGACAAAATGATGGGGAAAAACTAAGCTTTTACTGGAAAGCAAGGAACAATATTGGGAGAGTTTGCTTACATGTGTTGTTGACAAAGCAACAATTGTCATTAGAGATTGTTGTTTGCTACAAGCAGTAGGATCATTATCGAGCTTCTACAGACGGCAACGATGTCGACCTCATAGAAAGCTCACCACCTCCAACCCCTTGATTCCTATTTGTTTCAGCAGCCTGGAAGAATGCCAGTCTTCCCGTAAGCATACAAGAAAAGATTATTAAAAAGGAATCATATCAAACAACCCAAACAAGCAGCTGCTTCATCATTGAGAAATAATCCACTCAACCATTGGGCAAATGGTAATAAATCACTTGATAGGATATGTAGAAGAACCATCAAACTCATAAATTTCTACTGGATTGCACTCCAAGAATGGAGAAAAAAGGAACTAGGAATTGAGAGCAAATGACTGGACTCGACAAAAAAAATCAAACCTTTACAAGTTGCTACCAGATCAAAGCAACATCACTAACATAACCCATGAGAGTGAAGTAAGCACTAATAGATCATGGTGTCCCCCAATATAAAGGCAACAAACCTTATCATCTCATGTCTGTATCAACATTAGAACTGTATATTATACCAAGTCCAAAACTAATATTAAGTTCTTCCTACTCGGATTACCTCCAATCTTTGCCCCATGGCGAATAATCAAAGAAAGAAGCAAAAAAAGACGAAAACTTTTCAGACCTCAGCTACAGGTTAACCTAATCTTGCCACCGACAGTTAATCTTTAGGAAAATTCGACAGAAGAAAGAAGATTATTGCTGCTGGAGGAGAGAGATTAGCCTAATTGCTTTAAATTTGACCACAATTTAACCTTTTTAGCGTACTTGAAACATGTTGCTAATGAAATTTCACGAAAGAGGTGAGAGGTAGGAACCCTAGGTCGGCCCCGTAACTACCTTGGTATTTCGGGCAGGGTCCTCCAGATCGACCATCCGCACCGACATTCGAGCGATCTCGGCGATGGCGCCGTCCCTGGCGGCGGGATCGTCTCCGGCGAGCTCCTCGTAGGCTGCCTCGAACGCCTCCTGCCAGAACCTCGGCAGCCGGATCCGGTGGTTGTGGGCGTACACGTCCCACATGTGCCTCACCACCTTCTCCCTCTCCTCCATCTCCTGCCGAGCAATCCCAAGGGTCAAAGAGGAGAACGTTCAAGGAAGAGATCAAAGATCCGAACAGATCAGGGACGAACCAGAGCGTCGAGATCGGAGTGGATGGGGGCGTTGAGGTCGCGGTCGAGGCGGTTGAGGTCGCCGGCGGACCACCGGAGGGTGACGGTGCCGGTGACCATGGACCAGAAGGCGAGGAGGAGGATGGCCGTAAGTGCCCAGAACTTGTAGCGGCCCTTACCGAAGAGGCCAGCGTCCGCGGCGGAGGAGACCCTGATCGCGGAGGCGACTCCGCCGATGGCCTCAAATGAAGGGAGCAGATCGTCGCCGTCCTTCATCTCACGGGTGACGTAATTTCCCGTGATTGCCGGAGCGAGAGCTGCGTGCGCTCAGTAGTTTCGGACCTCCACCTCCACTAATTATAACTAACCATTTGACACGTGCAGTGCACGTGAAGTAAGAAACCAAGATGATGATCTGCAACACTGAAGAAAGTAAAAGCCAACGAGATAACATTGTAAAGCAATTACACAAATTCTTTTCTCATGAAATAAAATGAATTACCAACATTTATTAACATATAATAGACACATATGTTACAATTTACTTGATTTGAAGATATGTGGACAGTGGATAGCAACATATGTGAATAAAAGCCGGGATATTGACATGTGACCAACACGTTTCTTGCAATTAATTGGATTCTAACATATAATGTATATTAGTAGCAAGATAATTAAATTAATAAGGTTCAAAATAAATATATACAGTTATAATTTATCTATTGAATAAAAATATGTTCCATTGCCGGGATTTGAACCCGGGTCGCCTGGGTGAAAGCCAGGTATCCTAACCGGACTAGACGACAATGGAATGTGATTAGAGTTGATATGATATTTAATTATAGGCTCTTCTAGAGAAAGAAATATCCTTTCTCATCTATCATCACAAGTCAATTATTTCAAAGACTTTTACGACAAAGTTCATAGAGCTATACACAAACCCAAAACACAATTATGTTATTCTTAGAGCATAAAAAAATTAAAAAAATTTGATAAGGCCCAACATCTCTCTTGGGCGTGATGCATTCACCCAAGATAAAATAATATTTAAAATACAATACTCGATATGATTAATACAAATGAAATATCTGAAGTGTATGATCTCATCAAAGTACCCTTTAATATATGATCTGTGTTCCTAAGATAAAAAAAATATTTGAATTGAACCGTCTGATATGATTAAAATATATATTTTTTAGTGATACATCCATTTAGAATGAACAAATTGTAATATATTTTACACACTAGAACATCTTTTTTTATATACCAACGTTTTATTTGAAAGATACTTTCTGATAAAATTAATTGAGCAAATATTACAAGAGATATAGTGCACAAGTTTATTGTACTTCTTATGATGAAAACAACTTAATGGGATTGTATATCCCTTTTTCATATGATATATTTGTCAAAAATAAAATAATATATAAAATGCTCGATCAAAGCATCCGCTCATGCATGATACATTCAAACTATAAATATAAGATGTTCGACCCACATCAAGCAACCTTTTTACTTATGATGTATTTGTGTTGAACAAATAAACATCAAAGTGTATGATGAGATTAATGTACCTCTTTTACATATGATACATTTGCTAAGGACACAATAATATTTGAAGTGATTCATCGAATATGATTAGAGCATATCTGTTTTGAGTGATTCATCCTCTTAGAATAAATTCTAATATGTATGCCATACTAAAATGTCTTTGTCTGGGCACGATATGTCCGCCTAAGACAAAACCGCATCCAACGCATCAGAGACAACGAGGGGTCCTCTTCTGCTAAACACGTTTGCTTGAGATAGAAAGCAATTAAAGTTTCACTTTCATACAACCCCACTGAAAGCAATAAATAAATCGAGTATTTCCACATATCTTTAACAGTTTTGATACGTGAAAATGACACAACGTATTCCCTGCTTTGATGATTTGGTTGAAATTAGATGGAAAGCATGCGTAATTTTATTCTTCCAAGTTAAGACGGGTTCAATCTCGGGTTTCGGAGAACTGACTTAATGGAAGGCATAGGCACTGTTGAACGACTCTTTACTGGGACCTACTTGAGTCACCCGTCATCACACGGGTATGACTAAGGGTGAAATGCAAGCTGGTGCAGTTAGCATTCTTTGTTGTTCCGTGTGGTCACGCAATGAAGTCGGTCCTGTCGTGAACGCAACGCAACCGAGAACCGCCACGCTGTCAGAGCCAATGATGTGAGTACGCGTGGATTCATCCAGTCCGTTCCCATGGAACTACGTTCATCGAGCCGTTGGTCTCCCGCCTGCGGTCTCTATATATACGAACCCCGCCAGCGACATTCGGCCGTCTCAGGGTTTGTGGTTGTTGTCCACCGACCCTTCAAACGGCGGAACTCTGCCATGGCGAAACCACGTGGCTCAGGGTTTGATGTCGTTTTACGCCGTCGCTGTTCTTATCATGGTGAAGCTACCTGACTTAGGGTTTGTTGTCGTTCTCCACCATCTCTGCAGGCAGCGCTGATCTCCCATGGCGAAGCTGCGTTCCGGTGTTACTTGTTTTCTTCTGGCAGATCTACGAGTTCGTGGTGTTCCTGATGGTATCGATTAGGTCTTCACTTGTTCTGTATTGTTTTTTGGTTCTTTTTATCAGAACCCCATATTATTTCACTCATCCGATCTGAAGGTTTGTTTGCTTTTCCTTGAGATTCTCCTGGTTTCTCGTCGATTCGTTAGTGAATTTCTTTCCTCCTATGTTGCTGTCACTTGGATGGTTATGCTACAACAAAATCATTGATTATCGATCTGAGGCGCGGATCCTTTATGTGAGGCTGCTATTTCGTGTCATAACTCTTGTATGCAGGACAGGGGATGATTTCTTTTCTGCTTGTTAAGCAGTTCTATGGCTGAAAGCATATGATAGAGTTTCTTCCACAAGACGATCGCGTCCCTTAGATCTACGAGTCCTAGCTATTTCTCGGTGAATTTTTGTTTTATATTTATCTGCATGTTCTTCTTCATAGTTCATTCATCTTTTGGCTTGTTTTGTTATCATGAGATCCACTGTCGGAAATTGTTAGGATTGGTTTGGTTGTTTTATATGTCTACATGTGCTTTTTCGTAGTTCATTTATATATATGTTCTTGTTTCATTACAAATATTCACTGTCGGAAATTGTTTTCTTTCAATTCAGCGATTGTTCTGAGCCTTCGAACTATTTATTACGATTGTTTTTATTTTATATTTTTTTCTATTTGGGATCGTATTGCAGGTCAGCTTAGATTCTTTCTCAGGCGCCTATGATCATGTTTCTTGGATCAGGAGTTCGGTAGATGACTGTTCGTGTTCCATGGATTTTATTGATCGTACGTGTCTTTTGTAAGTACAGAGGAACTCAATCATGGGGCGGTTTATGATTGTCGGATTATGCTCTCCGATCGCAAAATTCGTATTAAAGGTGTAAAATTACGATATTCCCTGTGGCTGGGAACGAGCGGGTATTGATTGAGGGAAGGTAATCTGGAACTGAACTTTGTTATACGGGCCTTTGCCATGTTGGGTGCGCTCGCATGGCAGGTCACCTGTCCTCAATAAAATTTCATTTTTTTGGGTGTGCTTGTGGGGAGATCGCACGGGGTATTGTTATTTATCCCTGGGTTCTCCTCCACTTTGTGGTGTTGCGTCATCTGTTCCATTTTGCCCCTTCATATTTGCATCTGCATAGCTTTATGTCGTCCCACTAAGTATCTTAGGACTTCATTATTTGGGTTGGTGCAAAATCATCTTAGGACTGTCATGCATTTAAAACAATCACTGACACATTATGCAACTCTTTAATGATTGGCACATTATCCAGGGAGACTGAGCATTCGCAGTTCCTCTAAAACGACCGCTTTAATGATTAGCACATTAAGTTATTCTATTATTTATTTAATCACAACATTCCTTCTCCTTTTGCCTTAGCTTCCAGCCCAATTTGTAGACATGCAATGATACTTTGATATGTCGAGACTACTTCAATGGTCAGTGTCACTAAGATCTTATATGCACGTTCATACATTGTGACTGGACCATGGAAGGTTCCATATCGTTGCGTCCTCATATATTCGTTTACAATTTAAGATCGTCAAACCTGAATAGTCGATGAGGGTCAATCACCATTTGCTGGTTGTTATGGTTAGAGAATTGAAATTTCATTGGTCTATTCTTGTTATTGAAGTAGTTTCAATATCACTGGTACTTCAGATTTAGGTCATCTGGTTTTTAAATGACCTGCAGCAAGGACAATAATCTTCGTTTTCAGAAGAACATGACCATACATCAATGTACTTTTCGTATTGGGCCTCTTGTCTTGCCGGAGCTGGAGATTTCTTCCATTTAGGGAGCATGTGTGAGGAAAAAGAAGCTTATTTCAGATCCATGGAGCTTGATGAAGAAGGCTGTAACTGTTCCAAGGAACTTGTTGACCCGCTGTTATTAAGCATCAGAGGAACTAGCGTTATGGATACATTGGGCTATCAGAGGTGTTCCCTGTGTGCTTCTGGTGGTGATCTCATGGGACGTTTCTTGATTCCTTGCTCTTACTCTCCAGTTGCTCTTGTTCTTACTCTTACGAGGTTATTTGCTTTGTGGTTAATCTAAATTTTTTAGGTGTCTAGTGTGTTTTGGATATTACTTCCATGGGAGGTATATGCCACTCTTTGCACAGACATAACTCTCAACATTGACTCTTGGTACATTGAATAGGAATATGTCAATGATCTTAAATTGTTGCAAACAAGCTCTTCGTTTATCCTACACTGTTTATAGCAATTTGATGTGGTGAAAAAGGTCGCCACCATGAACTCTTTTTCATCTAATCTGGGTTGAAATGTCTACTAATTGTTAATCCTTTGTTGAGGGTTAGATATTGTTGTCTTTAGATTGTTTTTCGGTTGCTTTATTGATGGTTAAAGTTTTGGAGTCATTTTTTTTATGAAGCTGTTGTTTTATTTGGTCTCTTTTGATCTGTCTTCTGATTGGTATGTGCAATGTTGTTATAATGTCGAAATGGAGTCACAAATGTATTACTTCCATGGGAGGTATATGCCACTCTTTGCACAGACATAACTCTCAACATTGACTCTTGGTACATTGAATAGGAATATGTCAATGATCTTAAATTGTTGCAAACAAGCTCTTCGTTTATCCTACACTGTTTATAGCAATTTGATGTGGTGAAAAAGGTCGCCACCATGAACTCTTTTTCATCTAATCTGGGTTGAAATGTCTACTAATTGTTAATCCTTTGTTGAGGGTTAGATATTGTTGTCTTTAGATTGTTTTTCGGTTGCTTTATTGATGGTTAAAGTTTTGGAGTCATTTTTTTTATGAAGCTGTTGTTTTATTTGGTCTCTTTTGATCTGTCTTCTGATTGGTATGTGCAATGTTGTTATAATGTCGAAATGGAGTCACAAATGTATTAACTTCCATTCTGCTAATTCGACTTTTTAAGCCGGACAAAGTCATTTGATGGCCTTCTCCGGAAGATACTGGAGATGGACTGGTATTAACTGTTAATATAATTTAGTTTGACTGGTATTAACTGATGGCTTTCACCATTTTAGTTTGAGACCAAAGTAGTTCTTTCTTTGTCGTGAATTCTTTATGCATTATTTCATAATGGTATCTGCTTGTTTGAAGCAGTAGTAAGATACTTCTTATGAATGTAAATGTATGATTAGATTCTTTTTAAAGTTGAATTATTCTGTTTTCATTTGGTTCTGTTATGGCATACTTATTTTTATCTATTTGCCAACATTATTTGAAAAATCACAAGTAAGCGACAGATATACTGTTTATTTAATGTGTTTTATAATTTTGATAATAAAAAAAGTTGTCTTATTTAATCGACAGATATACTCTATTAATTTTGATAATTTTGAGAAATTAAGAATCGCTGTTTAGCTGCTCTTAAATTCTTCTCTTATTGCATTTGATTATGAGCAAGTTCGTCGGAAGTCATTTTGTGAATCGGAGGAAGGGTGAAAGTGAAATTATTTTTCTCGGAATAGAAAAATAATTAACCAGTGGATAAAAATCCGTCGGTGTGGCTCGCAGCAGGTTGACTTGTTGGGTCTTTAAGCTCAAAATGGCAAGAGCGCTCAAATCATTTGAAAGTGAATATCGGGTACTTTTGAATGCCTTGAGAGGTTGGTGGTTCGAGCCCACCGAGATCCGTATGTTTTGTTCGGCCGTATGTCTTTTTTTTTTTGTTAATCTTTGTATAGAGGTCTGAACAGAACTATCTGATTAAAATCGTTTTCGACAATTAGTTCCTTTTATTGCTTGCATATTTTGAGGATGGTGATATCCTCACATCTTTTTTTATGTGAACGTACTAAATTAAACTTGTGAAACAGAGTTTTATGGGAAACGAGAAGCTTGGACCACCTTCAGCTTCTCTGAAAAAAAGAGAATATAAAGCTTAAGCTCGTTAGTTCTCTCGAGACCATCCAGCTAAGCAGGTGCCTCAGCCATGGCGGGTCAATTGATACGAGAACGACAGAGTCTCTGGGGTCTCCTCTTCGGTCTTCTTTTAGAACGTGACTGGGAAAGCCCAGAGGTTGAAGTAAGTGGAGTTTATATAAAGTACAAACATAGTCCAATATTGCTTTGATGTGTTATGTTAAATCAATTAGACCTTAAGGTATGATGCCCGGGTTACCGATACATATGGTCTTATAGTTGTAAACTGGACGAGAGGGCGACAAATCCCAGAGATGCGTGGAAGGCAAAGCCCCACCATGCGAGCCTCGTGTCCCACATGTGGCACGAGGTTTCTGAAGAAGTTCCACGTGTTCTCTCCTTTGACCGTCCTTCGACTCGGTGAACCATTTAAAGACGGCAGCGGACAAAATCGGTGAGTTCTGAGAACGGGAAAGATCGAAGGGAAAGGACATGGCATGGCGGGTTGACATCATGCTCCATTTGGGCCACAGCGTCGCGGGAGTAATTCGCTCGAATCCCAGCCCAATCGCAATCGCACTCCTGACCCCCGTGGGACGTAGAGGCGGCGCTGTCTGCTTCGTCTCTGGCGCAACACCTGAGAAGAAGAAGAGGAAGATGGACGAAGACGAAGTCGAAGACGAGGAGCAGCATACTGATTCCGATAACACCTATCAAGGGTGATCGTATAAAACACAAGTCCCATAACTTTGGTTTCCTTTGTTGTTGAGGTGTAAGGAGGGCCGTGTTGTATGGCAGGGATGCGATGAGGCACTCGTTTGGGGAAGGGTACTCGACGCGCTCAGACTGGGAAGGTTTCGGAGGCATCTACGGCCGAAATCCTTCCGGTATGTTTTTTTTTTTTTCCCTGAACTAAATCATAGATTTCTCATCCTCAAATAAGAAAGGATCACTTGATTATCTTTTTTTTTTCTCTCAACAAAAAAAAAAAAAAAGGATACGACAAGGCGCAGGGGAGCGAGGTGAAGGAAAAGGAGAAGGCTCCCAACGAAGACACATGAGTCTTAGGATTTTGTTACTTGTTGCCCGTTGTCTATAACATATTTACCCGGTAACTCGATGCTCTCTCTTTTTGTTTAAAATCCTGTATGACTATTATCTTTAAGAAATAAATAATTTAACAACTGCTTAGGTTGCATCTTGGTCCCATGGTCTAGTGGTCAGGACATTGGACTCTGAATCCAGTAACCCGAGTTCAAGTCTCGGTGGGACCTAATAAATTTATGTTTTCACGCCAAAGAATTTTGTTCATGTTGAACTCGGTAGGAGAGGCCCTCATAAATTACATGTTTTTATTTGTCACAAGAAAAAAAAAATCCTTTTTGTGCCCGTTGCTGCCGAATCGTTCGACAGAAATGCTAAATGCGATTTTATCTCAACATATGCTCGGTTTATATATATATATATATATATATATATGCGCAGGACCAGATATTGGCTATGTTATATAGGCAGCATACTACGAATTGCCATGGCAAGATATTGAGTACAAGTTTACAGGCATAGCAGACAAACCGTTTTGGCATACGACTTCAACATGGGATCACTTAGTTTGCTGCGTGCGGCAGTTTCTCATCCTTGAGGAGTGAGTACGGATCGATATATGGAGGCGGTGAGGCTGCCAACTTGCTTGCGTCATGCATAGAACTCGGGCCAAAACACTGCAAAGCATTCCCAATAAAACACCCAAAGTTAAAGACACTGATCAAAAGCTCATCCGCTCGTAGTAATCTTGGTTGCATGTAAAGCACAGTGGCAAATGTTGTTTATGATGCCACAAAAGAGAAAAAAGAGCCACAATTTCCATTTCACTTGGCCTTCTTCTAAGTCATAAACCAGAGGAGAGCAGGGGAAAGTTGAAGCTTACTGTATACAGAGCTGCGAAAACACCAGCAGTAACCAGGATCAAAGGCCAAAACCCCAGAAAGAATGTTCCACCAACTGTGAGGAGCAGTTTTGCCCGCGGAAGTAAACCCTTTATAAGTGGCAGAGAGACAGATAACGATAAGATAAGAAAGCCATATGGATTAGCAGAGCATGAATGCTTGTGTGTTGTTATCATAACAGCAGTCTTTGATAACTTGATGTCAAGACTGTCCACATGCCTAGGAGGATTCTGCATCTTAGATTACCTCCTTAGATCAAGTGTTCCATTAGTCATTCAACCATAACTAGAGTAACTAGAGTGAGCGTTCCTGCTAGTATATATAAATACTTTCACCTCGATGCATCTTTTGATACAAAAAACTTATTGTAGATGTTTAATTATACAGTCAGCTGGCTTTCACTGATTCACCCTTCTCCTGATGTTGAAGAGTTGGATCCTAAACCCCATGCTAAAATCTTGCATGGAAAAGGCAATAAAACCAGTTAGTTAGTGCAGAAAAAGTAATTGGGGTTAGCCATATGGATTCCTACCCACAATTTAGTTCTAATGAAGGTGAGGCCCTTGGTTTATTCAAGTTCTGCAAGTTTTCATTGCCAAGGAGAAATCAGTTTGAATCAATGCCAGATTGAATCCAATGAGATCGTCAAAAGCAAGTACTGCACCTCTGTATGCAATTTGGCACTCATCTGAAATGATAAACTTTTTGTTTCGTGAGTCTAATACTTTGGTTCAGGAAATGCTTAAATTGGTTGAAGTCAAAGAACAGTAGTTCTGCTTAAAACCAATACCTTTGGTAAGTGCAATCAGGAATAGTGTTAATGCTTCTATCATAAGAAAAGGATTCTCAATGATCAAGAGAGCAGTAAGTGGCTTAGCAACTCAAGAACATAGTAATCTTTCTTGTTCAATGATTTTATTGATCATGGCATCAGATGGGACTTGCAGGAACACTCTTAATGTGCAATAGTCTTTTTTCTTCGAATACAAGTGATGAATCCATTATTGCACATCTTGCTAATTCTGTATCAGAGCAACTAGGCCAAGGATTTTGCTCATTTTAAGGATAAAGCTTATTTTATAGGCTGTAACAGCTTGGTTCATGGCGGGTAAATATTTATGGCTTCTTCCCTACATTTCCCTCGGGATTCCAACACTGCACCCTCGGTAATCTGTGATTGATCCTCACTGACTCCGAGAGAGTGATCAAAGTGAAAGCTGGTGATTGCAAGAGAATGATCACATAGCAACAGTTTGATGACAATGCTATTTGGATTTGCAGAGCAGAGGAAGAGGTGACGACGGATACCGACCTCGAATCCCTCGCTGTTCACCGACATGAACCGCTCCCTCGGCCTCGTCATCCCCTTCTCGAGCTCCACCGAGGCCACCCCGTTCCTGCTCCCCCGCCCCCTGCGGCCGCCGTTGCCGCTATCTTCCTTGGCTTCCATCTCCCTCTGGCCCCGTCCAAGAGCCCCCCTTTCGCCGTCCTCCAACAGGGACGTCGGGGTCATCCCCCGCCGCCTCAGCTCCTTCATGAACAGCGACTCCGGCGGCTCCTCCCACCCTGAACCTAACCCGCACGAGAACCACACGAAGAATCAAGAAACGACAAAACCATAACGAATCGAGTTCAAGAAGGCGGGCATCTACCGTCGGGTTCGCCGCCGTTGTCCTCCGGGAGGCGGCAGCGGATGCGGACGGGGCCAAGCAGACCCGAGGGCCGCCGCAGGGCGGGCGGCGAGAGGCGGAGCGCCGGCGAGAAGCCGCATCTCGCGAGTTGGAAAGCGGCCATACTCGCTAGTTTAGGGCACACAAAAAGGGGAAAGTTTGGGGCACGGGCATTTGAGATAGGAGAGGGACAAGAGAGGAGGGAGGAGGCGAGGAGAGGACACCGCCGGTGGTGACCGTGACCGTGACCGCGAACACAGCAATAATAATCGTACTCCTCAAGTGATGTACGGCGCGTGCAAACTAAACGATCAACCGTCCATGGAGGGCGTAAAGATGACATGGACGGCGGGTATAGGAAGCTCGGGTACCGGAGTTTGATGCGGTAATTGAGGCTGGCGCTGCGGCCACGCGTTCGAAGTAGGCTGCGGGACCCACGTGGGACCCACGTCTCTCGTATTCCATGGATCTCAAAACGCCATCTCACTCGGGGTTGTCGTGTGAGGAGATGGATCAGCGAGTCGCGAATGGAAGGCGTGATGGCTCGAGTGTTCGACCGTAAGGTGCTCGATGTAACTCCGCACCGAGCGATGGCGTTGGGACGGGATGATCCAACCGCACAAGCGACGGCCAACAACTTTCGATATCGATGGGGAAAAAATTGATGCACCATCCTTCCTACTTCTCTGGTGACTCGGTAAATTTTTCTCAACTGGTTTTGGTTTATTTCCCGTTGTTCCACCTCCCATCTCTAATCTGTCTCCACCAAAGCTTGAACGCCGCCCGTCACCCAATCGAGAGGTAGCCTGTCGCATCCCTCTCATTACTCACAGGGTTGTCCTTTTGCTTTCTGTCCCTCTTTGATGTTAATTTGGCATCCTCTGGAGGTACCATTTTCCAAAAGAAAATTATGTTAGAATCCAACAATTTATTTGTTGGTGGCGGCTATTTGTTTAACTTTAATATCTTTTTAAAATCTAAATAAATTCTGATTATCTCTGTTTAAATGATGCTATTAAAAGGGCCTCTACCTTATGTGCTGGCAACCAGAGTGTAGGGGTATCCTTATCTCAATTATATTTCTTGCTAGCTAGCACTAGAATGAGATGTAGATTGTTTTATCTGAATTAGATTTCCTTTTCCAACACCCCACACTCCACCCCACAAAAAAAAGAAAAAAAGAGAATTCCTTTTCTATCTTCCTTCTTCAGATCATATCTGCAGTAATTTGGGTAATAGGACAGGCTTCCTGCACAGTTTCTTATTTGAATGTAGCTTCCCCAATTATAGACTTGATAAGTTCTCATCAAATCCCTCCTGTCCTCTTGCTTCCTGCTCTTCTCACTGTTCCTTCAACATTAGCAAAAAGGGAGGAGATCACTGCTTCCTCAGGTATGTTTCCAGTTTTGCTCTCTGCATAGGTTTCAAAATTTTGTTGATAAGTTGATGCTCAGCTCTTAGATTTTATTTATTTTTGGAATGTGAATGGTGTAGAAACAGGTTCTTCTACTTGCAGCCCATTGTCTTGTACTAATAATCTTGCCAACTTCTTGGCTATGAAAACTTCACAGTCCCTGCCTGAAAGCTAATTTTCTTTCTTCTTTGAGGCAGAAATATGTCTAGGTTAATATTAATTATTCCTTCCTTCTCCAACCATGTTGAGATGATTTTAGCAATATCATCAGTTGTTTTCTTTCTTCTTTTTTTTTTTTTTTCCCCCGAAACCAAGGGTCAAATCCTAACAAGAGCATCTGCTTTCTCATCCTTTAATCATTCAACCTCCCTTTTCATTATTATACATGTGTTGTATTGATCTTGAGATTCTTTGAAATGTCTTCTTCTCTATGGACAGGCATCGAAGCTACTAGTTCTTTTGCAAAAGAAGTTTAAGGCTACATTGGATTGACAATTGTTAATCCCAGAGGAAGATACTGGCTTTTTTATATGAGGATCACCATGTTGAGGCAGGTAACAAGTAGGAACCAGAGATCCAAAGGGTTCACCGTGAAAAATGCTCTTCAAGTGTGCCTGCTGGTCTTTGTTTGTGCCTGGATTCTCTACCAGATCAAGCATTCTCATGATAAGAAGAAGGGATACGATGAGAGGGGCTCGAAGGTCTTGTACATGAGACACCCAGAGAGCAATGCTAATTTTCACAGGAAGGAGCTGCCTTACACGGGCAGTTCTGATGCTGTAACTCAGACCAAGATCGAGGGTGGTACAAAAGATGGAGATGAAGACATAACTCAAGAATTGAAGCACAAACAAGTTGGAAATGGAGATGAAACGAATGGTCGAATCGAAGAGCCGAGGGTTGTTGATAACCAAACGTATGAAGATGCATCTCATAAGGCTCGAGAAAAGAGTTTCACAGGGGATGATGCGTCCAGTGAGGTAGTCCCCACTACCCCTGAAGTAGAAAACCAAGTGGCTTCTCATGCAGCAGGAAAAGGAAGTCTCAAAGATGATGTTGTCTCCAGCTCTGTAGATCATGTTACCGAATCTGAAGATGTTGGTATCAGAAATTTGGATGAGAATCTTATGGAGAGTGTAAAGAAAAAGGATGAAGAGACTAAAAATGAGGCTAGTGAATCAGTTGAACAAGATTTAGAAGGCTCTGATTCAGGTGCTTCAGAACAGCTGGATTTTTCTGAAGCAATCAATCCAGATGCTGGTCTAAAAGGAAATCAGACTTGGCCTTTAGAATCAGAGGTCAGAATTCCTACACCTGAGAACAGGTTTCAAGAAAATACGATGAGAGATGAGGAGCCCAGTACTCACATCGGGCAGCACCCTGTTCTAACAACTGCAAGCGCCATTGATGATCAAGCAGAACTGAGACCGAGTTCGAATAATCAGATGAATTTAACAGCCACAAAATCTACATCAGTATCACACAACAAAAGTGATCTTACTCGGGCTGACCTGAAAGAGGTGAATGGAGCTACCAACTGGTTGCATTCAGTTCGAGGCCAAAATGCTACAACTGAGACAGGAAACGTATGGGAAAAATCCAGCTTTGAGTATGGGCAGACAAACGAGTCCGAGAAATCCAAGACTACCAACAGACCAGAGGAACAAGAAAGGAGCTCTAAAACATTCTCAACTCCAGATGGCATGGCTAAAACAGTTTCAGTAGAATCAGCTGACACATTGCTTGGTATGATCATGCAGGAACAAGAGAAGGCAAAGAGTGGAAATCAGGAAGCAGCAGAGTAAATAATATGGTTTAGGTTGGTGCAAATTTTGCCAGTATGTAAATGCTAATTGGTAATGCTTGGGAATGATCACAGTTTGGTTTGCATAAGTCATGTTTAGTGACACTTGCCAACATTCTTAGCAGCACAACAATGATTTGTGTTGGCTACATCTTTTACTTCCTTCATTTTTAATGTATGTATGATCTGATTATTGAGGTGAATGAATATCTCCCATGGTTAAATACTGTCATGGATGCCTACGGGTTTTTGAATTGAATAGGGTAAACCTATGCAGATTTATCAAGCTAGAGGTAATCATCTAATGCATGCCTATGGGTCTTTGAATTGATTAGGGTAAACCTATGCGGATTTACATGTCAAACAGTTGAGGACAGAGATCGAATTGGAATTAGAAACAACACAAATCTATGTCTTTCCAGATCATCCAAAGAACGATGGCAATAACAGCTCTCCAAGCAGTAGAAACAATAGGAGACTTACGATTTCTCTCCTTAGGCTAAGCCCTAATCTCCCGGTTAGAAAAAAAATTAAATCAAACTTTATACCCAACGTAGACTCAACATACGGGAGTTCATGGTTGGCACGACATCAATGACATCGGATGATATCTCCCATTATAATTAATAACTTATTAGTTATGTAAAATATTTTTTGATATATTGTTATGAATTTAGTTTTGCCTAAGTCATACGACACCTTTACATGTATATTTACAAAGGGTTAGTTTCTCCAAAACCTCTTATAATTCCTTAAGGACCTGCAAAAAAGAATACGGACTAGAAGAAACATTTGACTCAGGATCTTACAAGCAACCATTTCAGCAGATACTTGATAGACAATACAAATTACAAATATAGATTTTGTAAACTCTAAACGGTTGTGCAACAAAGAATCCAAGATGGTCTACTATGGTCAAAAGTCTCCGCAAGTGCTCACATAATATTATCAGGGAATAAGGTAGTGAACTAACTCTAAACACTACCTAAAGGCTCATCTAACCATATGTCACCTGAGTAGCTCTTGGGTGTTGTGTTGATTGACACTCCATACTGCTCTATGAAGTTAGAAACCCCTAAAATGATTGCTTGGATGACTTATATTTTGGGCAATTTGGTCTCTATGCAACGATTGCACATAACCTGCGTTTACAAGCTTGAAATAGCCACAAAAGCCAACTAAAATGGGGTTATCAAGCCTACTATAAGTACTCTACATATTGTGCAAAGCATGAATAAAATCGAAAGCCATAAACATACACGAGCATTACATCGAACATCTTATTTATAGCTTTATCGGCGACATTCTTTCTCACTTAGTCCTTCGACGTTCTCGTCGAAGTCTTTGTGGACACTACATCTTGTCATCATCGCTGAATCTTTAATCTTTTGCTCTAGTTGCAACGCGTCTCTTGGCTCCTAACTACTCTCCATTGTTGTTGTTTAGTAGTCAAACTTTAATTCACTATTCTACTTCGACTCCCTAATTACTCTGACTTTGGTGTGGGGTCGATTAAGTTATGTTGATTTTTGTTGGTTCTTGTGAATCCTTTAAATGAAAGAAAAAACCTTCCTTATTGTGCCTCAATCTCTCAAATGTCTCATGTCGCTTAAATTGGGTATATGCATATTAGAGCTTTAATAAATATTGCCTCATAGACTTTGAAGTTTTTGAGGTTTTTCTTTCGTAAAATTTACTTATTGATTCCTCTTCTACTTAGTTGTCACTTCCAAGTATGTTCATATCATTTTCATTTTTTATTAATATTCTGTTAAGAAATAAAGTAGATAATCACTCTTGGTAGCTTTCAACTGCTCTTTATTCACATTTTCAAAGTACCTGAAGTGTTTGCACTCCTTGCATTGAGTTAGCTACTATAATTTATTTTCTTATTACTATTTAACTTATGGAATGTAAGAAGTTTTGTCAAAAAAAATAAAATTTCATCATGACTTAGAACAAGTCTCTAATAGTTATAGTTACATTTGGAATTGTATTATCTTCTCCATCATTTTTATTGTCTACTCTTCTGAATAGAAAATGTATAATATATTATATTACTTACTTCGTTCCTTAGTAGAGCCCTCTTGCATCAACCTGTAGTCCCCCACTTTCGGTTATTTTAACGAAAAGCCTGCTGACATTAGTCTTATAAAGTTTCTTGGTCTTTGCTCTTTAAACTTGTCTCGATACTTAGGAGTTTGTCTTTGTATTCTCTACCTCCTCAACCCCTTTTACAACCAAACACTCTCCCGCTATGAAAGTGGGATCAATGACTCCACGAAAATCTCGCATCTACCATACCATGACACTACTATGCCTATGACCCAACTATCTATCGCTTTGCATCTATATCTCTTTCTTCGTGACCAGTAGATCTGCCTTTATGGCACTACAACACTCTTCGATGTCCACCTCCATTCTAACTGACCTTAGTTTTGGGTAGCTAAGTCCATTTGGACTTGTCATCACTTTTTCACCCCTTTCGATTGCCTGCTTCAACACTCATCTCTTCTCAGAGTAATTCCCCTTGGTCGATGAAAAAACAGACTATAACTCTCATGCATGGACTCCATCATTATATTGCGTGGCTCGTGCTAATTTTATTCTTCTTCACGTCCTTGGTAGTAATGTTCATTTACTTAGCCTTATCCTTTGACTTGTCAAGCTCTTTTAAGCAAATATTAGTTCTAAGCAAGCCAACTCTCTAGCTGCTCTGATTATACCTTAGTATAATCAAGTCTCCTCCATGGTACTTATTGATACCCGCACTCAAAATTTTCCTTCAATGGTATAACCCCTATGTACTGATGATCAAGGCTTTTCATATGATGTAAAATTTGATGCACGCACGAAAGATTCACCTCTAATGTACCATGAAAGTCATTCATTGAATCCATAACCCTTCTTGTAATCATGTTATTTACTGAAATAGACCTCCCAACAGCTCCCGTTCATACCTTTGTATAATCTAATCCCTAACGAGACTTCTCTCATGTGTGTTGCATTGCCTCAAACTATTTTATCACGATTTACTGCACCATGTTCCGTCTTAGTGACATATCTATTATAAACTAATCTTTATGGGATGAACCTAGACCGCGATCTCTCTATGTGTGGCCTTTGCTAGCACATCGCATGGCCTCTAGCACCTCTAATTATTTTCATTCTTTTGACAATCAACCTTCATCTATCTGCTCTTGAGTTATACCTAGATGAGGTTTAGCTCTAAGATTGTTCATCATTTAGCAGCTCTCAATGTCCATCGAAATTATTAAAATTGGTACGTTATTATTTAGATCATGGGCATCTACCTCTCAACACAATCTTCGTTGTACATCACTTCCTTCGTGGTAACTTAAATGACAACACTGTAGTATATTCTTCAAGAGTACCTACTTTTGAATTCTCTTGTCTCGTGTTAAGGCCTTTTGACCTCAACTTCGTATTCACAAGTTGAGTCATCTTAGTTCTTCTATCGAATGCTTCACTAAGGTAAGGTGCATGTGCTTTGAAGATCTCTTCAACTTTGGCACCATGCAGGATGTGTTCGATCTCTCAGAATGATAGATCCATAAAACAACATGATCTCACTTTTGCCTTTATAGAAGTTCATGTCCTTAACTTCTATTCAAGAAAAATTTCATGCCTTCGCTCCATGTTTTATCTTCTATGTCGACTCCGTTCATGTGGCTTGGGTACTTCATTAAGTTTCCATCTAAGTTGCTTCACTCCTTGATTTACATTGAGTTAATTATAGGCTTCGCGCCTACCATTCCATGGGTCAATCATCTGTTGAGTCCGATCTCAATATCAATTCTAAGTGTGTCTTTGTTTGATATTGCTTTAAGTCACTCTCCCACTTGATTTTGTAATGAGTCCATTAATGCATTATCTTATGTGAGATTATGTGACGACTTCTCATCGCTTGTTCTATTCGTTGAGTTTTGTGGAGTTGTTATCTTAAAGTATCCCTCCTCAACATGCATGGTCCGCTGCATATGATTCTTCCTTTAGAGTATCGAGACTTATTCATCCTGAATATATGTCCCATTAGAATAACTTTTCTCTTCGCATCCTTCCCTTCACTCTAGAAGTTTTGGAAACCACCATGGACTACTCCGTCTTACTGAATAAATTATGCATTATTCCACCCCTATGAACACACTTGGTAGATTGTGACTTTGCCAATACAGCCTCTACTATGCCCCTCAAGGCCTAGCAACATATTAAACTTGCTTAGTAGTATATTGAACTTGCTACACACTTCAGCCTCCTATGAACATACCCTTCCTATACCGAAGAGAAAGTTTCAATGCTCTATTATATCAAATTTTGGTCACCTTGGGATGGTCATGGAGTCCACATATAATCCCTTGTATGAGTATAAAATTCTTTGAGTTAACAATTCCCCTCACTTTTGTGAGCTTTACACAACTTTTTTAGTCATTGAGTAACTCATTCTTCCTTGCACAGTCTTATCCTTTGTGAAGCACACTATTTTCCTTGAGCATCATCAAATTTGGTTACCAATGTCGAGTCATAGCTCAAACTCATCCATCTCAACATTTGTGTGCTATACGTTCTTTCCAACTCGTTTGTCCTCGTGGTGTCTCTCATATGAAAGATTTGTCATTTATCTAAATGTCAATCTTGGATGTCTGCTCCTTTGAATGACTATGTTCCCTATATTTCTATGATAGTTTCTCTTATACACTCACGTGTGCTTGTTGCCCTCAACACAGTCATGCTAGGTACCATACGTTTGCATACCAAATATTTCTAAGTGTATTATTTTGTTTTAATACTAGTTGTCATGGACTTAATTGGTTTTGCTTAAGTTGTGTGATACTCTTGTATGTCTATTTGTAAAGGGTCAATCTTTCTGAAACCTTTTCTGATCCCTTAAGAACCTACAAAATAGAATATGATTTATAAGAAGCATTTAACTCGAGATCTCACGAGTAGTCATTTCAACAAACACAAATAATGCAAATTACAAATATAGATTTCGTGAGCTCTGAATAGTTACATGACGAAAGGTCCAAGATGGTTTGTTATAGCTAAAAGTTCTCACAAGTGCCCATATGATATTGTAATTGAATAGGATAGTGAACCAGCCCTAAACACTATCCTAAATCCCTATCTAACCATTTGCCATTAGGGTAGCTACTAGATGTTGTGCTGGTTGACATTCTACACCACTTTACGAAGTTAGAAAACCCTCAAAATGATTATCTAAATGGTGTGTTTCAAGGTAGTTTTACTTCTACGTGATGACTGTATATAACTTATATTTACAAGCCTAAAATAACTATAAAAGTCAATTAAAATGAGATTATCAAGCCTACGATATATAAAATATAAATAAAATAAAAAGAATATGAACATATACGAGTATTATTTCGAACATTCTATTTTTAATTTTGTTCATAACAATATGGCATCATGAGAAGATAGGTCCCGATCAACAGTCAAACCTCTTGGACATCAATTCAAAATAATAGTCCAAAAATATTTCAAAAACAACATACAGAAAATATTTCACTCGAATATTTCTTAGTTAACACACTATAAAAGGGGGAATCTAATCGAAGTAAACTACAGCACCTATATAATCACTATCACTAACAAATAGCATCAAAATGCTGGAAATACCATAAAGTGTAAGATCTTGATATCAGTTTACATGGAATACCATAAAGCGTAAGATCTTGATATCAGTTTACATGGCTGGCCAAACAAGCGATGGAAGAAAAGAATCTATAGTTGAAGTAGCACAAAAGTTCCAAGTCGTCCTCTCAAACAGGTCGAGAAAGAGAAATGTTTGTCCTTCAATCGTTTTCTTTAATCTTTATCTATTCACAATATTTATTAATTAATATTAATGCGCCTTAAAAAGACTGATCGAGTAGTATTAGAGAATGCTCATCGGCTTTCAGATGCCTACTGTTTGTGGGGAGACGTCCTCTTTGCTTTTCTCTCAAGGCATTCTTACTTCACAACGAAACCTCTCTCTCTCTCTCTCTCTCCTCACATATTCTACGAACTATATATCGATCGAGCTCCTCTTCTTTCTCTCACAGCCTGCAATCCACAAGAAGCCTACGCCACCATGGTTTACTGCGTCTGCAACAAAGCCGCTCTATTAATCAGCCTTTTATCCATCTCCATTGTCAGGTTTGGACTTGCCTCCGTCGTCTCCACCGGGGACTTCAACACAGATTTCCACATCACCTGGTCTCCCAGCCATGTCAACACCTCGGCCGATGGCCATTCAAGGACCCTCATGCTGGACCAGGAATCGGGTACGTAGCCATCACCTTCTTCAAACTACCTTAGAAATCCCAAGTTATTAGATTAAACTATCATATAAAAATACAATTACTAAGGATTAAAATCTAAAATATCATAGATTGAAAATAAAATAAACATTATCGAGTCACTTATCTCCGATATTGTAAGATCGGCCCTTTTCCCCCGCTTCCTATCTCATAGGAATTATTCAAAGGTATTATCGAGCAAACATCATTATATAGGAGAGAGTGTGTGTGAAACATTCTGATTAGTCTTACATCGAAAATAAATAAGATTAAGATTAACTTATAAGGGTCTGATGAATGTATTACTATCGATTTCAGTTTAAATATTTTGATCAATAATTTTAAATCAAATAAAATTGATAGACTAGTTAATCCATCAGGTAAGAATTGTGATAGAACGGAGGGTCCATATTCTAACATAAATTTGCTTGGAGTTTGTCGCAGGATCATCCTTTGCATCCAACAACATGTTCTTGTTCGGCGAGATCGACATGAGGATCAAGCTGATACCTGGGTACTCGGCTGGCACAGTGCTCGCCTACTACGTCCGTTATTCGTCATTGTTCCCTGTTGTGTCTTTCTGTGTGTATGATGAACTGGTCTGTGACTGTTTGCCGGACCTTGCAGCTCACTTCTGATCGACCTAACAGGGACGAGATCGACTTCGAGTTCCTCGGAAACGTGACCGGGCAACCTTACATTCTGCAGACAAATATCTACGCCGACGGGTCGGATAACCGGGAGGAGAGGATCTATCTGTGGTTCGATCCCACCAAAGACTTCCACACCTACTCCATCTTCTGGAACCTCTACCAGATCGTGTAAGCCAAAGCATAGCGACATGCGATCATGGCAGTGGTAGCTGATGATTAAGCTTGAGGTGGTTTTGGCTTTCTTTCGTGCAGGCTGATGGTGGACTGGGTGCCAGTTAGGGTTTACAGGAACCAGGCAGACGAGGGTGTGGCCTTCCCAAGATGGCAGCCGATGACTCTCAAGGCGAGCCTGTGGAACGGCGACAGCTGGGCGACAAGGGGAGGGGAGGACAAAGTGGATTGGTCCAAGGGGCCCTTCGTGGCCACGCTGGGGGACTACAAGATCGACGCCTGCGTTTGGAAGGGCAACCCCAGGTTTTGCAGGGCAGGGAGCAACAGCAACTGGTGGAACAAGCCAAGGCTGAGGAGCCTCACAGGGCGGCAGAGGAGGCTGCTGAAATGGGTGAGGAAGTACCACCTCATCTATGACTACTGCCAAGACCCCAAGAGATTCCATGGTCAGCTGCCAACAGAGTGCTCACTACGCAAGTACTGAGATGGAGCTAATTAATAGGCTCATCCAAGATACTATTTGATGATAGCAGACCTGTCCAATCCATATATGTTTATTCCAGTTTTCTTTCATTTTGGATGTAAGACTAAATCGAAATATTTATTACATATAAGTTTATATTAATTTAAATATATTTTTTATTTTATCTTTTACTGAAACTACATCTAATTATTTACTGATAGAAAGAAATAGTTTTTTCCTCATCAAATTACAGACAAAATGAGTTTGGAAAAGCAGAGATAAGAACTGAGGTAAACATGATTCTACCAGATGACCTTATCTCATCAGTGCCTCCTTTTCTTCCCCCATCCTTTTCATGGACAAAGAAGTTGATATTGTCTGGACTAACTTGCACAGCAATTTTTGATAGCATTAAGATTAATGATATTGTCATATTCATCCCTCTAAAAGTCCATAAGTTACATCTGGTTAAGTCAACATAGGATCAAGTAGCTCTTTGTTTAATCACAATGTCAACATCTTGTTAAGTTTACATCCCATTCAAGTCCACTTTGTCGTGCTGATTTTGGATTATAGTCTTATGATGTGATGTATAAGATATTCATGATGATGTATAAGTGACCTAAATCGATTAAAATGATCTAATGGACCCTCCATCTTTTCATGAGGAATATTTATTTCAAGAAAACAGGTGGACATAAATCATGATCCATTCTATATTTTCCGTACTAATTTCTTTCTATTAAGTATTACAACGAATCGTATCCAATGAATAGTAGTGGTACGATACATTATTGCGAACTCAAAAACAAAGGGATAGTAGTAATGAATGAAACATCGGTCACCTTAAAACCCAAGCAGATCGAGGGCTTCAAGGAAAAAAGAATCAAGAAAAACAAAATAATGCAGTATGATCGATGAACGAATTTAAAGAATCGAAGTAGGAGTAATCATGCATGCAGTCATTGGCAGCTTAGCAGGCGTTATCGCTCGGACTTGCGATCGGCAGACGATGAGGCTGAGCCGAGCACCCATTTGGCCAAGAATTGCCGTCGTGGGCGACGCTGATGGCAGGAATCCAAGAAGCTCTCGAGCCGCCTCATGGCGAGCTCCAGGGTGTCCTCGGACATGTTGGCGAAGCAGACGCGAAACCACCCTGGTTCGTCGCAGTGGCAGGAAGAACCCGGCGAGATGTTGAGTCCTACTCGATACACGATCTTCTTCCACAGCTCCATCTCCCCTTCGAAGGTGTTCGACCTCAGCAGGTGCCTCATGTCCACCCAGCAGAACAACCCTGCGTTGCCCTCCAAGCAACCGATCCCGATTCGCCGGAGCCCTTCCACGAGCATGTCGTGGCGTTCTTTGAGCCGCTTCTGGCTCTCGCGGACGTACTTCTCGGTGAATTCCTTGTCCGATAGCAGCGCCGCCAGGAGGTACTGCGTCTGCGAAGAGATCAGCCCGAAGCTCGACATCTTGGTGGCGGCGGACACGACGGCCTCGTTGTCCGAATAGATTGCGCCGACGCGGAAGCCAGGGAGGCCGAGATCCTTGGAGAGACTGCACACGATGTGAATGAGATGGGAGACGTCGTCCCTGCCCTTGGTGGCCTCGGCGATGCTGACGAACCCCGGCGAGCCGAAGGTGGTGCCGGAGTAGATCTCGTCACTGATGACGTGGATGTCATTGGCGACGGCGAAGTCGACGAGGGTGTCCAGTTCTTGTCGGGTCAGCGTCGTCCCCAGTGGGTTGGACGGGTTGGTCACTAGCACTCCTTTCACTCTCAGTCTACGCTTCTGCGCACGTCGGAGTGCCGCCTCCAGTGCAGCTCGGGTGATTCGGAAGCCATTCGAGCTCGAGCAGTGGATGGGAACGATCTCCGCGCCGGTTCGCCATTTGAGGTCCCTGTCGAACCTGTCACACGCGCATCCAAAGGAGTGTCACCACGGCGACCCAACAACATAGCTCAGGTATCGACGAGGTCAGTGCAGTACCCTGGATAGTACGGAGTTGGGAGAAGGAACGCTTCTCCAGGCTCGGCAAGACAGAACATGAGAGTCTCGTTGGCAGAAGTGGCACCAGCCGTGAGGACGAGCTTGCTGGGCTCGAAACTTACTTTGTTTCCTCTGACTTCTCCCATATATCTAGCCAATGCCTGCAAATGTATGTGTTGCAGAGGTCAGCAGAGACATCAAGAATGGATGCGAATCTTCCCCTGGATCGATTAGCTGAGGCTACAATATGGGCTTACATTCTTGAAAGCTGGCAAGCCATGATAGTCCTGGAACAGAGCAAGCTCCCGGAACACCAAACCACCATCTTTCTTGAATCCGGTGAGGTCAGGGTGGTCTTCAAGCCATGACTCGATGAGATCGAAGGAGAGCTGCAGACATGCACGATGAACAAGACGGTACGGGCTCAATCAAACACTAGGATTTCAGAAATGACGAATGAGGAGAAGCTATGAGAGGGGAGAACCAACCTGGTTTTCTGCAAGACCCATCTGAATGATGCCTCCTGCGTTGGCGATTGGATCGTAGGGGTTCTTCTCGAACTCCTGCCACCCCAAGAAGTAGGACGAGTCCTGCCCGTGGCTGTTGCATGCAGCCTTTCTCGACAGCAACTTCTGCTCCATCGTGGTATGCCAAGAAGAGATCAAGAGAAGTTATACCTAAAGAACACTAGAGAGAGATTGCAAAGAAAGGGAGAGAGCTGCAATGATGATCCGAAGCTGGAAGAGTAGCAGCTATTTATAGCGAAATCTTTGCATAAAATTAATGCCACATCGTTTGCGACATGCGGAAGAATTAGGGAATCAGTGTGGATAATATAAAGCTGCCGACAGAATCTATTGGGACCCTGGCGTTGGAAGAAAGACCCCAACTCCCAGCACAGAGAAGGATGAACACATGACTCACCCACGCCCTTTCACGCCCGGAGGATACAGCGGAGTCAGTCAACAGGGACACACAATCGAAGCCACCCCGTGTGCATGAGGTCGATCAGACATATATTAATCTATGCAGCAATCGATCTCTCTGTGGTTTTGTCCTGCACAAATGATGTGAAGCACATGAGACCCACCCGAGTTAGCACCCATCTCTTCTCGCGCCGACACATGGGCCGGCTGCGTTCGACCGGTACTCCATGGCGTGGTCAAGCGGAGAGGGTGAGGAGACTGGTGTTGTCGGAGGTGGGTGCGGATAGCCTGGATAACCAATACAATAATCATGGTGATGAAGTCCGGAAGCTGATGGGTCTGACTCTTCTAGGCATCACCCATCAGAGTGCTCTTCCCGGGCAACTTCCTGTGGCCTTTGGTTCGTCGACTTGCTCCAGGTGAGTCCAAGTGACCAGCCTTGAGCAGTAGCCATTGGCTCCCCCACACGGCATCCTATTGGTCTGCGGTCCTTTTCTGCATTAACTCAGAGACAGTAAGGCTAATGCTCATAGTTTTAGTTTCTTTCTTTCTCTCCTCTATATTGTTTACAAGGCAGTTGACATTAATTATTATATGGCAAGCAAGTATTAGCTCTATCTGCCCGGTGACATGATGCAGAGACATCAGTAATATATTGTTGGTATGGTACCAAGATGACATATGGATATAGACCTCATCAAGGTCTAGAATCAAGTCGGTGTGAAGCCTTAGTTGAATGGTGAACTCATACTATGATGCGTCTGTAACTCAATACTATGTTGTACATGAGATCTAATCCAATAGCATAATATGCAAATGCAATATGAAATCTAATCCAATAGCGATTATATGCAAAGATGTGTGTTGGTCTCATCTATCAGTAGATATTATAATTTGTCATAATTCAACCAATGAAATAATTGACTCATTAACTTGATATACTTCAAAATAGTAAAGTCCAAATAAATATTAGTAAACTAATTCTACTCCTGAAAATTTTACCTTGGGACTAAACCTGAAACACAATTCAAGCATCACTTCTTAAGCCATCAATCAAAATTGTGTTGTGGTACCGTACCTCAGAGGCCTGGCCAAGTTCAACTTGTTGGACATGAAGAACATTTGCCGGCAGGTGCAGGAAGAAGATGTTCGGATGTTTAAAGATCAACAAATCCAAAATAACGGATCAAATTTCTCAACACAAGTATTTTTCTGATGGATCCAATTTGACCTGCCATGATTTGATATAAAACAAACAAATTGATTGTCTTGTTAAATTTGTTGTGGAAAACACATGTAATAATAAGAGAGAGAACTTGGGAAATGGTAGAATTATTATTTTGTGACCAAAATGAGCATGATTCAAGCCATGGCAATAAATTGGGTAGAATTATTATTAGGTATGATTTTCTATTAAATTAAGAAAATCAGGTACAAAATCACAATAAATAAATAAATCATAATAGTATTTTTTTAATTTTTTTAATAAAAAATATACTGTTAACAGTATAGTAAGAAAAGTGTGAAAAGATTAAGGCTATTGAGGCAACGACAAGGGTAGCAGGCGACAACTGTAGTTGGAGTGGGAGCGACGAGCGGGAGTGAGAGCGGTAGCAAGAGCGACGAGCGACAGCAACGGCGAGCAGCGATTATGGTAGCAGTGAGCAGTTGGCAAACAATGATTGTGGCAGCGGCGAGTAGCGATAGTAACGACGAGCAATGACAGCCGAAGAAGAAATCTCTACGGTAAAATCGTGAGTGTTAGGGTTGGGGAAATCAGGGAAATCGCAAGAGGGAGCTTGATATCAGTGATTTAGTTGGTTCGATTGAACCAACTAAAGTAGCAAAGACCAACCAAATCTAAAAGTCTAGTTCAGCGCCTAGGTGATGCCTCTTTGAAGCAAGGCGCCTGGACCATTACAGATTTGCTTTACCAAAGAAGAACCTATCCAAGAGTCCAAACCCTTAACTCTCTTAAATTGAACCATAAACATGGATAAATTGAATAAGTTAAAGATATACAGCAAACCATAAGATATCTTTAAAAGCAACACATATTTGCAAGTTGCCAGTTTCTTACTGAGACGATAGCATTTTTTTCCTCTCAATCTCTCTCCTTTTGACCTATGCTACTGCCCTTATTTCCCACTATTAACTTGTTTTTACAGGCCTTCCATCGAGCATGTAACCCTCATGGCATGATATTAAAGCACTCATAGCAGAATTTGCACAGCATAGCAAGCTGGTAGCATGGCACATAAATGATGAGGCCACTCATGATGTTTGACATGTATCACAGCACTGATTTCCACCTTGCCCCTTCCCTTTTTGTCTTTGCCTCAAAGATAAATCAAGCAAAACACCATATTCATAAATCATCACTCACTAAGAGCCCAATGTTGTGCTCATGAGTGGTGTGATACATAAGGTAATACCCAATCAATCCGATCTAATTTGACTAGACTTGAATCTAATTCTAACTCAAATAGATTGATTACCAATCAACAATTTTATAAATTAATATTTTAATTTTCTTCTTAAGTGATTCAAATCAAGATCAACTCTATCCTATCCAGAATCAAACACATAAATCACACAGGATCTATTTGATTGGTATTTAATTAATCCTTGACTGAGGTCTCAGAAACCTGTCTCTAAGTGCAGTAAACTGCATATAAGCTAAACCAACATAATTTTGGACAAGAATAATACCACAAATATGCATTAGATCAATAATTTCTGTTAGTATGCAATGTAGAAAGTGCTCCACTAAGCAGGTATTATGGGAAAAAATGACAAGCTACCAAAATCCTGTGAAATCATACCTGATACTTTTCAGAAGTGCTCAGTTTCTTACTCATGGGCAACCATGCTGGAGGATCAACAAATTTATAGGGATGAAGAGGTTGTGGATGTAAGCATGACCAAAATCATAATCCTTGTAGTGCTCATTCACCAAGAATGCTACCTGAGAATATCCTCCTTTAGTTGTAGCTATTCCATTTGCTCACATGGTTTGGAAAAAATTAATATGCAAAATGGAACTCCTTTGAGAAGCTCTTTTGCATTAAACCAATGCCCTCCATCAAAGTGACCAAAACCATCTGATGAGATACGCCAAAATCAGATGTAAAGTTGAACTATCACTTGGACAAATCAAAACCAAAAAATGATATGGTATTTTCACATTGTAGGGTCTCATTGTTTATTCAAAGCAAGAACTCATGACCCACATCACATGGTTGGCAACCACAATGCAAACTTGAAGTGTAATAACGCCACCGACAGTTTTTGAAGAGAAACCTGAACTCAGTGATGGTGTACTTGTTCTGAGGAAAGACCACAATAACCATGCTCTGGTGATGGTGGAAGAGATGAGGTAGAGAATCGTATTGAACTCATTGTGAAGAAAGAGGCAACGGGAATGGAAGTAGAAGGATCATTGTGGAGGGTCAAAAGGGAAGCTAGCATGACAAATCCACAAGAAAAAGAAAGTGGTCAAATGAGTAAAATGGGATCACAAAACTGCTACATTTCGGACAATTCTCACATTAAGTCGTATAGGATCCTTCAGGATGAGCATCAAATTAATTAGAATGATCCCAACCCTGATGGAGGCAACATTGCCGTCTATGAAGCTTTTCCTTCTTTCTCTTCCTCTTTGTCCTGGCCTTTGTTTTTGCCTTCACTAAGGTCTGTCACCCTTCACCTTTCATACATTTTGAAAGTATTGTGCCTCACCTATGCCATCTTCCTCATCTTCTCCAATATTTAAGCTGCAATTTGCCAGTTGTCCAGCTTATTCAAACCCTTCATGAGCTTTCAAATGTATCAGACTGGGGTCATTAGCCAAGCATCGAGCACATCCAAACATGTTTCAGACTAAGCCCTTCCATCTCATTCCATATAGTGACAGCTCACTGAAGCTCCCCAGTATAAGACAGCCAGCTTTGGACATCGTACTCATGAGCTCCAACAACTCCTCCAATTGTTCCTTCACCACGTGACCAGCTAACATGTAAAAGTAAGCACTTGAGTCTGGCCTCAATCCTTGCTTCTTCATTGCATCGAGGAACTCATACCCTATAGGAGTCTTCCCTGGCTTACAAGACCAACTAACGAGAATGGCGTGTATGTCATGGCATCAGCTGCGATACATTAAGCTTCATTTCCAGTAACACTTGCATAACCTAGTCCATTCTCTCCCTTGAACAGAGTGCCTGGATCAGAGCGGTGTACAAAACTGCATGAGGTTCACATCCCTTCTGCTGCATCTCTTTTAGGAGCCCATGTCCATCCTCCATCTTCCTTGGAGCAGCAAAATCAACGAGCAAAGTGTTAAAAACGACATCAGGCAAAAATATGACATCTTTCATCGGCAAGAATACAAATTTTGTGTCCATGAGCTTTCCCCAGATTGCACCAGCTGTAGAGGACATATGTGAGGTAGTTAACGTTAGCGGGAACCTCTCCATCATGCCTTGGAAGATTAAAGCAGCCTCTTTACACTACCTTATTTAAAGAGAGAGTCCAAAAGGCGGCCAACGGAGTGTTCGTCGGACACACAGCCGTTCTCGGGCATTTCATCGAGCACCTCGAAGGCCTTGGCGACCATACGAGCGGCCGCGAACGGCCATACGAATCCGACGAAGAGGTCGGCGGTCTCCTGGCGGACTGTACTCGACGGGGCGGAAACGGCGATCATGGCGCGGCTGGCGGCGGGCGCGAAGTGTAACTTGCGGACGCGACGTTATCCTGATGAGCACAAGCCTTCTGCAACAACAAGAGGTGGAGATCATCTGCACTCTTCTCTTCTCCAAGTATTTAACATTTGTTGCTTGCATGACAACAGGGCAGAAGGGAAATAATAATAATAATATTATTATTATTATTATTATTACTATTATTATTATTATTATAAACTTAATTAAGTATATAATTTTTTAAAATCTTAATGGTCAACTCCAAATAGTTGAGACTTATAATAATAATAATAATTATAATTATTATTATTATTATTATTATAAAAATATTTTTATAATTTTAAAATATATAAACTCAAAAAATAAAAAAAAGTACTGAAAAATAATTAACTTTTATTTTCATTCAGTAAATACCTTTTAATTATCTTCTATTTAAATTGTTTACTTAACAATTTTTCCTAAAGACGCCGTCTAAATATCTCGATCCACCGAAACACCTGTAGCAGAGTCCAACAGAACCCACAAGAATTTGGTGCTGATACTGTGGGAGAATGATGAGTATACAGTACTGGTAATGATAGAAGAAACCACAGACAACCATCATTTCTCCTCCTATGATACATCAAGCTTCCATGTGGATGCACACTCCATGTTTTCCCTCGTCCCAAGCCCTTTTGGAATGAATGGCCTCTTCGCTCCCTCTGAGCATTCCAATACCTTGCAACTCGAGGAGCAAAATTTGCTTTCGGCATGCAGCCACCACAACAAAGACATGATGAACAGAGTATCTGCTGGGACTCTTCTTTCTCTAACTTCACACTTCATTTCTCTATCTCATTCTATCCTAATTTACATAAGTAATAATTGGATATAAATATATGCTTATACTCCTATATATTTAGTGGGGGCAAATAACATTCGTTATATATTGGAACAACAATCTGCGAGACAGCATTCATTATCTTGCGTTTGAAATCTCTGCTCATCCCAATGCATAACTGTGCGAGTCCAAAGGCTGCTGGTTGCAGAACCAGATTTGGGCACAGTCGTTGCTTCTGACAAAGATGGAAGATCACGAGACATGAACCGCAATTCTGCCACCCACTCATGGTCCCCTTTCCCCTTCATTTCCATACCTCACAGAGATGGTGGAGCTCATGCCATGACGCTCAGCTGTTGCAGTGTTGTCTGGCTTGGCATTGTGATATGCAGCTGCGCCAAGTTCATGGTACTCATGTTAGGCCTTTAAAGTGGGTCAGCATTTATTACAGCAAAACTTGTCTCAGACAAACATATGGTTTAATATTACAACTCGAGCAGTTTAGCCTGAAAGATCCAATTACAACTGCATCTTTACTCCACAGACAAAGAAGAGAACCATAAAGAATGGAGATAGGATTTTTGGAGACATAAATATGTAATGAGGCCAAGACAGGATAGATACTTAGCTGCTAAGGACACAAGACCTCGGGCTTTGTTATGGCTAATCCTGATGCCTCACAGATCAGCTCAGATCCATTTTCTCTGCAGCCTCCCAGCTCACAAGATTGAGATTGAGCAGAACCAGAAAAAGTTCTATCTGGAGTGTCCTCTCCATCCATCGAACTGTTGACGCACTCCAAAACAAATTAACTTATAAGAAGGTGTAGATTACCTTTATTTGTCGGAAAAAATCCTGTCTTGCTTCACAAAGCTTGAAACAATTCAGAGGATCTATGGATCAAGAAGGAACAGAAGTGAACAGAACAGTGGTGAATTAGTTTCTTGGTCACTTTGGTATACATCTTCCCTATCAAACGGTTAAGCAAGGGAAGAAAAAGAAGAGAGGACAAAAAGGATCAAACTTTACTCCTAGAAGAATGAGATGAGTTACAAGATGGGTCTTTGATGTTGAATTCATGGCGGAAGAGGCCCGAAGAAGACGAATTAATCAGTACTCGGGCATGAGATGGGAGATCTTCCCCTCGTCAGCGGCCATCATGGCTGCCTGCTCCGTGACCCGAAGCCAGATGCAAACCGCGGTGAAACTGAGCACCAAGCTGAGAAGCCCGCTCCCGAGACCAATCCCGACAATGGCGAGCACCGAGAGACCTCTCCCCTTTATGGGCGGCAGGGGATACCCGTAAAGGTCCCGGTTGCCGACGAAGGAGCTGGCGTTGAACCGCGGCAGCCCCGGCGAGATGCCCGACCGGTTGGCAAGCAGGACAGGGATGGGGCCCTCGAGGCGGTTGTAGGAGACGTCGAAGGTGGAGAGGCGGACGAGGAGGCCAAGCTGGTCGGGGATGGGACCAGAGAGAAGGTTGGAGTGGAGGTCGATGACGTTGAGGTAGGCGCAGAGAGCGAGCTGCGGAGGGATGGGGCCGTTGAGGCGGTTGGAGGAGAGGTTGAGGACGGCGAGGTTGAGGAGGGCGGAGAGCTCCGGCGGGATGGGGCCGGCGAGCTGGTTGGAGGAGAGGTCGAGGGACTGGAGGTTGGTGCAGTTGGAGACGTAGGGGGAGATGGCGCCGCCGAGGGCGAGGCCGGCGAGGGAGAGCTTGTAGATGCGCCCGTTGTTGCAGGTGACGCCGTGGAGGTAAGAGGTGAAGCCGTTGCAGGGGGCGGCAAAGTTGCCCCGGGTCCAGTTCCGGAGACTGCCGCTGGGGTCCGTCAGGGACCGCCGGAGGTCGGAGAGGCACGCCTCGTCGTCGTTCTTTGCGAGGCCCCGGGGAAGCAGGAGGAGCTCGACAAGAAGGAGAATCCCCACCCACCAAAGCGGAGGCGGCGGCGGCGGCGGCGTCGACGACGGCGCCATTAGAGCAAAGCAAGAAGAAGCAATGGAGTGTGAAGAGACAAAACTGAGACCTTTGCGGTATAGAGGTCGAGGGAGAGAGAGGAGGGGATCTTTGTTGAAGGTATCATCTTACCCAACAAGGACCCAACTCCGACCTGGATTCTGATCCATATCTAAATGTTAGATGGTGATGGATTTGGCCAAATCGAAGACACCTTGTCACTGCAAAGATATGATGTTGTTGTTCCTTGGTATAGCGAATATTTCTGCACCAATTGTAGGATGAAACGTAGATCCTAAATCAAATCCATCGAAGCATAATAGTTATGTTAGTACCAAATAAACATCTGATGTGGTGAATTCTTGATCGATGAGCAGACGTAATCTTGACAAGTTCGATGAACTATAGTGACACGTCTTGTTCAGAAATGAGCCTAACATGTCAAACTCAAACACATTTGGCCATTCCCCTGCTTTCAACTCTTATAACGACACTGTAAACGTCTCTTTTTCTCCCTTCTCTGATACCACAAACGATCCAGTGGTATCGTCACTTGTGTTTCGGTCTTCTGGCGGGGGTGTTGAGTTGGGAGTGGAAAGTGTCCTAATCGTAGGTGGGTGACCGCCCCACTATAACAACAAGGACACACAAATGGCACATTTTTTCTACGGCTGCTCCGCTCTTGCGTCGCGTCCACTCTTACCACTGCCACCTTAGATGCTTGCATACGTAACAGGAGCAGACTCGGAAGGCTGGCGATGGAAACCACCACCGCCACCGCCACCGCCACCCCCACAGGAGAAAGAGACGGGGGACGTTGTAAAAGGTCTTTTTGCACCTCAAAGAGTTCGATCAACGGAGCAAGAGTAGAACACCGGTGAGAAAAAGGCTCGGTTGTCGCCGGGGACGAAAGGCTTTGGGGGTGGGATGAATGACACATTAATTCGATCGATCAACAAACCAAACACGACTGAGAAAAGGCTCCCGGGGACGAAGGGCTTTGGGGGTGAGATAAATGACTCGTCAATTTGATAGATTAAACTAGATTGCATAGTCCCTGTGTTATCATACACATGTAAGTCTGCATTGCCGAACTAATATGTGATCACAATTACTTCATGTCATGTCTTCATCAGGCCTATCTTAATCTATATTATTAGAGGATGACAGTCTATACTATTACACAGTCTATACTATTACACGAGGACAACAATAAAGGTCAAAAAAATCCTAATTATTTGAGATCGACAGTCTATACTATTACACATGATTTTCAAATTAATATAACAAATTATACATAATTATATTAATATAAACTAAGAATAATTGAGGAAGTAGCATTTTATGTTATGACATAACATGTTATGAGTTGTTGGGAACACACCATGTTATGTTATGTATGACCTTTTCATGCTTCTAATATCTTTATTTTCTATTAAAAATAAATTTATTAGATATTAAATAAATTTAAGATCATGATTCTAAAGGTCAGAATACTCCATCATTCATGGAGTTCTATGCCATCAATCCATTGCACAAGCAAACATATAAAAAAGACCTCTGAAAGCAAATCACACAAGAGAAGAATGTTGGTGAGGGTGACTAACATGATAGATTCAGCAAGTGTTAAGATGAGAAACACGAGCTTTTATCTGTATTTGTGTCGATGAGAAATTGAAAACACAACTAAAAACATATACTATTAATTTTCACTTGATGAATGCATGCTATAATAATTACCTTATTGAGCATAGCGAACTGGACGGGTCCGAGATCACCACCTCTGCAACACAAACTTGAGCAACTGCATGGAACATACAAGATGAGACTTTAAACTAAGATCTTGAATATTGAACTTTACCAGAAGAGAGAGTCGCAGGAGAAAGATGAACGGATCTACCTTGTATAATATAAAGTGTAATAACTTCTTGGTGGTAGAAAAGAGCAAGTCTTGACAGTATTAGCATCTTCTCATAACTTCATCACCAGGTTACTGCTTTACCTTACATAATCAATCAAGTTTGGGGTAATCAAAGATGAGAAGGTTAAATTAAATTGTAGATTGATAGTATTCTAGAAAAGGAAAGTATTGAATTATCATATGAACACAAACAAATTTACATGGCCAGATACAGTAGCTGAAATTAAAGAACATGTATAATGTGTTGGCTAAAAAACTACTTATAATCCAATGGAATTGGCAACAGCTTAAAAAGTGCAATTTAAAACAAGATGCATAAAAGCATTATCAGCAATCTATGAGAAGATACCGACTTAACCTTGAAACAAGTTTAAAATAGAGCTCATGATAGAACTCACCTATTTAAGTTAATTACGCATGATAGTTGTCCAAGTTTATGCAACTGGGACTTTGCAGCATATGTCAAAGATTTCATCTAAAGGTGCATGATCACCCGTCCCTTCATCTTTTCTTGCATACAACAACTGCTTCCCTCTGAATACAAGCATACCACCCTGAAAGAAGATAAAATATTGTAAGAAAGTCCAGATGCAAGTGATCTGAGCTCTGGATAGAGTAAGTGAAGAAAGGAACAACCTGCTGCAGGACACTGGCCTTATCATCCGGTGTGGCTGCAATGGTATAGTTCTTGCCTGCCTTTTTGATAGAATCCCATCTTGAAAACACCTTTGCCTGTTGAATAACGACGAAAGAATTAGCAGCTTCACTCAAGTAGACAGACACCCAATTTTAACTAATGTAGAACAAACAAGGAACATACACTGGCAGGATTGAAAAAAGTACGGCCCAAACCGTAATACAAGCCCAAGACTTCATAAGCCTGGAGACATAAAATCAAGAGAATTTATTCTCGCGAATTGCAAGTGAAACAGGAACATGTCACATGGTCCATTACCTTCCTATCTGGGTCTGCATATAGGCAATCCAGGGGAAAAGGCAGCTGTCCAACAACAAAATTAGCATAATTTAGTGGTTAAAGATGGCATAACAATTTTATTAACAATAACAATTATATTTCTTTTACAGTACATATCAAAAACCAAACTAGGATGTGAACTTTGAGGAACTTAAGATAAAAGCACCATGTTTCTTGAATGTTGAATGTAATTGATGATGCATATAAGCATTTCATGCTGCATAAGCAACTTCTCCAACATACAAGCTATGTCTATAATTTATTTAGTTTTCCCAATAATTAACAACATTGACTGCACAGTTGATGAAAGTTCCCTAAAACAAGAAAACCATTTCACTAATTCCAAAGTGCTTTCCAATCAAAGGGAAAAGAACTAAATTTAGTAACTTCAATTTCTTGCAAAACTTATTAAATGTTTCCAACAACTCAACTTCTGAACAAGGCTTGTAACTGAGACTAGATTAGTGTCAATAGACGGCACTAAAATTGCAGCATGTTGAACAAGAACTGGAGATTTAGTTGAAAACCTGTCTAATTTATAAGAATAAACAATGAGTAATAATGTAACTTCAACCAAACTGAAATCAACAACTAGGATTTCACTTGCATGACAATTCATGTAATTATATTTATGCAAGTAAAGAATCCATGCTTTATTAAATTCTATTTGTTAAAAAAGAAATACAAAACCAGTAAGATCATCACCCGTTCAGCAAGAATGCGAGCTCTGTCAGGAGTACCAACACCAACTGCAATTAGCTTAACTCCAGCCGAATCAAATCTTGGCATTGAGTCTTTCAAAACTGAAGCAAGTTCCCAACTAAATTGATGAAGAGAGGAAAGAAGATATATTATCAGCCAATTGTGTGTCATACAACTGACTTCAAAGGATTCTTTCTTACCAGCAAATACATCCAAAATGCCTTAAAAGTGCAACCACAGCTACTCCCTGATAAGACAAAAAGAAAATTCCTATTATCCAGGGATGACACGAGAAATGCTTGTCAAAACTTGAAAGCTAGACTTTTCTTTCCTTCACGTTAAGTTTTACACTATATATTTATTCCTTACAAAAGACACAACAACAAAAAATCTAACAAATTTCAGTAGACTGTGGTGAAAAACTCTTTGAAATTTTTATACACATAATTAAAAATCAAGAACATTAGTCACAAACAGACTCATTGCTAAAACCTTGTAACACAATATCCACTATAGAATTTTAAATGATTTAAATATTCTGCTAAGACAAGAAGCTCTGAACAAGCATATCCTCTCATCTCATCTTGATATTAGTCAGGATATGATGTGTAGTAGTTTATGCTTAAGGAGAACAGGAGAGGATTTTTAGTTTTATAGAAAAACTATCCACTAAATCACGACCCCAACCAATAATGCATCTAACAACAGATCTCCTTGATAGATTATACGACGATTAGTACCCACAAGAAGCTAGTTGCTCTCCTTCCCTTAGAGATGCTCTATTGGCAGATACTGAGTGACTATGGCATGAAGCTTAAAATTCGGAACATAATTTACATAGATTTCGAGAAAAAGGTACAAATTTTGCGAGAAGCAGGGTCAGACTTCACCCTGACACTACCCCAAGAGGAATTAATTCTTACCGATTTATATAAAAAGGAGCTCAACCACAACATGTTACCCGGTTTAGAAGGAGCAACAAGCAATCAATTTTGCTTATTTGCTATAAGATTAGAGAAAGAACAGAAGCAACCTCACACCTCATTTTGGTCCCACAGATCCTTAAACAACACGGGCTCGCCGGTGGACGCAGCCAAGACACTGACGCCGCCAAGAGCCTCCCAGGTGCTCGCATCGGCGGCGGCCAAGGGAGAGGGATTCGCTGATGCAGCTCGGCGGACCGTAAGCGGCAGGCGACGGGGGAGGGACGGAGCGGAGAGATCGGTCGAAGAGACGGAGGGCTTCCGCAGCGGCGCCGAGGAGCGGGGCGATAAGCGAGGCAGAGACAATGCGAGTGATCGGGGCGAGAGGATCGCCATAACTGATCACCTCGAAGAGGAAGTGGAGGAGAAGGAGAAGCCCCAATTTGCAGAGCACCACACGCGGCCAGCTGTCAGCTTTGTAGTGGTGGTGACGAAGAGACTCAGCAAATCTTTCTAGCAACGGAAAGGGGTTCCTTTACGACTATGAACTAGCACACGTGGCAAAAGCTGCTGCACCAGGAACCAGGAATCTCTGTTATTTACTTGAGACAATTTAGTAATGAAAAACGAAAGTATTTTCTAAGCACAAATATAAGCCATGAAAACAATCAGCACTGCACAGATTTTAAAGGATCACAGTGGAGCTTGACTGATAACGTTATTGGACATGATGAGTGCATCAATCTAAGTTTTAGTTGAAATTACAAAGTCGTGAGTTACTAACTTGTGGATAGTGGACACACTAAGGACCGTCAATCACCTCTTGTAATAAAATGACAACACTATGTTTGATGGGACCTCCTTAGAATTTCGATTTTTAGATTTAAAAAATCACATTAAAATTCTTTAAATTATGAAATTAAAACATCTAATTATATTTATTTATCCTAACATTATCGATTTTATGATAAAATTATAAATAAAAATTAAAAAATAATTTTAATATTTCAGTTGATGATATTGGACAGCATCGATGGTGACGGATGATAGCGTTATTCAAGGCTACAGATAACTGTTGTGGATGAGGAGAGCGATGATGAGAGGTTAGGATTGCTTTGTATATATGTTAATGGTAACACAATTACTGAGCAATCATTTCACCACTCTACAACAACATTGACATCGCACGATAGCTACATCGATGTCAATATAGATAAAAAGCTGTAAAAGGATCGCTTGACAAATGTATCGACACAAATACAAAGCAACCCTCACCTCTTATTACTATTCTCATCATTCACAAAAGCTACTCGTGGTTCCTAGTGGTATCGTCATTCGCTACAATTAACATCGTCCAACATCATCAACTAAAATATTAAAATTATATTTTTATCTTTTATTTTTATGTTTCTATCAATAAAACCGACAGACTGATGATGTTAGAATAAATAAAATTATTTTACTTTTATAATTTTAGAAATTTTAATATAAATTTTTTAAATTTAAAAATCAAGATGCTAAAGAGGTCTAACTACATGATATAGGGATTTTAATGTAAGTTGAGCTCATTCGATGAAGCAACATCTCAATGCATTTCAGCAAAATTTTCTCGATGCACTACAGATAGAAATTGAGTCAGGTTGACCACAACATAAGAATGTACAGGGCACAAGAGAATCTTTTGCTTCTAATAACAAAGCACATCTAACGAAACAGGATGAGAGGTATTCAGAATCTACAAATAAAACAATCTAAACAGTGGGCAATATATACAAGACAGCAAGTTACCAATGAAAAAGAATAATACAACACTAAGGTCTTCCCCATTCCATAAGCAATAGTTCATAATATGAAGAAAACAATACCATACATGTGACGTCAAAACTATGGGATCATCTGAACAATCATTTCAGAGCTTTAGGTGCATCAGGTTCATCTTCCTCGAGATCACTAAAAGACACGTCCTCGTTGTACATAGCAATGGTGAGACTCCCTGAACAATCAATATCTCCTGTTTCATCTTTCAGCCAGTCGTCATCATCATCATCCGACCTTTCAATGGATGCACTAGACACAATGCTGAGCTCCACAAGGCGTGATGTTGGTGGCCCTTCTTCGACAATGGATTTGTCAATGAATTCTATATGTGCTGCTTGAACTGGGTGCTTCTCAGTGTAAATGATTTGTTGACTCTCAGTTGATGAGGTTTCATAAGCATCTGTCAATGCTGTGACCTGCTTTAAAGGTGGAAATGAGGTTTCCTCCGACTTCCTGTAGACATCAACTAGCCTCTGTGAATCTGATTTATTCTGATTCTGCAGTTTCTGCAGCAACAAGGCTCTGGCTTCCACGACCTGCAGATATGGATAATCTTCAAATGAGCCACTTTTTAAAAAATGAAAAAAATATTTTAGATGTGCCTTTAGATACAGAGATCTAGATGTGTTTCAGATAAGATTTTATGAGATCCAAAATTTTAGAAAATGAAGACTCCTCTTATCAGTTATCTTACTTCACTGTATGCATGACATTGTAAACACTAGATACTATGTTTTGAGATGCCAATTAAAATAAAAGTATACTAGACCACTTGGAATCAATTTTCTTGCCTTTCATCATATGCTATATTCTAATCAGAAGCATACAGCATCATCTTCTTATATGATATGTTGGAAGCATGTCCATAAGTGACACAGGATAATTTTGAATTGAAAGAAATGCATCCAGATTTTCTGGAATATGTGAATTTGTTTTATCAAAACATTTCTAAAAGTAATTAGACCAATATTAAAGATTAAAATTCTAAGGGACAAAGAAAATAAGCTCGTGTTGGCTGTTAGAAATTCAGAAATGATCTTAGTTCTAAAACACTGGGTGGTTGAAAACCAAAGATATCACCATGGCTAAGTCTAAAGCTGACCATCAAATCATATCTGAACTGGTTATCTGAGTTAGCTAAAAATTAACTTTTTTTACACTTTTTCTTTTCTTCCTTTTTATTTGCCATGTCCACCAGGCTTTCATCAAGCCCCTTGATCACATGGTCTTTTTCAATATCACCAGCATTATTACTGTAGCCATCATTTCCTAATGTCCATCAGCTTAAGCATAGAATGTAAAGCTCAAGTACTAAAAGCTTGTTACTTCACACAAAACAGTTAACCGCACATAATGGTGCTACCCTTTATTGAGATTTATAACCAAGTCTATATAGCCATCACCAAGTTATATGATTGTATTAATTTTCCACCAAATTAATGACTTTCAAAACTTCATTCAGAACAGTCCATTTTTCTCATTTCCAGTGAAGTTTATATGTCAAGGTGCTTTCTCATTAAGAAATTTCAAGCAATATGTCATATCTAAAGAGAAATTAGTCAAAGCATTCCAGATACCAGAGAATATCTTGTTAAGAATAAGCAACCTACCTGGGGTGTTGAGAGAAGTTCGGCATCATGCTTATTGAGTCTAGGATGCAAAAGCACAAAATAGGTTTTCCAAAAGTACCCTTCGCTCATGTGGGTTGGACAAAGTTCAATTCTTAAAGCAATCAATCTTGGCGAAAGGCGTTCAACGGTCAGTGCATGTTCTAATTGCGCATCAGACATTTCAAAATCTAAAAGATGAAAAGAAAAAAGCGGTTGTTAAAAGAAAACAGAAGTATTTAAATAAGCTACAAACATCCAGCACTCTGAAGAACAGACAAAATTTGAAAACAAAATCTATTAATAAAATTCTTGAACCTAGTTAAAATATGTTAGGCATCCATGCTTAAATATATCAAGGGAAGCAACCACAAAAAAACTTCTCCCTGTTTCAGCAATAAAATGGATACAGTAGTTGGCACACAAATGAATCTGCAAGATACACAAAAATTGATAATCTATCAGTCATCTGTAAGATAGGAAAGATGGTGATAATTTATCAGATATCTGTAAGATACACAACTAGTGATAATCTATCAGTTATCTGTAAGATAGGAAAGAGCTCACTGTTGGAACAAATAAGAATTTAAATAGTATTATGAAGTCTAATAGCAACAATTGAACAGTGTTCCATATCCTAGATGTTCCAAGACCAATGATCAGGTACCATCTGTTCCAGAAAACAATACCACCATGAACCACAATATTTCAGACTAACTCAGGTTGGGTTTATAAAACCTTTATAAAACAACATGATCTTCACAACAAATCGATAACTTCCATCTTTGAGGCAGATTCAGATTTGACCTTTGCCTCTCACTGAAAACCCAAGGGTTTGTTCTTTGGAGAAACAAAACAAAGGATTTATTATTTTGGGGCATTCTCAAGTTATCTTGTCCCTTCTCAGGATTTCATTTTAATACTAAAATTGCAAACAGAAAAGGTTAAATCTTCCTACAAATCAATGAAACACGAAGATACACTTTCCTATAAATAAACTACCAATGGAGTTTATGATAGTCCCTCATCGGCCTAGTTCTTGAATTAGAACTTGTTACAGATTCGAACGATTAACATCAGGTTTAGAGTTAATCATGAAATTTTATCTAAATCAACGTGGTACCTTCTCAACTTTGAGCTGCACACAAAGTGACTATATTTGTATTACAAATTCAACAACAACAATTAAATTGTTGCCAGTAGAGATAGAGAAGGTCCCCTCAATTTCTTCTAATGCCATGTTTCTCCTAAAGTACATCCATTATATAAAATTAGTAATCAACCACCCAACACATAATCTGATAATTTTGTCCTAATTTTGACAATAAATCACCTTATAAAATTTACACAAATATGTAGCATGTGTTTACTTAAGGTCAGGCAGCATGACAATCTAGCAAATAAATTGCTCTGATTCCAATAAGAGTGGAAGTAGTGATATTTAGTAGAACATGGACCGGCAACACTGGCCTTCAGAACTATGGACTAGGAACACAGCTCCTTTTAGCAAAACTAACACTGCTGACAAGTTCCCGAAAACATTATGTAGATGCATAGCAACAAAAACCATGTCACGCCAACCTAACTCTGTGGAAGATAAACTTCCCAGGAAGCTTTACTGAAGTACTGCAGGCATTCCATCATAATTAAGTATCAAAATTGACCAAACCAAAAATCAATTCTGAGAAGTAAGCATTATTGAAGTACTGCAGGCATTCCAAGTGACACAAGAAACAGTTTCTTCAACAATTCACTCGTGGATTAAACCTAAAAAAAGGAGAATGAGTATTATGCAACTAACATCAATTTAGCAAACAATATAGTGAAGTAACCATGCCTCCTAACCTATTTGTATTAGGCAAATAGACGACGGAAGATATCTACATCAGATCAATATGAACAGAAGAAGACATATTACCATCAGAATCTTCGTCATCTGATAGCAGTGGGAAATCCAACCATGTCTCCGGATGCATCGAGATGTTCCGGACAAACGCCATGACCTCTTCCGTGATGCCAATAGCGCCGTCACTAAAGCTATCATCGTCTTCCTCCTCCTCCTCCTGCTCCTCCTCTTCATCCTCTTCTTCGGCTTGAAGCGGAAGAAAATTGGAGGCAATCTTGGATATCTCCGAGACGCCCATATTGCCAGAAATCTTGGAGAACCCAGACTTGAATCTCCCACCGATCTCCGCGAAATCGTACCGGATCCCAGTCATCGCCGCGGAATCGGAGGCCTCCGCCTGGCCGTTGTCGCTGGGTGGCAGGGGATCGTGGCGGCGGCCGGAATCGCCGTCGGAGGATTGGGAAGGAGGGGCGAGGAAGGAGGCAACGCCCCAGAATTGGCGGGCTAGGGTTTTGGAGAGCTCGGAGAGGTCCTCCTTGACGCCACGGCTCGGATCGACCTCCTCCTCACCACTTCCGTCATCCGATCCGACGGGTCTGGACTCGGCCGTTGCAGCCCCGGCAGCGATCTCGTCGGCTCCGCTATCGCTGCGGTGATCGGGGATGAGGGAGTTGGCCAGAGACCTCGCCAGCCATGACATGGCGGTGGTTATTCTTCTTCGTCGTCGTCCGTGTTGATGGTGTTGCTTCCGATGGGAAGAAAGCGGTCAATTTGCAGCGCCGACGGGGTTCGGTTTCGAAGGCTCCCACCGCATCGCATTCAGTCATCATGCAAATGCTGCGGGATGGTTAGAGATATGGCTTACATAGCCGAATAAAGTAAGCACGGCGGTGCTTTATGGGCTTAGATGGAAGCCCATGAAAGGTATCGGTCCAAAGGCGTATTCTAATTATATATTATATCTTATAATTAATTATTTTTAATATTTTGATCCTTATATTTTTAAAAATTATATTGAGATATTTATATTAAAAAATAAAATATTGAGATTCTTATATAGGATTAAAAAATAATTTTATATGATTAAAAATTAAAAGTTAAATATTCAATGTAACGTTTAAAAGTATAAAGATCAAGATACTAAAGATAGTTAATTACGAGGGATAATATATAATTAGCTTTCAAATTGATGATACAAGAAAAAACTAAATTATTATATGATGACTAAATTGATGTTAATTTGTTCAAGACAATGCCATTAGGATTAATAAAATAGATAAACATTAGCATATTTAAGAGATTATGAATACTTCAGCTAAAAATATAAATTTGAATGACTCCATTGAAATCTCGCATCCGCGATAACATCATATATTAGGAATATCATTTTATGATATTTCGATCCAATGTATCATATATTAGTGGCAACCAAATTATTAAGATCAATTAACTACATAATTAGTTAATCAATTATTCTTTTCTAAAATAAAGATAAAAAATACAACACCCTCTCATATCAGATATAGGAAAAGCATGGATTAATTTATAAAATTAAATGAATCCACTAATTTTAACTATGGTTTAAATATCTTTAAGCCATAGTTTAGACTTATCTAATTAATTAATTAAGTTATCAGGTAAGTAAAATAAAAAGATTGAAGCGATTGTGTCACCAAAAATTTACTAAAAGATGATGATTATTGTGTTAGCATGCTATAATAATGTATGATACTCACTCATCAAGGATTAAGTAGTTGAAAATTAATATTTAGATCTTTAGATTAAATATTATCTTTAATCATTATCACCTATATAAAGAAAAAAATATTCAAAAGATTATTCTTCAAGCTCTTCAAATGCTTCATCTTGACCAAATGCATCATGTACCAAAGGATTACTTTAAAGCTTCTTTGCCCTAGATAAATATATTATTAATAAATAAGATATATATTTTGGAATATATCAAATGTTTTACATGTTTAATAAACAAGATGTTTTAGAATTCGTCGAGCACCTTAAATGTATTTTTGTTATGAGCAAATATATTATGCATAAATAGATTATTTTATATTTTATTTTATCCTCGATAAACAAATGCATTGTGCATAAATGGCATTCATTTATGCTCTCTAAATTGCACGTCAAGGAAAAGACCTAAGAACTAAAAGGAGTAGCATTCTCCTTAAAAGTATCATTCAGTTCAGTGATGGCATGGGGATCAATCTAAGAAGTGAAATGGTAATGAAAGACTTCGAACTATCACTAAGATGGTGGTATCAAAGTTCATCTCTTCCGAGGGCAATTGTTGCCTAAAAAAAAAGTCACAATCAATCTTCTTTTGGAGAGAAGAATCCTTATTTAAATTGATTAAAGGTTCTATTTGTCAATTATTTCCAAAGTCAATGTAAGGGCTTTGCAGTAATACAAGTCAAAGATACATCCAAGTCGACCAATCGATTAAAGGCCAATTGGAACCTTCTAGTAGACACAATGCCTTTGGATGGATGCATCTTTAAAGCATCAACTATATCCAACAATATATCATCCCTCCGTTGACGAATTATCTAAGTCAACCAAGAATATAGTAAAATGGTAATTCTTTTGCATGATATATATATTTTTATCTTGGTGGTCAACTCCTTATCCGCATAGCATAAACATATGACGTTCACTTTGATAAATTACGTTAGAGACAAAAAAAATTGATAACTCAATGAAATTACTTTTCGAGAATGAAACGAAATAAGACCCTTCGGAAGTGACTCGACTTCGTGAGTGACTTACATTTCATTTACGATTATATTAGTAAGTATCATTAAAACTCATAAGTACTAATTCAATTTATTTTAAATAAAAATATATATGAAAAATTACTTTATATATTATTAATCTTGTAAAATAATTCAATGAAAGAATATATCATTTAAATATTTTATTGATGCGACATATCCAATGGGTTTTTAGTCTTCGATAGGTGCAGTATAAGATTCCACGTGTTGAGCGCATTAATTTGATTAATTAATGCCGATCCCATCTTAATTAGTGTGGGGTGGTTTTAGCCCGGCCCACATTATCTCGGCCCAGCCCATATCAGCCCTCACTTGATATGTTTGGGCTCACAACCTCAGCCGCCCCGCCGTCCCGTTCTCGAAGACTCCGTACCTTGCATCCCTGGCAACGCCCAAACAGATTGGTATCTCCTCCCAATTCTCCCGGGATTTCCATTTCCTATGTGGATCTTGTCCTCTCCCGTTGCTGATCAAGTAGGAGGCTTCTTGCGCCTGTAGTGTTGGTAGATGGTGAAACCCTGATATCGCGAGGATGCAGTTGAGGGTTTCCTCGTACGAGGACGTGAAGGAGTCGGCTCAGGCGAGGGCCGCCCAGCCCCGGGCCTCCCGGCGGCTCCTGCTTAAGGTCCTGCTGCCTCTCCTCGCCCTAGGCGTCGGATTCTCGGTCTTCGGCATGTACCTGACGCGGCTGCAAGTCGCCGCCCCTGTCGCCGCTGCCTTCCGGCCCTGCGTCGAGAAGCCGGCCAGCCTGGAGCGATGGATCCAGCCGCCGTCTGATTTGATGCACTCGATGAGCGACGAAGAGCTCTTCTGGCGGGCGTCCTTGGTGCCGCTGGTGAAGAAGTACCCGTTCAAGTGGGTTCCCAAAGTCGCGTTCATGTTCTTGACCAGGGGGCCTCTCCCGCTCTCCCCTCTCTGGGAGAGGTTCTTCAGAGGGAACGAAGGCCGTTACTCGATCTACGTCCACACGCATCCGTCTTACAAGATTAACTTCACTTCGGACTCGGTTTTCTTCAAGAGGCAGATCCCTAGTAAGGTATTCTATCCATCATCCCACTCAAAAAACTGAAGCTTTAACTTTTTTGCTGCTTTGTATCGTGGATCGTCCTTGATAACGTACCAAATCTATAAAATTGCATCTTGGGAATAGCTTAAATAAAATGTTTGATGGACATTCTTAAGTTTGCTTTAGTGTGTCAGCTTTCAGTCAGTTGGCTTTTAGCAGAGATATCGCGCACAAGGCTGCCTTGGGTTAGATGTTACACAAGGACGAGTTGTCCTTGTGGTTTATCCAACCCTGTGCTAATGCAGATTTTCTGAGAATGGATATGTTTCTAACACTGTCATACTTGGGATTAGTTTGTGCCATTTATATGACAAGTCAATATTCTTTTGCTTTGCAGAGCATCTGTGGATTGACAGTTAAAAAAATGAGAAAGTGTCTTGTAAAGAATAATGTTAAATCAAAATTAACTTCCTTCTCCCATGGAAACCGAGAATCCTAACTTGTCAAATTTAAAATTTAAATTTATAGCTATCTTCATCGCTTGAATTAATAAAAAGTTATCTAGGGTTGGTTGTACTAATTTTAGGGTGTACTTATGTTAGGTTACTGCTTAGATAGACGTTAAGAAGGATTAGCCACAGGCTATCAACATCCTTCGTTCGAAGTGTATGCAATCAGTTGGTCTGGCCTTGTTCATGTGGCTTCCTCAGCTACCAAAAAAGTGGTATCATACTCTATTGTAAGTTGCTAATTTTAATTGGATCATGTTAGTAGCCTATTGTTGATCGAATTTTCTGAAGGAATCAGTGACAACAAAGATAGGAAAAGTAAAAGTATACAGAGGAGATAGGAAAAAATGTAATGTTTGGGATCTTAAATTGGTGAAAATTTTGTTTCTTGTAGAATCTAATGTAGATATTCGATATGCAGTATATCACACCTTCTCTGTCTTACTTGTGATAGACTTCTTTTCTCAATTACTAAAGACTCTTACAGAAATTGAGCCCTATCATGATCTCCCCTTCTGGAGGAAAGGGAGATCGAAAGGAGGAACACGGAAGGGCTGCAGAGGAGGGGGAAGTCAGGATTAGGGGAAGATTGGAGTAGAAGAAGATGGTAACGGGCTAGATGAGATTGCAAGATGGGGAAACTAAGTGTGAGGCCGGGATGGGTCAGCCCACGTGCCAAGCCATATGCCAGGATAGGCCAGTTCATGCTTGAGCCAAGACATCCCTGCAATCATGCCATGCCAACTTGGTCTTAGCCTGCTGACCCCTGGTCCAGCATGGACTTGGCACAAGCTACAGGGCAGCGCAAACACTACAGTAGCACATGTCGCTGCCCACAGGTTAAATTTGGGATCGGAATCAATATACAAATTCGTGTGTAGGTTTAATCAATATTATTTTAATTTTCATGCCTGGTGCTTATGTCCAAATGAGGACCACTTTAATGGATTGGTTTTATTTTGATGCAATCAAGGTGCGTTGGGCTTGCTTGTCTTGTTCTGTGCATTCAAAACTACTATTGTAATGTACATGGATGCAATTGATAAGTTTTCAAGTTGGTCCATTATGAACTTTAATGTACTTTTATTTTGCTTAATATGCATATTCGACTAATGATCTAAATGCCTCATAGAACAAAAGTTGATTCATATATTGTGTGAGATGCAACAAAGATCTAAAGATAATCTGTCACGACCCAAGCTTGTTGGGCTAACTAGCCCGTCAACTTCATTTAACCTAAACCACTAATCAAAATGCTTAAGCTGAAGTTGATAGTAGTATACTCATCAAACATTTATAAGTCAATTTTAGTCTTTTCCATTTCTGATGTAGGACTAATCGGGATGTTACAGTTTCCCTCACTTAAGGGCTTGACGTTTTTGTTAAGTCCCAACATAGCCCAGATCAGTGATTTAAAAAGCGCTAGGCGTCGAAAGGCGCCAAGGTCCAAAAACGCCCAAGGCGCTAGGCGCTCGGCGCTCACCCAAGTAAAGCGAGGCGCTAAAATATAAAAATATATAATATAATTAATAAATATAATTATTTAAATAAAAATATGATATTAAATTAAAAAATCTTACAAAATCACAATATCACATTAACAAAAAAATCTCAAAATTCAAAACAATAACAATAATTTCAAATAAATAAAAATATATTATTAATATATTACTAGTATACAGTTAACAGTATACTGTTAATATATTGTTAACGGTATACTATCGAGTCGATGTGAGAAGAGGTAGCAGCAAGGAGCAGGAGCGGGAGAGGTGACCGATGACAGTGGCAGTGGCAGCGGCAGCGGCGCGCAACGACAATGGTAGCGGCAGCGAGAGCGGGAGCGACGAGCGGTGATAGCGGCAGCGACAGCGGGAGTGGCGAGCGACGATAGTGGCAACGGTAGCGGCAAGCGGCGATAGTGGGAGCGACGAGCAGGGTTAGGGTTGGGGAAGTCGCGAGAGGGATGTTGGGAGGCTAATATCGGTGCTTTAGTTGGTTCAATCGAACCAACTAAAGCACCGAAGACCGAACCAAATGTAAAACATTGGTTCGGTCGCCCGGTTTAACCCGGGCGCTCGCCCGAAGCGCCCGGCGCCTGGGCTCGGGCGAGCGCCTATTGAAATAACTGGCCCATATTAAATCCTAGTATGGTGCATGTGAGGCATAGCCTAGTAGTGGTACCACACCGTGACGAGTCCTCTGACTCCATCCACGAGTAGCCATTTCTTACTTGAACCCTCTCACCATGTCTAAATACCAATTGTCATGACTTGGGCCTAATGGGCTAATTAGCCTATCAACTTCGTTTGACCTAGACCATTGGTCAAAATGCTTAAGCTGAAGTTGATAGTAGTATATTTATCATACCTCTATAAGCCAATTTTAGTCTTGAGTGGGAGAAATTGTAACACTTTGATTAGTCCCACATCAGAAGTAAGCAAAATTAAGATTGGCTTATAAGGGTCTGATGAGTGTACTATTATCAACTTCAGCTTAAGTATTTTGGCCAATGGTTTTGGTCAAAGGAAGTTGATGGCTAGTTAGCTAATCAGGCCTGAGTCGTGACATTTAATATTAGAGCTAACCTAGTGTTTGGATATGGTGGGGGCCTTGAGTATGAAAGGGCTACATGTGGATGGAGTCAGAGGAGTCGTCATGGCGTAGAGCCACTACTAGGCTACGCTTTACATGCACAATGTTAGGGTTTGATCTGAGCTACGTTGGGCCTTGACGAGGACGACAAGCCTTTGAGTGAGAAAAATTGTAACTCCTCGATTAGTCCCACATTGGAAGGGACAAAATTAAGATTGGCTTATAAGGATCTGATGGGTGTACTACTATCAACTTTAGCTTAAGCATTTTGATCCTGGTTTAGGTTAATCGAAGTTGATGGACCAATTAGCTTATAAGCTCGGGTCGTGACACAATCACATCATGATAGGCGACTTTTATGAAAGGAGCTTGATGAATTTAGTGCAAATGCATTTAACTCTTAAATTTTGGTAAGGTTGAGTGTTGTATGGTCTAAAATCAAATTAGTCTGGACAAGAAATCCTGAGATTGATTCGAACAATGACTGGTATTGTAAAACCATGCTTTTGAGTGACCTATTTAGATATAATGCATACTGTTGATTCTTGAAAATGATAATCAGTTTACGAGTGTTTAGAAGAGGTTGGACCAAAAAGAGTGCTTGGTTCAGCTGTAGGATAACTTGCCTAGGAGTTACAACACTTCCCAATAAATACATGTTTTACTTTACAGTGGCATCAAATTTCTGCTACATTGAGGTCAACAAGCCTCCAGAACCTGATCAAGCAACACTCCTGAATTATTTTATGGTGCAAGGACAACCATGATGTATTTTTTTCATATCATAGGTTGATTCGATTAAGAATATGCTTTTCTTGTCATAAATTGGTTTGGTTTGTTTATCTTTTGACTCGAGGAATCATGGGGTAATCAATTTATAGAATGTTGTTACGGTTAGTCTTCTCAAAATGACGTGGTGGGATCAATTTTGTTAATTACTCATATGTGATAATGTTGCCAGTATGAACTTTTAAAATACTGGGAAATGCATTGTCTTTTATTTATATCTAATTCATTAGACAAATGATTTTATTGGACTCTCTATTGATTTAAACATCTAATGCATAGGTGTCTGAGTGGGGGCAGATGAGTATGTGTGATGCTGAAAGACGGCTCCTTGCAAATGCATTACTTGATCTGTCGAATGAACGGTTCGTGCTGTTGTCTGAGTCGTGCATTCCATTATCAAATTTCAACATTACCTACCAATACTTGATAAGATCAAGGTATAGCTTTGTCGGGATGATTGATGATCCAGGTCCATATGGAAGGGGAAGATATAATCCGAACATGGCACCAGAAGTGACCATCGACCAATGGCGTAAGGCATCTCAGTGGTTTGAGGTGAATAGGAAACTGGCTCTTAGCATAGTCAAAGATACTACTTACTATCCAAAATTCGAAAGGTTCTGCAAGCCACATTGTTATGTGGATGAACATTACTTCCCTACGATGCTCTTCATAGAATCAGCCAATCTTTTGGCCAACAGAAGCATTACATGGGTAGACTGGTCAAGAGGTGGTGCTCACCCAGCAACCTTCGGCAGGGTCGATGTAACAGAAGCATTTCTCGAGAAAATCCTTGGGGGCCAAAATTGTTCATACAATAACCAACCTTCATCTCTGTGTCACCTTTTCGCAAGGAAGTTTGCTCCAAGCACACTGGAGCCTCTCTTACGATTGGCACCCACTTTGCTTGGCTTTGGTTCGTAGCAGAGAATATGAAGGTAACAACACGTTGAAGTTCTACTAATGGTTGCTTTCTCGGATTTCAGGGGATCTACTGAAATCTAATCTGTTTTAGTAGTCAAATTATGTAAACCTATTCTCAACATAGCCTCACAAATTCTCTGTATAGCAAATTTACAATTATTCATTACTCTATACAAGTGACCGGTCGTAGAACGAATGAAAGAGTTCGGTTGCTGTGCTATTTATTGCTTCAGCATGTTATCATTCTGAGCTTATAATTTGATGTCCAAATTATTTAGTTAAAATCTTGTGTTTCCAAATGTGATTTGTATTCTCTCCAAAATTATGTGTCAAAGATTTGCAGCTTATCATCCTTTCATCGGAGTAACCTGCTAATACTTATAACATGGAGTGTTACAGCTTTACATTTCATGAACACAGGCCCTTCTCCATTGGGATCATCTGATGCAATACATTTGGTACTCTCAGCTGTCTTATTCTCACTTTTAATTATTGCTGTCCAATTCAATTGGAAAACATTATTCTTCTGAGATCTTGCAATACAATTTAATGTGTATACGTATCGAAGAATAAGGCTAGTCACTGTTTGGTAGATTATTGAAGAACTATCTAGGATGAAAACTTTTGTAGAGGGAAGATTGGTCTTTTTGATTCACTCCGATGACAGGGATGACTTCTCTAATCATTTTAATTATCTTTAATTAGCATATTTATTTTGGAATAGAAAAGAATAAAAAGGTCCCCCATAGAGTGGAACTGTCGTAGCTCCCACTTCCGTTGCTCACCTGCGCCGTCTTCCTCCTCAGTGGCGAATTATTAGGGCAAAAGCTGGCCAAGGACATGTATCCACTTGGCTTCATCCTATTCCGTCAAAGAGGATCCTTGGCGAAGAAGCAGCATCATGCAGTCTCATCAATGCACCCCCCACTGCTCATAAAACAAGCATTATATGTCTGCACAGTGGAGTAGGAACCCAAGCCATTACTCTTCTCAACACCCTATTTTCCCATCCATCCCGGTTGTGTGAGTTGCCATGATGTCACCGACGGATAAAAGCAGCAGCTTGGACTGGAAGGAGGCATGGGCTTATTACCTTCTAATACTATGTCATTTTCTTCACTTAGTCATCATACAAGATCACAGAGAGATGAAAGAAGCAAGAGGAAGGTCTTTCTTTGCATTCGAGCAAATAGCCGGTTGGTGGTGGCAGTAAGTAACATCTCCCCGTAAAAGAATGTCATTTTCTTCACTTGTCATCATATTTCATGGCTTTGGAAACATGATACCAACATACAAGAAGGATTATTCACCCAGTTGTGGAGTTGCCACAATATCACAGAGGGTTGGTTAATTTTAAACAGCAAGTGGAGGAAGTCTTTCTTTGCAATCAAGCAAATGGCAAGGTGGTGGTGATGTTCAGTGACACACAAAAGAAATCCCACCTTGGACTGGAAGCAGGCATGGGGTTGGAGGTTCATCTCCTCATAAAAGCATGTCATTTTCTTCACCTGTCATTTTTCATGCTGGCTTTGGAAACGTAATATTATTATACAAAGATTATTGACCTCCACCACCATGTGATCTCCTATCATGCTGGATTTGAATCAGTAATCCATCATGTTATTTCTATTGGAAGAACATGGTGGCTATGACTTTTGGACTGTCCT